>NC_061170.1:22847230-22884730 GCF_022113875.1 Hydra vulgaris | reverse complement strand
TTCTACCAATTTATATATATATATATATATATATATATATATATATATATATATATATATATATATATATATATATATATATATATATATATATATATATATATATATATATATATATATATATATATATATATATATATATATATATATATATATATATATGTATATATATATATATATATATATATATATATATATATATACATATATATATATATAAATAGTATTGCGTACTATTGTAAGCAATCTGACGTCATACTGAAATAGCCTGCTGCTGGGGGCTTCAGTACATACATCGACTGACAAATAACCTGACTCGTAGTGGAGTGCTGCTACATCGACTGAGGGTTTGGGATATAACTATAACTACATAACTATGAAATTACATCATGTATTGATATATAAATTTATTAAAGTTTTGTATTACTTTTGAGTAGTTTTCTCATTTACTTCCATTTTTAAACAACATGCTGTGTTAAATATATAAATTAAAAATAATTTTTTTGTTGAAGTAAGGGAAAAGGATGGGGGGGGGTGCCCCATCTTTCTTACCTCCTCTCTAAGTATCTGCCCTGAATTAAATGATTATTTAATCAAAGTTTTATTCTTTTATTCTATTTAAATAATTTAAGTTTGCAATGTTTCTAATATTTTGAAAAATATTAGCAAAAATAATTTAGTTTTTACAAATAGGTTGTTGGTATTGTTGGAGAGGTAGTTTTAACAATATTTGTTGTTACACGGGATAATGAACCTCATTTGCATACTGCTAAGGGACCTGGATCAAGCAAATATAAATTTCAAGAAGTTAGGCTTCCAAATGGAGTCCAAGCCCTTCAAACAACATTGAGTTCTTATAACAAAAGTGATGAAGCATTAATAATGTGATTTATTTTACAAATTTTTGATTGATTTATTTCTCTTTTTAGTACAATTTTATTATCATTTTATGTGTTATTAATTTTTTTTGTCATTGATGTTATTGTGATAATGATGATGATGATGATGATGATGATGATGATGATGATGATGATGATGATGATGATGATGATAATGATAATGATGAAGATAATTTTTATCGCAAAGGTAACATTTTAAAATAAAATATTAAGCTTTATTTATGCTATATATTGATTTTTAGCTTTGATCAGTTAAGCATAAGAAGAGCACGAAACTGGGAAGCAGATAAGGAGCTGCAAGATCGAGGTATAGAACCTGTTACATGGAAAACGAAAAAAAAAGAAGCAAAACTTGCATTTCAGGTTTCTATATCTTCAATAAGCACTCATTCTGGATACCAATTTATATCTTACTCAAGACTATTTCAATGCAGTAAGCTATAATTTATTTGGAGTTTTAAAATGATGTCACAAGTTGTTTATGTAGAATTTAATGTTAATGTTCTGATCATTCAAGCCACAATATAAATAGTCTGGAATGTTAGAATTATGCGCATGATTTGTAACATTTGACTATTGCTTTTTTTTTTATGATTTATATATTAAATTGTGATTCATACTTTCTGCACTATTGTTAACTGGCTTCAAAAAAATATATTTATACATACTTTTCTTCTCAGTTTAAATTTTTTTTTGCAATGTTGCACTTATTAAAATCCTATACCTGAAATAATCTGTAAATTTAAGTCAAAACTTGTTTTTCATCTTGTGTTTTCTTCCTTTGTGTTTCTGATTTAGATGTACTTTTATCACAAGTTGTCCTAATTATTTCCTTTAATAACTTTTTTCTCAAATTAAAACTAATGAAAAAAGTCATGTTTTAATTGTTTCATCCATACCTAAGTTATAATGTCTTGATTATTTATTATGTGACTTTTTTCACGCAAATAGAACTCTTTTGTGATCCAGGACAAAAACAATAGTATTTATTTAAAAAAAAATAAGTTTTATTGTTTTTGTTGAATATTAGTTTGCTTTATTTTAATTTTATATTGAGGTATTAATAATAAAAACATTTAATACAGACTTTATGATTTCTTTTTAAATGCAAATAATTTATATGTACTTGAGTGCTTGATATCATTAAAGACTTAAATGAAAAGCCTAAACAAAAAAATAGTATAACAATAGTATTTTTAAAATTCATTCCTGAAGAATTGTTGCAGAGACTAGATAGATTAAAGTTTCTTGAACAAAAATATATAGCTACAGTGAAAAGAGACAACTTTGCTTAATTTTGAGTCACACAAAGTTGAGTTTTGGTTGATGGAAAAAAGTGATTACCACTTGCTTGAGTTGCAATTATGGTAATATTTGCAGAAAAAAGAAATAGATGCAACCTTATGACAGTGGTACTGCAGCCATATTCTCATCTCTCTGTTAAGCTTAACAGAGTGTTTATCAAAAATTTTATTACAATATCTTTATGTAAAGAAGTGAAAAAAACTTTATTTAAATTTGTTTAAATAAAACTAATACTAAAATAAAACAATTTTATTTAAAAATTTATATTTTTAAAGAATTTTTTAAATTAATGTAGTTAAATAGAACTTTTTGACAAGCGCTCCATTAAGCTTAACGGAGAGTTGAGAATATGGCCTCAGAGGATCAAGTTTGGCACCTAGAGTTAATCCAACCACACTGTTTAATTTTTGACATTGTCTAAATGAGACCTTGTTAGAAAAATCAGTCCAAAAATGTCAACATTATTTCATAGAAAAACAAACTTTGTAAAGAATGAGAAGCAAGAAAATGAAAACTTTAAATGGATTGGATAAATAGTTTTCAGAAACAGTTGTTAGTATAAGATAATCTGATAAGACATAAATTTTAATAAAATAAAACAAGCTTTCATACCGTCCCCAACATTATTATTTAAAGCTTTTGTGGACTACAGATTTTTTTGGGTGAAATAAAAATAAAAGAATAAAAAAATAATAAATAAAAAGTTGAAGCAGATTGTAGTTGAAATGTAGAATTTTTTTTGTTATAGAGATTTTTATTATAGAAATTTTGATATTAAGTTATAAATTAAGTAAACATTAAATACTGCAATTTAAAGTTAAATAAAGTTAATTACTTTTCAAATTACTTATTAACATCACATTGCAATCTATAAATAAATTTAATAACAAAATTCATTGTTGAATTAAATCCCTGAATACTACTGAAATAACAATAAAAAGAATTTGTTTATTTGTACCAAAGTTAGATCTCAATTAGAAGTTAAGATTTTAAATAGTTTAAGCTTTTAAGAAGTTTTCTTAAAAATTATATATAATAAAAATTGTACTAGATTGCTATTTCTATGTTTCTTTATTGGTTAAATAGTTGTTATATCATACTAAATTTTTGTTTGTATATTATATATTTAAATCAGGTTTGTTAACACATATAAATAATGTGAATAAATAGATAAATTATATGGCTTAAGTGGTGGCTAATAAAAATTATTATTAAAAAAAAATGTTGTTTATAATGTTTAAGCCTGTTTGGTCTTTTTGCTAAAAGCTGTTTCACTTGTTTGTTCTACTTGCTGCTACTTTGCATGTGAGGTATAGCATAAATTTTATGAGATAATTGTATTTAGTTTAGCTGTCTCTTCTCTTTTCTTTTGGAAAGAAAATAAGACAGTCTACAAATGCTCAGAGGGGCATGTTCTTCAAATTATGACCTTTTAAAAAAATGTTCTAAAGCAATTGTTGGTTATTACTTAAAAGTTAGCAAGAAAAAAATTCATTTTGTTGCCATTTAGAAAATATCAAAGATGATTATGGCAACAATTTTATAGCAGAGGTTGAGTTATAAATAAATATGACAATATTTTATAACAAGTAATCAACATTTCAAATTTATCAGTTTGATACTAAATCCTAAAATTTAAAACAAACTAATTCAATCTTCAAATAAAATTAGTGACAAGAACTTGGAATTTTGAATTTCAGGAAAAATGGCAGCTTAAAGTGAAATATTTTGATGAAACCACAAAGAATTTTAAATTTTTTTCAAGATATGTTAAAAATTGAAATAGTTTACATTGTAAAACTTTTTTAATTTAGTGGATTAACAAAGTTAATCAACTTTAATAGAAGAAGATAAAAGTGATCGTTTTCCAATTAAAGTTATTACCCTTTAATATTTTAATACTGAACTTGCTGCTGCTGCTGTCATTACTTATTTGTGCCTGTTTGCACAGAACTCATGGCAGCCATTACACCCGAGGTAATGGCGATAAAGAGTCAACAATTTTTTTAATAAGAAAATGTTAACAAAAGTGTATGCAAACAGGGTTGCAAAAAAAACGGTTTTTTTGAAAAAAACCAAAAACCATAGGTTTTTAAACCATGGTTTTTTTGGTTTAAATTAGGTTTTTACTAAAAAATGCGGTATTTAGTTATCCTTTTAAATTAAAAAAAGCATAATGTATTTTATTTGAGTAAACTATATTCTTTATCAATATTATTGTTATATTTCATCAAAATTATTCAATATATCATTGTTTAATGTTCTATATATAAATACAAGCTTTGCTGCTTTTTCTACCCCCAATTGGTTTCTTAACTTAGAATGAACAAGACCAAAAGTTGAAAAAAATCTTTCGATTCCAGCACTAGATGCTGGTGCATTTAATAAACCTTCAATATCCATCATGTTATTGTAGATTTGGCTTTTAATTTGAATAATATTGGTAACAAATTAAAATAGAGCTACTGCAATTAGTTTCAATATTTTCAATGAATCTTCTGTGTTTCGCTTTATCTGTATATCACTTACTTTTTTACCAATCATGGGATCCAAGTCTTTATTTTTTTCAAACATTGTGAAAATAATGCTTCAGTTGTTGACATATTTTTCAAGTGAATTACATACAGAATTCCAGCGAGTTTCAGTACGAAGTGGCAAGTTTGTTCCTCAGCTTAATTTATAAATCCAGTCTTATAAATCCGCCTAATTTATAACTCCAGCTTGATGATTATTTCTTATATATTTTATTATTTGTGTAACATGCTTGCTCACATTTTCAATCTTAAGATCATTTGCTAAAAGATTCAGCATATGAGCAACACACCCATAAGTTATGATAATATCTCTTTCAGATGACAATACTTGTCTCATTGATTTCATATTAGCTGCAATGTCAGTCACAAAGCTTTTTACTGTGCATCTAAATTTACGTCTTTCAAAATCTATTGCTTCTCTTGCTAATTGTTTAAGATATTCACCAGTATGTGAATGACCAGAAGTGTTGATTGTTTCTAAATGTTAATTTTATTTGTAATACAAACTATAGGTTCATTATGTACATTACTCCAGCCATCTAAAGACATGGCTACAATTTTCCCATTCAATACATTACATTTCTTCTGTGTAAACTCTATCTAATATTTCTCCTCCAATTTGAGTTCTATTAGGTAGAATGTATCCTGGATGAAGCATATTGATAAATTTAAAAAAAAAAACAAAAAAAAATAATGGATTTAAAAAAATATATCTATATTGAAGATTATTTATATTTGTGAACATAATCTTAGTTTCCTGTTGTAATTTCAAATCTTTTTAAAAAAACATTAGTTTGGTTTAAACCAACATTTTTTTACTTGGTTTAAACCATGGTTTAAACCAATGGTTTAAACCATTTAGTTAAAACCATGTAACCCTGTATGCAAACTTATGTAATTTTCTATTTATGTAATGTTAAAACTTATATCAAGTTTTACAGTTTTACTTTTATTTGAAAATTGCGTTGTGACAACATCTCTTTATTTTTGATTCATAGCATTTATTTGTCCTTTTATAATGTCTTTTGTTTATTAAATAGTGTTAAAACATTTATCTAACAATATACCTAATTGATTCAAGTGGTTAGCTTGCAGTGTTTCTGAAGTAAATTGCTTTGGTTCAAATTCTTGGGCTTGGATATTTTTTTAAAAATCTTTTTTGATTTTTTAAAATACAAAATAAAACATTTTTGAAGTACTTTAGATATTATATGCATAACATATATAAGGATATTATATACTATAACACACGAAAAGGAAAGAATTTTTAAAAAAGCCTAAAATTTCTAAAAACATTGATATAAATTTGTTGCTCATATGTCATTATAGAGACACTTATGTTATTAATGTGCTCAGGTAATTAGTCATAATTAGCTGGAAATAGACTAAAAAAAAATTATGATCTGAATCATAATAAAGAAAAAATTTAATAAGCTTGTCCTGCTACTCCAGAAGGGAGGCAAAAACAAAATTTGTCTGTAGCTAGCAAAAAAATTTATTTTAATAATTAAAAATCTTTTTTGCTATATTTTATTTTTTACTATAGATATATATGGGAAAATTTTTAAAAGTTTAAAATTTAATACTCTAAGGGGAGGACTTGTAACCCCAAAATGACACTGATGACAGTTCTATAAACCACTGAGCTATTGAAGTTTTGGAAAAAAAAAACATTTTTTAAATTTCTTATAAGCTCTATGTATGTGGAAAAGATGCATATGTTAATTTTTTTTGCTCTTAAAGCAAATTTTATTAAATTATTTTTTTTTACACTGTTGACCAAAAAATATTGAAGTAAATAAGTATCACCCCTCGAAATTAGAAAAATAAAGGTCAGAAATTTTAAAAGATAAAATAAAATAAATTGAAAGTTCAAAAGGTTTGACTAACCTTTTAATGATCAAATATATGCATAGAAACAGCTGCCTTTTCTGTTATAATATTGTACACTCAATCAAAAGTTACTTTTGTTAAAAGATTGTTAAGCAAGTTCAAATTATTAAAAGACTGTAAAAAAAAAAAAAATGGGGCAATTGTACTTGAATTTTCTTCCTTTTTTTGCAATTGAAAGCAATGAGGCTAAACATTTGTCCTATTAAATCTATAAGGTTCATTCATGAATAATCTTAAAGTTTTAAAAATCGTTTGTAACAGTTATTAACTTAATAAACTGTTTACAAACCATTTATATGCAGGTAAATATGCAATTAACTGCATATAAATTTGTTACATATAGTTTGAAAACAGCCTTTATTATTCTTTTTAAATTTACTAATTTTTTAATAATAAACAAGAATAAAACCATTTTTTATCCATTAGAATGAAATATAAATTTTTATCAAACACTATACATATATATATATATATATATATATATATATATATATATATATATATATATATATATATATATATATATATATATATATATATATATATATATATATATATATATATATATATATATATATATATATATATATATATATATATATATATATATATATATATATATATATATATATATATATATATATATATATATATATATATATATATTATATATATATATATATACAAATAAAACTTTTGTAAAAATAAATATATAATGTATAGTTGTTAACATATAATAATTGTAAATATGTATCATATTTGTATATGAAATAATCATGAAAATGTCATCTGATAATTTTAAATATTTATTAACTTGTAAATCACTAATCAAAGTTTTAACCTCTGAAATATATCTTATTAGTAAAGTGAAGCTCAAAATTATATTTAAAGTGATTGACTTAATTTTTTTTCTAGCTAACTGATGCTAGCTTAATAGATTTGAAACTGTTCAGATAAAAAAATATTATTTTAATGTCAATTAATTTACTATGTGTAAGTAAAGCCATATTTATTCCTAAGATAAAATATAAAATTATATTAATAAAATAATATAATATATAAAAAATATAATATATTAAAATTATAATATATAAAACTTTATGTTAAAATATGAAATTCTAAAATTCCTTCTTTAAAAAGAATTTAAAATTGTATTCTTTGTTATCTTATTTAGATTAAAAGCATTTAAAAAATTATTTCATATATTTTTTATATTGAATTTTTTTAAACCATATTTGAAATAGATTAATAAAAAATATTAAATAAAAAAAAGTAATAGTAAAAAATCATAATTAAGTATTAAGGTTGAAGTGAAAAAACTTGATCTTGTCTTAAATGATATCAATCTCTAAAGTATATGTAAATTGTTTGCTAAATGTAAAAAATCTGTAAAATAAGTGAGTTTCAAATGTGAACTAATTGCAATCAATATTAACTAGTATCATAGTTCAAGTATATATATATATATATATATATATATATATATATATATATATATATATATATATATATATATATATATATATATATATATATATATATATATATATATATGTATATATATATATATATATATATATATATATATATATATATATATATATATATATATATAATATATATATATATATATTAGGGTGGTGCTTAAAACAACTTTTTTGAGAAAAACCTGCTGGTACCCCCCTAAATGTGTTTTATCTAATACAAAAACACTAGGTTTAAAATTTTTTTGAACAAAAAATATTTTTAGGGGTAGCTCAAGGCCCTCAAAAATTTGACGGGTCCCTAATATTTTGAAAAAAAAACTTTTTCTAAAGTATGTCAACCTGGTACTCAAAATAAGCAAAATTATATAAAAAATTTAAAAATGAAAATAATTTTTTATAAAAATAATTTTTTCAGGTATAAATGCATAAAAACTATTATTTTTAAGCTGAAAATAAAAAAAGTCAATATTTTCAGGTTTTTTGAGAGTAATTTTTTTTAGGCATGTTTTTTATGTAAAATGATTATTATTTTTGAAGTTTTTATATAATATCGCTTCTTTTGAGTACCAGGTTGACATACTTTAGAAAAAGTTTTTTTTTCAAAATATTAGGGACCCGTCAAATTTTTGAGGGCCTTGAGCTACCCCTAAAAATAATTTTTGTTCAAAAAAATTTTAAACCTAGTGTTTTTGTATTAGATAAAACACATTTAGGGGGGTACCAGCAGGTTTTTCTCAAAAAAGTTGTTTTAAGCACCACCCTAATATATATATATAAAGATATACATATATATCGTATATATATATAAGTATATATGTATATATATATACATATATTAAAAAATTTCTTTAAATACATTTTTAAACAATCTACATATATATAAATATATATATATATATATATATATATATATATATATATATATATATATATATATATACACTATATGCATATACAACCCTCTATTATGGTTGGCATTCACCAATGCCAACCTAACTGCTGACCTAAAAGTGTTTGATGTTTTATGATCAGACCTTATATATATATATATATATATATATATATATATATATATATATATATATATATATATATATATATATATATATATATATATATATATATATATATATATATATATATATATATATATATATTATATATATATATATATATATATATGTATATATATATGTATATATATATATATATATATATATATATACATATATATATATATATATGTATATATATATATATATTTATTTATTTTTTAATTTTATTCACCTCCTCAAGGCCAAGAAAGCCACTACAGACAAGGAGGCTACTTAATAGTGCTTATAACCCTCTCTCAACTCTATAACTCCAAAACACGAACCTTGACAAACAAGGCCGCTGCACGGAGAAACAAGTTGAGCACGGTACTACCTGGGATGTGGTGGGGATCGAACTTGGAACTTGGATAGTGTTTTACCACTACACCACTACTGCATGATATATATATATATATATATATATATATATATATATATATATTTATATATATGTATATATATATATATATATATATATATATATATATATATATATATATATATATATATATATATATATATATATATATATATATATATATATATATATATATATATATATATATATATATTTATTAGGGGTGTTCAAATTTTACAAATTTTTTTTAAGGAACATGTATGCAAGCTAAAAAGATGTGTAATGGTGAGTGATTTTAAGATAATATTTTGATTTTTCAAAAAAAAAAAATTTCTCCTGGATACACCCAACCAAAGTTTTTCGAAATTTGTAACTTTTTACTAGATTGAAATTTTCTCGAGATCTAAGATACATACAAACATGTATACGACTTATTTGTTAGCTTACTATGTCTAGAGCATGCTTTAAAAAATTGGCACCCTAGCTTTATGGGATCACCTTGCTACAACGAGGGAGGGGGGGGGGGGGTAAAGGTAAGAGCAAAAAAAAAAAAAAGTTTTCGTTTAGCAAACCACTTTGTTACAATATGGTTATTATGCCGCATAATAATTTTGATTTAATTTTATCATAAAAATATTGTGATATAGAATGAAATAAAAAAGTAAATTATGAGTAATAAAAATACATTTAGATAAAGTAATAAAAAATAAGATTATTTTACAATCTATATAAAGTAAAATATAAACCACAAATTTTAAAGTATACAAATAGTAAAACCGCAAAGTATCATTATTATTAGGACAAGAGAAAAACATCCTTAAGGCCAGATGTTTTTTGGTTCAAAAACCGATTTACTTATGATAAATTTTGTAATTTAAAAATATCTGTTTTACAAAACCTCATGACTTTGTTTATATTGACAATTTAAAAAGACCACGTTTGGTACATATAAATATGCAGTTGAATATTTATATTTTATCTACACTTTTTTTATTTATTAAAAATCAGTATCTAAAGTTTTTATTGCTTTTGGTTTAAAGTTAGTTTAATGCTGGTTATTTATTAGAAGTACATTTGTAAAGTTGTTTATGTTTAGTTATTTTTAATAATAATGTTAAACTAATATTTTTTGAATGTATTTAATGCAATTTTTGAACTATGAGGACCTAGGACAGGTATTTTTAGATTCCGAAATTATAAAATGCAAAAGAATTCTGTTAAGAGAAGAAGAGTAAGTCCTCGCACCAAGGAGCACTTTTTTGTGGGTAAACCAGCTAAGATGTGTTCCATGAAGCTACCGACTAGAGCTGATGTGATTAAGCAATTTCTTTATCTTAAAGAAAAGAATGGGCAAAGTTATGAAAATAAGTGTCTTATATGCTATCCTCTCAGCAACAAGTTCAGGTTCAATTTATAATTTATACTTTAATCAGTTTAAAATGAACAAAAAACCTACAAAAAAACATATCCATTTATAAGTAAATAACACTTCAATAGATTGAGAAAAAAATATGTTATATGTAGTTTCACAAAAATTATATTTGTTGAAAAAAAATGTCTGATAAGTGAGTTTTTCGTCACAAATTCTTCAAATTTTTTTATTCAGTGTTAAGTGTACTTCTTTGGATACTACTTGCAAAAAGGAATGTGTACTAGAAGCACTTTGGTTTTCATGGCTAAGATGACCCTGCAAAGAAATATAACAAAATATATTAGCAGATATCTGAAGCTCAAGAAAAAACAACATAGCAGCAAGGCAGGATGTGTGCAATCTCGCTCTGACTTTTTAAAAACTGTTTATTCATTTTTTTGTTTAAAAATTATTTAAGACTAATTTTTAAAGATGAACTAACTACTTTTCATTCAAAAAGTTATTTACAATCTCCTTTGAAATTCACTCCTCCAGTTTAAGTTAAATAAACCTCAAAAATATTTAATTGAATTGTTAATTTTTTATTTAATATAAATATTTTCAAGGACTGTTTTGGCTCAGTAACACAAAGAAAAGTCTTATCAAAGCAATCAAAGCAGACAAAGATAGGCTTCATTCCGACAAGTCTGAGGACTTGCTTTTTCTGAAGGATCAAATGGGAGAAAGAAAAATGACGCTTGGGTCTATTGACAAGCGTAGAGCCGAGATAAAACAGAAGAGAATTAGCAGGATTCAGAGTAAAGTTATAGCATCAACAAGTTTTTGCGAAAAATCATTTGTTCAGTTTTAAAGTTTGCTCTACTGATGGTGTACATCTACCTAAAACAATTTCTTGTCTGAATCAGAAAACAATTACATGGACTGTTCATTAAGGAGTTAAAATCAAGAACAAACCATTGTCATCAACCAAGAAGTTATTAAAGAAACTATGAGAACAGCTATAGGCATGGATATAACAGGTCATAAAATTACAGCAACCCTGATAAAGCTTGTCACCGCAGCTGGAGATGATCCAAATAAGTTGCCCCTTTCTTATACTTCAGTTTTTCGAATAAAAAACAATTTTATTAACAAAGATGCTGAAAATATTAGGGTTTAAATAAAAAAAGAGATTGAACAGGGTAAGGTGAAAATTCAGCTACACTTTGAAGGAAAGTTAATCAAGGTTTGCATATATTTAATTTTAACTAGTGTTTTAACTTAAAACAACTGTTTTTCTTACATCGTTAATCTAATTCTAATTCTAGGACTTGATATCGAATCACGGTGATGTATCAGTTGATAGGATTTGTGTTCTTGTGAGAGCTGGAGGTACTGATCATCTACTTGGCGCTCCAGGAGTTCATTCTGTTACAGGGCAAAATTAGTTCAAAGCTATCAAAGATATTTTAAAAGAGTTTGAAATTGCTGATCACATAAGGATGGTCTGCTATGGTACTACTGCCAGCAATACTGGAATGATTAGTGTTGCTAGATACTGGTAAACTGTTTTTCAATATAATTTAAAAGAAGGACTCTAAAAGCTAATTACAATAAACAATTTAGTTATAATCTTAATTTTTCAGACTGTGAAACGATGTTGGTAAACCATTGTTGATGCTTGCTTGTAGACATCATGTTTTAGAAGTCATATTAAAACATTATTGGTTAGCAGTTACTATAGACAAAACCACAGGACCTGACAACGCACTTTTTATAGGCTTGAAAATTAAGTGGAATGATATTGATGTGAAAAACTGTGTCATCACTCACTTCAAATAGCAATCTATTTATGATTCTTGGTTTAATGAACAAGCAGAAAAAGCAAGAAAATGTTTAATGACGACTGCGAATGAAGGAGTCTTCAAAAACTCTTGGGTAATTTTTTTTGTAACCATTTAAATCTTCAAGTTTGAATACAAAAAAATAATGAATAAAATTAAATATCCGCATTAAACTTTTTTAGAAACATTAAAAGAGCAGACTACCAGGAACTTGCTGAGCTAGCTTTCATGGTCTTGGAACCGACATTTAAGCCTCTCAACATACACAAGCCTGGGGCAGTACATCATGTTCGTTTTATGGCAAAGAGTATCTACTATCTAAAGATCATGCTTCTTTTTAATTCGACCAAGCAAATCCAAAAATTGAGCCAGGAGAAGATTAATGAGGTGGAAAAGATGGCAATTTTAATTTCAATTTTCTATGCTCCTCAACTTCTGAGAGCTAAAAAATCAGATACAGCTGCAATCCAATTTAGTTTTTTAGCCTTTGATACAAATAATCATAGTTAAATTTTAGCATTATTATTTGATAAAATAGTGTACCCGAATTGTATTGAAATTTTAACATTTTTAAGACCAGCATTTTGTCTGGCAGTTGGCCCACTTGGAGAAATTTGATGTAGCTGCAGCTTCAGTCTTCAAAAGGTGGGGAAAACACAGCTGGTACTTAGATCCCACTACTGTTTTTTTTTGCCCTAGCCAGTTCAGATTAGTCTGTGTCTGACATTGCAACATTGCAAAGGAAGAAATGGCTAGAAAGCTAATACAGTATCCTCGAACAAACAAGTATGATTTTGAAAGAAAGAACAATTCCGGTTTTATTCCACAAAAGACAGAGTTTCTCAAACTCACTGAGCCACCTTCACTCGTTAATTATGTAGGAGCTGAGTCATGGTTAGTGTTTGATATACTTGAATATACTGAAAAACATGTTAAGTGGTTTTTTTATCCTCCGTCTACATGGAATATAGATCCAGATTTCATTGCTTTTTTACTATTTGTTAAAAGCTTGGCAGTTGTTAATGATGCAGCAGAGAGAACCGTAAAAGCAATTCAGGAGGTTGTTTCACAGACATATGACGAGACGAAACTGCAGATAATATTAATAGTCAAGAATAAAATAAAAAAACCAATTTCACGCGCTAAAACAGCATATAAAGAGGCAGCTGAACAGCTAACACCTGCTGAGAAGCTAAGCCTTGCGTACGAATATAAATGTCTTGAGGAGACGGAGGACAAGTTATCACTATCTAGTACTAGTGATTTTGACAGTAGCTTAGATTTTGTTGATGAAGATGATGTGGTTGAGACTATAGAGGCTGAAAACGAGGCCTTCAATAATGCAGAAACCTAAATCTATATTTTAAGTTAATATTTTTTTTAACGTAATCATTTCTTTTTCTGAATTAAAAAAAAAAAGGGGGAGGGGGAAGAGGAAAAGGTACAGGAAAAAATTACCCATACATGCCCCTCCCTGTTTGGGTAGATAGACATCAATATGTTTTTTATATTTATTTTGCTAGCCATAAGGAGGCTGTGCAAAACTCTTTAGATCTATATAACTGCTGCAACACCTTACTACAAAATCTTGACTCATTGAGCTGCAGTTTTATGGCGGAGGTATTATTATCAAAAATAATAGTATTTTTATATTATATATAAATAAATATAAAATATTTTATTATATATATTTTTATCAAAAAAAAATTTTAGACGTTTTTATATTTATAAGTTTCAACTTAAGTTTGAAAAATAAAAAAAAATTGTCCCCCCTTCTCCCCCCGCCATACTCTCACGGTTTTTGAAATCAAGTCGTAGCAAGGTGATCTCATAAAGCTAGGGTGTCAATTTTTTTCAAGCATGCTCTAGACATAGTAAGCTAACAAATAAGTCGTATACATGTTTGTATGTATCTTAGATCTCGAGAAAATTTCAATCTTGTAAAAAGTTACAAATTTTGAAAAACTTTGGTTGGGTGTAGCAAGGGTAAATTTTATTTTTGAAAAATCAAAATATTATTTTAAAATCACTCACGAATACACATCTTTTTAGCTTGCATACATGATCCAAAAAAAAATTTGTAAAATTTGAACACCCCTAATATATATATATATTTATATATATATATATATATATATATATATATATATATATATATATATATATATATATATATATATATATATATATATATATACATATACAACCCTTGTATATGTATATATATATGTATGTATACAATATATATACCATATATATATACATATACAAGGGTTATATATATATATATATATTTCAGACAATCATTGCAGTTTTTAATCTTCTTGCTCTATGTCTGACTTGCAAACTGCTGTGACTGAATGATTTTATCTTGCATTAGATAAAGGCGGTCAATCTAATGCAAGATAAAATCATTCAGTCACAGCAGTTTGCAAGTCAGACATAGAGCAAGAAGATTAAAAACTGCAATGATTGTCTGAAATATATATATATATATATATATATATATATATATATATATATATATATATATATATATATATATATATATATATATATATATATATATATATATATATATATATATATATATATATATATATATATATATATATATATATATATATATATATATTTCAGACAATCATTGCAGTTTTTAATCTTCTTGCTCTATGTCTGACTTGCAAACTGCTGTGACTGAATGATTTTATCTTGCATTAGGTAAAGGCGGTCAGGCAAGGGCTGAAGCTCTTGATATATCTAAAGCTTTCAACAAAGTTGAGAATGATGGTCTTCTCCTTAAGTTTGCTTTATAAAGTATTTTGGAAAGTTTTTGAGATTATCAAATCATTTCTAACCACTTTATTAAAGTAATTATGGAAGACCATATTTTCTTCTTCATTCATTCTTCATTCTTCTTCATTTCCAATTACTTCTGGAGTACCTCAAAGTTCTATCTTTGGTCCTATTTTATTAGTTCTATATTTGGTCCTATTATTTTGTTTCTCATCTACATTATGATCTAACTGACAATCTTAAATCTAAACTGGCTTTATTTGCTGATGGCTCAACTTTATATCGTTTATCGTTTAATACCGACCTCTCATAGAAACCATGCATGCAATCATTGTTAGTATCTGCTAAGGTCGCTTCTCTTTATTGTGCTTGCTATTTTCTTACTCCAAATGCCATTCTCTACTTCTTTAAATCTCTTATTTTTCCCCGTATGGAAAACTGTTGTCATATTTGGTCTGGTTCTTCTAATGATATTTTTTCTCTTCTAGATAAGATCCTAAAATGCATGGTAAACATAGTTTGACCTGCTTTATCTCCAGAGCTTGAGCTTCTCTCCCATCCTCGAAAAGTTACATATCTTTCTCTTTTCTACAAATACTATCATGGTCACTGCTCAAAGAAGTTCTCATCCTTAGTTCCATCAACCAAAACTCTTTCTTGCTTTACTTGTCATTCAGCAAAGACTCATCCTTTTACTGTATCAGTCTCTGTATAATCTAAAAATTTTTATTTGTTTAAATAAAGGTTTTTTTCCTCCCACTTCAACTTTTTGGAACTCACTCCCGTCTTCATGTTTTCCTGACTCATACAACTAGAACTATTCAGGTCTTCTGATAACCATTTCCTTGCACTTTAACTCTTTTCTTTGTTTTCTAGTAACTCCCAGCTTAATATAATTGTATGTAATAATATTAATATAATTGAATGAAACATCATATTTCAATAATTTGTATGTGTATATATATATATATATATATATATATATATATATATATATATATATATATATATATATATATATATATATATTTATTTATTTATATATTTATATATCTATTCTGATTAGTATATTGTATATAGTAGTATTATTTATAAGTTTTCAAAGTGACATAAGTGATGTTATAAAGAAATCAAAAGTTATATTACCTTGGGTACCTAAATTGAGCTTAGACTGAAATAGATACTTAGGCAAAAATTTTGTAAAGTTGGTATTAAAATGTTCTTCTGTTTTGGTAATTTCTTATCATATCGTTATAAATAAACACTCCAAGTAGACACCAGGAAGTGTACCATCATGGTTGTACAAGTGTTGTGAGTTGGATTAGTGAAATAAGAAAAAGATTTTCACATGAATTTAATTACAAAAAAAAAGTTATTTTAACGAACTAGGTTGCATCTGGAGTAGTGGAACTTTGGGATGTTTCTGAAATCCTATGTTTGCAATACTTGAAATCAAAATATTTTACATCATTCTTTGTAACCTATCTGAGAATGCTACCAAACTGTGTTCATTTTCGATTACAAAATGAACAGTAATTTGTTGCCCCTATTAAGTGGGTCTTTAAAATTGTCTAAATAGCGCTGATATCTGACGCCTATTTCGACTCCTGTAATATTAACAATTTCAACCAAAAATATCAATTACTGATATCAATAAAAGTACTCTTGGATGCTTAATACAAGGAGATGGATTGGGAATAAAAGGAATGGGAATTTAAGGCAAGCTATAATCAATGGGAAGAGAAAGAGGGGCTTTAATAAAAGGGTGAGTAAAATTTTTTTACAGAACACAAATCAAGATTTATGACGTCAACTATTTTTAAAGCCTTTTTTCACCGAATTTATTTATTCTTATTGGTGACTGATAATATATATTTGCTAATTTTTAAAGGCAGTTCACAGTTTTTTTTTTGTTTGCTTGGTTAGAGTTTTTTTGTTGATAAGAAGTAAAAGTTAAAAAGCAGGGGAGCAGGTTTTAATAAGCTTGGGGTGGATGAGATAATTTTTCGATTTTAATTAATAAATGTTCCCTCCCTTGTATTAAGAACACAAGAGTATGCCCTTGAAATCTTTGAATACTCAAATAAATAATTCCATAAGTTTAAGAAACTGCAAAACATAAACCCTTAAAAAAATGAAGAATGTTTTGTAGATTTTTTTTTTCATCTTCAAGCAACATATTTGTTCCTAAATTATCAATACACTATTATTAAATGATTTTGTATTGGTTTTAGTTAACAGAATAAGTCAAATAGTTTAAATTAGCCTTTTTTTTTTCAAGCAAGAACCAAATTTTTTTTTACATAGAATGAATATGATGATATTATGACAGTGCTTTGGCTTTAAAATTGTTTATTGAAGATGACTCTTAGTTCTGCAATGATGAAATTCAATAACCCTTACCACAATGAATTTTCTGGAGAAACGTATGTAATTACCAATGTATGTATGTAATGTAAATATATGTAACTACTGAATTGAAGTTTAGGGTAATTATAGAATGGAACAATCATTTTTATATAAAACAAAATGTGTTAAGTATATATATATATATATATATATATATATATATATATATATATATATATATATATATATATATATATATATATATATATATATATATATATATAATATATATATATTATATATATATATATATAATATATATATATATATATATATATATATATATATATATATATATATATATATATATATATATATATATATATATACAATTGTTTTGTATATTTTATATTTTATGACTTATTCTTTAGATTTTTGAGACCTATTTATCTTTTAATAACTAATAAAATCATATGTTTATGTTTAAAGGCAACTTGTCAAAACAGTATACAACATAAGGAGTTAACAAGTTATTGGGAAATCTATTTCTAAAAAGTTAAATAGTACCTAGATATTCCATTTAAGTTAGACAAATAGTTGTGACAAATTGATGGGCAAAGGAAGCTGTAAAATCTCTGTATCAGTCATAAGTCAGGCGTCAACACTTTTTAGTTAGATATTTATTGCCATTCATAATTAAAGAGGTGAAATTATAACCTTTATTGTATCCAATGATGGCCCATAAGCAGTTGAGTATTTTAAATAAAAATTATGAAAAAAAATTCAAAATTATACCAGTTGTACACTAAACACCAAAAAGAAATAAAAATGAGGATTGTAAACACAAGTGCGGTGTTAGCAATTAAAATGAATTTGTTACTGAAATTAATGAGGCCAGATAAGAAATAGAAAAGCATGTACAGGATAATGGTCTGCTATAAAAACAAAGTTTTTAGATAAAACAGAGTTTGTGGAGTTTTTAAAAGTATAACTTTATTTCCTCCTAATGTTTGTTTCAATAATTTCATAGCTCCTTAAAAAAGTAAAGAAAAAATATTGTTTTCAAAAGAGCATATCTAATTTTAAATTCTAGAGAATTTATCTAATATTAAAGTCTAGAGAGCTAAAAAAAATACTATTTACATATCTAAATATTTATTTATCTATCATCAGGGGCTATTCTAGATTGTTTTTAACAGCGTCAACCATATTTGGGTGCTGAATTGGGCGCTACCCAAATAAAAATTTGAAAATTTTTTTTTTTTTTCATGGCAATTATTGTTTTTTTTTTACAAAAAAATGGTTACTTACTGCAAATTTCTTTATGGAAAGGCAGCAGTACAGGAGATACTGTTGCCCAAATTATTTTCCTAGAATTGCCACTGATCACATCTAACAGAAAATGTAGTAATATATCAAGTTTTTTAAGTTTTATGTCACCCTTCAAATAATTTTGCTGTTAAAAAATGCTGATTAAACCTTTGAAATTGTAAAAGTTAATGCAATTAGATAAAAAAACAGAAGAGTGTTACAAAATGATGCCTAGATTCCACAGCACAATCTAGCATCGATTTCTGACATAAAATTGATGGTAAATTTAAGTAAGGAAAAAAAATCTTTGTAAATTAGTGCAGAAGTTATAAATTGAAAGAAATAAAAGTGGCTTATCATTTTGAAAAGAACATTCAAGCAAAGGTAGAGATCAAGTCTGAAAAAAGTGTGGAAACTATGTGGAAAAACATAAAAGTTTTTTTGTTAAGTATGTTTTTGGTTTTTTTATTAAGTATTTTATTTAGTATGTAGAAGAACAAAGGGTTCTCATTAGCATATAGAAACATGTTGGTAAAATGCAGAAGTTAGTAAAGTTATAGAAGAAATAAGGAAATGTTATAACAAGTGTAAAAAAGCTCTTAACAATAAAGACAAGCTCCTGTACCTTATGGCTAAGAACAAAGCAAAATATATCAAATTCAATGCCTAATCTCATGAGCAGAAGGTAATGGACAAAATGTTAGGTCCAAAGGACAAAAAAGATACATTAAAGATATACAAAAAAGGTAGACTAAAAAAGTTTATTTTTAATAAATAAGGTTGGACCAGCAGAGCTGATAACCTGTAATGAAGTCAGCTAGTCTTTCTGGCAAATTGGCTGAGACAATCATGGCTTCAGAGGATATTGGTGTGTGCCAAATCAAAAAGGTAAAATCTTAATTAAGTGGAGGCGTACTAGAATGTGGTTCTTACTTGAGAATAAAATTGCTAGACCAGGAAATAAAAATTATAGACTAAGTTATTGACAAGTATTTTAATTAATAACGCTTAGTTTGGTTTTACATTAGGAAATGGAGCAACTATATTTATGATAAAGTTAATTCAAGTAAGATTATTGAAAAAGACAGGATTTAAAGTATTTAGGTGTTAAAGAATAGTTGAAAATAGTTATCATGGCTTTATATTAAAATCTTACAGTAATTAAAACAAAAAGTAGAGAATGAAAATTTTAAAGGTTGTTGTGTATCAGGGTTCAATGCTTTGTTATTTGCTTTGGAAGCTCTTTTTAAATAGGCCTATTTTGGTTTACTATAAAAACTATTCTTTGCAATTGATTTATCCTTGATTATAATGACCGAGGAAGAAATAATACTAATAGTTAATAATAATAGATTTCAGTTTTGGAAAGATGAAATGGAGGCAAAAAGGCTTAGGTTATGCTTAGTAAACTTATGAATGATCAAGCATCAGGTATGGTGTGTCAAGACAGATCATGCTCGGACATCTAAAGTTTAATGATCTATTTTTGGTGGTTCAAAAACAACATTTAAAAAAAATATCTACAGCATGCACTTTTATGTGTTAATATATGATAAACCTTTAACCAGCCTTGCATCCATTCTTCATTTATTAGCTGGCACAGACGTACTTTTAATACATTGTTTCCAGTTTAGGATGTTGAACACTGGGCCTTTTTGACTCAATGCATGGGTTTTGTTTGTGTCATTCTGTTATCTCCTAATGAAGGTACAGCTCTAAAACTCAGTTTTATGGTTCTGAGGCTGGATGGTAGTCAGGTTTCTCTGTGCGAACTCTGTGGTAGCTCTCATAGAGGCTGGTTCCATCAACAGCTGAAAAATATCAGAGTATTAACAGTGCGATGTTGCGCATTGATGGTGTTCCTGTTCATACTTTTGGTGTGCATTGTTGAGGTTACATTTGGAGCCCTTTGTTATGGCTTAGGGTTTATTAATAGTAATGATGCAATTGCTTGGACTATTAAATAATGTACTAAGTACTATCTATGCTTTGAGTCAAGTTCTTAAAAAAATTTAAAAATGAATAAAGTACCAAAATCTATAAAACACAAAAAACCATTGTCATCACCAAGTTCTCTAAACCTATCATTCACTAATATTCGTTGTCTTCGAAGTAACTTTTCTTCTGTTGAGTCTTATCTCTTGCAAAGTTCAACAGACCTACTTGCTCTTTGTGAGACTAATTTGAAATCAGTTATATCATCTTGTGATCTTATTGTTGGTGGTTATCTTCCTTTGATTTGTAAAGACTCCAATAGTCACATGCTTGGCCTGGGCATTTACATTCATAAGAATTCATACATTTGTTGCGAAACTAGGTTTGAATCCACATACTATTCTTTTGAGTGCTTTTGCTTAGCACCACTTCAGTCTATTGCCTTTTTCTTTGTTCTATATCGCAAAATCTGCTATTCCACCTCTCTTGTATGGTTCTGACTTCGTTACCTCACCTAAAGACAAAGCTGAATTGTTTGCTAATAATTTTCCATCAATATCTTCTCTTGATTCCATTATTTGGATTCTACCTAATATAGCTGTCAAACAGATTGATTCATTGCTTGACATTTTCATCACTCCAGCATCTGTATCAAAAGTGATTTCCTGATCAGACTCTTCTACAGCTTGTGGTCCAGACAACATACTTGTTGTTCTCTGGACCACAAGTCAATGGAGCTGTCATTCATACTTTCAAAACTATTTAACAAGCACTTATCAGATTCTTGTTTTCCAGCATGCTGGAAAACAAGAATCTGATAAGCGACATCTGTTATCCTAATTTTCAAAAGTTCTGGAGCGCGATCTGACTCGTCTAATTTCCATTCCATTAGTCTTCTTCCTATTATAAGCAAGGTTTTTGAATCTTTATTTAACAAACGCTTAATCTCTTATCTTCAATCTAATAATTTACTTTCTGATCTAATAATTTACTTTCCGATCATCTGTATTTATTTTGTCTTGTTCTACAGCTGATTTGCTAACAGTTATAACCGATAGGTTTTATTGTGCTTTAAATAGAGGTTAAGAGGTTAAGGCTATTGCTCTTGACATTTCTAAAGCTTTTGATAAAGTTTGACTTGCTGGTCTTCTCCATATGCTTTCTTCTTACGGTGTGTCTGGTAACTTCTTTAAGATTATTGAGTCCTTCCTTTCTCATTGTAGTATAAAAGCTGCCCTTGATGGACAGCACTCTTCCTCATATCCTGTAACTTCACAGGTTCCTCAAGGATCAATCCTTGGCCCTATACTCATTTTAATTTACATAACAATCATCCAGATACTCTCACATCTAAGTTGGCATTGTTCGCTATTGACACTACCATTTATTCTTGTCATGATAAGAAGCCAACACTCTATGATTACTTGGAGGGGGCATCTGAGCTTGAAAAGGATTTCACTTCTGCTGCAGCATGAGACTCACAGTGACTTGTGAACTTTAATTCAGATAAAACTCAATTTTTTTCAGCCAATCATTATCGCAATAATTTAGATCTTCCTAAATTTATGTACAATGATGTACTCGATGAGTCATCTACCCTTCATCTTCTAGGATTAACTCTTACTTCCGATATTTCTTGAAAACCGTATATCAAGTTCATTACAAAACTAGCATCTGCTAAGTTAGCATCTTTTTATCAAACTTGACACTTTTTTACTCCGGATTCTATTCTTTATCTCTATAAATCTCAAATCCATCTTTGTATGAAATTCTGTTGCCATATTTGGGGTGGATCTTCTAATGATGCCCTTTTTCTTTTAGGTAAGGTACAAAAATGCATTATAAACATAGTTAGGCCTGCTCTTGCAGCCAACCTCCAACCATTATCACATTGTCGTTATGTTGCTTCTCTTTCTCTTTTCTACAAATACTATAATGGGTACTGCTCTAAAGAGCTAGCGTCTTTTGTGCCATCCACTAAAATTAATTATCGTGTTACTTGTCATTTAATAAAGTCTCATCCTTTTTCTGGGACTATTTCTAAGTGTTCCAAAAACTCTTATTTGTATAGTTCTTTTCCTTGAACATCAGTTCTTTGGAATTCACTTCCTTCCTCTTGTTTTTCTGATTCATATAATTATCAATCTTTTAAGTTGTCTGTCAATCGTTATCTTGCTCTACAATCTTCATCTTTTCTCCTCCAGTAACTTTCAAATCTTATAGTGGCTGCTTGCAGCCTTGTATAAAGCGAAGATGAAATAAAAAAAAATTTAAAGTTTTTTGAATGAAAAATGTTTTTAGCGGTGCCTCAAGACCCTTGAACATACTTAAATATATACTTTATTAATACTTTCTTTTAAAATTATTATTATTATTGAAATTGTTATATAATTTTACTTCATTTGAGACCAAACAAAACATACTAAATAAGGTATGTCTTGTTGGGTCTCAAATGAAATAAAGTTATATAAAAATTTCAAAAATAATAATCATTTCATAAGAAAAACATTAAAATAATAATTATAAATAAAAATATGTGTAAAAGATCACTTTTTTCATTTTAAAATGTTTGCTATTCAGTAAAATCTAAAATAATAATTTTTTTTATAGAATAATAATTATTTTTTGTATACAAGCAAAATAGTAATTAAACTTAAATTTTAATTATGTTCATATTATTATTTTATTTATTGAAAGTCAGATGACATATATTACCTAACGACAGTTTGATAGAGTTTAAAAGTTGTTATATTTCAACACTTGTTATTGAATTAATGTCATTAGTTATCACTCTAATTGATAAAAATGTTGAATACTCATGATGCATAACAAGAAAAAAAAAATTAAAATTACAAAATCACTTTTAAGCAAGTATTGGCAAACAAGTACTTGTCAAACATAAAACATGTTTGAATTGCAAATGCAAGTTGTTTTTTTGCTATTTAGCAAACTTCTTTTTATTTTTGCAAAATGTTAATGAAACCTTTATGCTGAGTTTTTAATTACATAATTAATTTTAATTGAATTTTTATGCATAGCTATCATGAACGGGTGTCGTAGCTATTATGAAGGGGTGTCGCTTGTCAAATTTTATTAAGTGTTATCATTTGTTTTGTACACATGTTAACATTTTTTACTTGTAGTTTTTTAATTAAAATAATTATTTAATTTATTAAAAATTAAAATTAAAAATAACCTTTGACTCTTTGAGCTTGAAGCCTTGAAGCTTTGAAGAAAAATAGCAAATTTTTCTGTAAATATTAAAGTGCAGTCTAGAAGAGTATGAAGTTAGATAGCATTTTTAACTTGTATTCATTATATTTTCTAATATTTTTATTATAAATTTTCTTGGGGTAAGTTGGCTCAAAATATAAAAATGATTAATAATGTACCATTATGTGCAAAATTTATTTTGGCAACATTTTTTAGCTAAAAATTTAATATAACTTTTAGATGGTACCAATTAATAGTTTGTATGACAAGCCATAACAGTAGCCAAATTTTATTTTTTTGCAAAAAATAAATTTTCTTAATATTGTTAAAAATTGAAAAAAAAAATTAGTTAAATTTTTTTTTTTTTGTAGTAAATGCTATGAGCCAACTAGCTCTGTAAAAATTTTAACTTAGTCTCATCATCATCATAAATAAAACATCTATTTTCGAGTTCTCTCGGTAAGTCGTTTATGTATAATACAAATAGAGTCATTTCAAGAACAGATCGCTGTGGTACACCACTTGTTACATTCAGCTAATCCAATACATCATGACCCATAACTATCCTTCGTATATATTTTGTTAGAAAAATCTAAATCCAATTTAGCAATTATTTACTTAAACCATACATTGATAACTTAAGCATTAATCGTCAGTGTGGCACTTTATCAAAAGTTTTTAAAAAGTTTAAATATATGATATCAACACTACTTTTACTAGCTATACATTTTGTTGCCAAATCTGTGCATTCAGGTAGATTTGTTGTACAAAATTTTTTTTGTGATAAAACCATGTTGTTCCTTGGTGATTAAGTTATTTGTTGTTAGATGATTGTTTATGTGTTGCCTTATAAGATGTTCCATAACTTTGCATGGAACCGATGTGATAGAGACCGGTCTGTAATTGGATGCTTCTAGTTTATTACCTTTTTTAAAGATAGAGCTAGCATTCGCTTTAATCCATGCATTTGGAATACATCCACTATTATAAGAGAGCTGAAAAATTAGTTGCAATGGTAAAGAATATGATTCTGGGCACATTTTTAAGACGTAAAGGCTGATTCCATCTCCACCAAATTATATATTGTCCCCTGTGTTAAATAAAGGTAATAAGATTATTTTTGAATGTCGGCATTGAGATACGATTTTGTTTTTTTTATTCAGTAGGTTTTTTCCATTATGTAATAAAATTACATATTTTTTGTAGAGACAAAGGTGTCATATTTTTGTTGCTAGATTGTAAGGTTTACAATGTTTGACAATTTTCCATTCTATAATAGGCTTTATGTTTTGGCCTTTTAAGCTCCATATTTTCTTAGATAGTTCTGTGTAACTCCTATACTTAACCTATGCAAATGATTTGAGATGGTTTGCGTATCTTTGTTTAAATGGTGTATTACTAATGCCAAAATATACTTTTTTATTATGATCATGATAAATGGAACTTACGGTTGCTTGGTAGACAATATTGTTAGATAAACATTGATTGTTCAATGAACAAAATGCTTTATTGCAGTTATTTTGGTTGGTTATACGCAGTTACATTCGTTGGTTATACGCAGTTACATTGGTTGGTTTTTAATTGATTTTTGTTGTGTAAAATTTTGAAATTATGCAAATATATGATAGATTTTGAGTTAGGCATGCAACTATAGCTGATCCTAATAGAATTTTGATTGGATATTTTATGTAGCATGTGTCCGGCTGGAAAATGTAAGTCAATAAGGGCTAAAAAACAGTTTCCTATTTTTGTTTTGACGTTTAAGCTGAATGGAGGGTTATACCAAATAATTTTACGTTTACTATGCTTTTTTTGTTGATTTTGACTTGAGATTAATTGTGGTTGGTGGGTAAGGTTTGATTTGTATCCCAATATTTTTAAAGCCTCTTCAAATGGTGGAATAGCCTTTTTGAAGAAAATTTCGTTAATTGACATGGAAGATAATCTTTGTTCACTATTGTGAGGGATTACTTTTATTATGCTTGCAGGGTGGTTAGAATTAGAGCGGATGTACTTTATTTGATTATCAGGTTTAAAATATGGTTGAAACATATTGTTACTTAGATTTAATGTAACATCAAGGTAGTTTACAATTTTTAAATTAGATTGAATGGTGATTTGAAGATTGTTTCTTTTAAAAATGAGTGCTATATGCTTTTTGATTTTATTCATTTGCTAACCGTTTTTGTTCTTGAATACAGCAAGACCGTCATCATGATATAGGCCGAAATCTTCTTTATTATGTTATGAAATTTGATACAGTATAAAAATACCTATTAAGTCGCAAACTTCAGCATTATCAAATGCCCCCATTGTTACATCGAACAATCCACCTTTTTTTTTAATCTATGCTCCATCGTTGAAGATAAGAGATTTTCTTTCTAAAATGCTATGAATTTTGCTGACCATCATATCGTTATCAAAAGCGAAGACAATGCTTTGTCTTCGCTTTTGATAACGATATGATGGTCAGCAAAATTCATAGCATTGTTGAGGGTGTTTTCATTTATGGAAGGATAAAAATCGTTAACATCAAAAACTAGGAATTTGTGTAAGTGCTTATGGGTGATTTTTTTAAACCAGTCTACCACATTTTGCGTACTTTGCCATTGATTCAAAAAAAGTTTATTTTTAAGTTCACAATTAATTTTTGTTAAAATTATTTTAGTAATTTGTCCTACCTCATTTTTTTGAAGGGTTCAAAAGGCGCACACATGGATTGTTAATAAAGTTTTTCTTGTGGTCTTTCAAAGTAAAAAAACTGTTAGAGGATCCGTTTATTTCAAATTTTTTCTTATACCTTGTGGTTGGTTAAAATTTGTTTTCCTTCTTTGTTTATATGGTCTTTTAATTTTGGATTTGTTTTTTTGTAGGTAGTGGTAACAGCATTTGTTAACAGACTATTGTAATCCTCCTTAGACAGTTTATACATATTTTATGTTTTGTCAGCTTGTGTTAAGGTTTTGTAAGATTACGTATAGCTTTAATATCTTTTTTCATACCATTTTAAAAAGTGTTGTGTATGTCTCAAAACTTTATTGATTTAATAAGATTAATTAAGTCTTTTTCGAAGAATGACATTACTTTTATTTGCGGTGGACATATAGGAGATCTAATTCTACAGTTTGTATAATTGATATTGTCTATAATTCTTGGATCGTTATTAATAAAAAAGAACGCTTTCCATCTCATTTTCTTTAAGAGTAATTCCGTTTTGTTTATTAATTTTAATTTAAAGTCTCTTTCTGAAGGTATTGAAATGTTTTTTATTGAATATTCAAAATTTATTTTATCAATCGCATCGATCTTCAAATCACCATTTAATCTCATTGGAAAAAACCTACTGAATAAAAAAAATAAAATCGTATTATAGTGCCGACATTCAAAAAACTTATTATTATCTTTATTTGACACAGGGGACTAGTAAACTATAACAGCTTTTTGTTTTTTGATTTGTTTTTTAGTAGATTTGTTTATAACGTCAGATGTCATTCTACAATGATTTTTATGTTTTTGTAACGGTTTGTTTATGTTTTTTGTTTGTATTAACGGCTGATGATTGCCTTTGGGCAGGAAACTCTAAGTCCTGCTAATTAGTTGTTTTTATTTATCTAAATAAAATATAATTATATATAGCTCTATTATTCAGTAATAGTGAGCACTGTAACATGTACAAGAGACTTCGTATTATTACATCAAAATACTTAACCTCGAATATATTATATATCTATATTGATATCTATGCATATGTATATATATATATATATATATATATATATATATATATATATATATATATATATATATATATATATATATATATATATATATATATATATATATATATTGCATATTAAATAACTCAATTGAAATTTTGCATATTAAATAACTCAATAATAAAGATACTAAAACATATTACTATTCATAAATATTATCTCAGAAAGTTAAATATAGATCCAAGTTTTGTCAAGTTTTGTCAGATTTTATTTTGATTTTATTTATTCGCAGCTCGAATATGGTCACTATATGTTGATACATATAAAAAATCCTAAAAATGTATAAAGATGTAAAATTCAACTTATTCTTATTGAATAAAAAAGAAAATAAAAATAAATATTTTTTTAACTTTTACTCTAAAACAGATTTATTTAAAAAAAAAATATATTTTGTTTTAAGTTATCACAAATTTTTTCAATTGAAGCCAAAAAAATCATAACCCAATAAAAGTTATCAGGAAAAAATCTGCAATTTTAAGAAAAAGATAAAATAAACATCAATTGGTAATCAAAGTAGTTAGTTAAATGTTAATGTATTTAGTAACAGTGTGTTTAAGAAAAGAATTATTTAAATGTAGAGAAAAAAAACGCTAAAAATTTATAAAAACTAAAAACTTAATAGAAAACCCATAGAATTTAATTTACAAATTCTTTTAAAATGAATGTTGTTTAGGATTGTTTAATTGTTTGCATAACTAATATCACAAATACTTTGTATACACAAGAAAACAAATGATTTTTTAATATTTCTGCATGACAAGATATATTTGGTATAAAACATGAAGTTGGAATAGATTGTTATAAAAAGAAATAAAGTACATTTTTTACTTACTTAAAGAACAATAATATCTATGAAGTGATTTCAAAAATAAAAACTTTTAACAAGGTGGACAGCCTCATCTAAGTTATTCAAAAAATAATGGAGATACTTAAAGTAATTTTATAAATCTCAAAAACTACTTGTTTATTAATTATTTTGTTGTTATTCAAATATCATATATATATTTATTATTGTTATACAATTATTACAGAACAATAATAAAAAATTATATTATATGTATTCAAACAATTTAAAATTGTATTAAATCATTTAAACAATAACTAATAAAAAGATTGAGAGGTTAAGGTTAAGAGCTTAAACAATTCTTTTTTTCCTTTTTTAGATATAAATCTTACTAAGATGGGTTATGCATACATGATCCATTTTTGTATCTTCTTTTTCATTAGTAAAAACTTGCTTCTGCTTGAATTACATCATAATATCATCATTTAATTTATGTAATCTTTAAAATAGATTAAAGTTTTTAGAACCAACTTGGTGGTTTAGATTTGAAAATAGATTAAAGTTTTTAGAACCAACCCGGTGGTTTAGATTTGAAATTTTTCCAAATTATTACTCAATACTTAGGTTTTCAACCATAATAAAATCCTCTAGCAAAAATAAAAAATCATACATTCACACGTTTCTTAAATAACTTATTTTTTTTTAATTTTGTTAAAAGTTCAAGTAAATAAATCTAAATATATTTAAGTATTTTTTATTTTAATCTTAATATACACAAAATACATATAATTAATACATATAATGAATATAATTAAATATAGTTTATATATTTTTTAAAAATTTTTCTTCTATTGTATCATAATTATTTAAAGTTCAATATTTTCAAAATTAACAAATATTATTGAAAATATTGGAGTATTTTTAAAACTATTGGAAAATTTTTATATTAAAAAAAAAATATTTTTGAAAGGGTTTGTATTGCACGTAATTTAATTTTTTTTTATCATTTTAGGTAAGTGTCCTATTAACTGTAATTAGAAACAATAAGTCTTAACAAATGGGACAAAAAACCTATTTTTGCAGTTATTTACAAACTTGATTATTTTATTTAACTATACCATAAATTATAAGTGTACTGTTATCAATGAAATTTTTTATTTCTAAACTTAGTAGATTAATCTACTAAAATACATTTAACCAAAAATTTTCCATTCATTAATATTTTTTCTCTAATTTGTTAAAAAAAAAAATAAAGTTTAAACATAAGTATGAAAATGGATAGTTACAGACTTAATTAATTTTGCAATGAGTTTAAAAAGCGTTACTGCAAAATTATCTCAAGATTATCTCTTTAATTTGCACTTAATTGGAATTGTTTATTTTTAAACATATTGTTTAAAAATAAACAATTCATTATATCTATTCATTATTCATCATAATTCACAACATCTGTTAATTAATTTGTATATATATATATATATATATATATATATATATATATATATATATATATATATATATATATATATATATATATATATATATATATATATATATATATATAATATATATATATATATATATATCTTATAAACTATTTAAATAATAAAAATAATATATCAATTATTTTTATTAAAAATAATGTAATATTATATTTATAAATATTTGAAAGCAGTTCTTTGTTTTTTCTATTAATGTCCTGTTATGTGTGAAGAGTTCATTTTATTCTTCTTTATAAACAGTTTTTTTTTTTTTAATATTGTAAAACCCATTATGTATTTTAGCTGCCCCATCAGGTAATCCAGAAATCTATTGGTCCAGTCATACTGAGGGTTCTCCTGTAGGTGGCCTGGAAATGGGTTTTCATGGCAAGAAATTTGCATCTGGTTTCAAAATAAGGTTTTTCTCAAAAGAGAGTAGCCATGGTAACTTTTTCAACTATTTTAACTTTTTGTGTACTTTTAGAGTTTTATGTTTTTTAGTTATAAATAAATGGAAATTAAAAACTAATTTTTAAATACTTAAATCTTTAAATTAAATCTGTTAAAAAAACCACAAAATATAAAAACATATAAAAAATAATCCATTTCAATTTTTTTATTTATTTAAAAATATATTTTATTTTAAACTTCAATCATGAAAGCCTTAATTGTAAATGTATTTTACACATTTTTTCAAAATTTTCATAATTTTTCAAAATGTTTATATTTTTTCAAAATTTTTATATTTTTTCAAAATTTTTATACTTTTTCAAAATTATTATATTTTTTCAAAGTTTTTATATTTTTCAAAATTTTTATATTTTTTCAAAAGTTTTATATTTTTTCAAAATGTTTATATTCTTTCAAAATTTTTTAAAAACACATTTTTTAAATGAAATTGAATGAATTAACTTGCTGCAGAAGTTAAATTTATTATATTTGTTATACATTATTTTTATGAATAATAAATGTTCTGTTCTTTTTTTTTTTTTTTTAGCTGCTCAAGCTTTTTATTAATATTAAATTTTTAACATTGCAACAAAATCAGTGCAACATTTATGCTATTTTTATTTAATTTTTAGATAAAGTTAAAAACTTTGATTTAGTTACTTTGATACTGTATATTTTTAATAACTAGATCCACCTTGGGAAACTTATGCAGTTGTTGATAGGAATAAATCTAACTTGGTATTTTTTTTATCTTTTTCTTTTTTTAAAAGCTTAAAAAAAATGATTTTTTTATTTTGATTTATCAACATTTATTTTTATTTTTAGCATGCTTGCGTTTTCAAAGTGCCTGCTTACTATAAAACTCATATTACTACTAATGTTTCAGTATTTATTGAGGTTCAAAGTGGGTCAGAGAAAGAACCTCGCACAAGTGAGCCAGTACTTTTTACATATCTTGCTGATTCCAAAGTAAATAGTTGTAAAATTTGTGTTCAACTTAAAGGCTTCATTCAAACAATCTATCAGTTATTGATTAGCAAACACAATTTTAAAGGTATTTTAAAGTTTCTTCAAAACATTATTAAAGAACATAACATTAACACCCAATTTCTAACAAATAATTCATTAGAAAACCATACAAGTGAAGTTTTTGTGAGTTGCCATAATAAATCTCCTTTAACAACTATAAAAACTAAAACAACTTTTAACCCTTGTACCAGTGGAAATAAAGTCAAAAAAATGCTTGATAATTCTGGCTTTTCATCAGAATTATCCATTAATTGTAGCAAAAAACTCAATACAAGTGCTGCTGATTTTAGTAGAGCGAGTCCAAGAGCTACATGTTTTGACACTTCACAAAGCAAACTATTTTACACAGATTTTAACAGAAATGAACAAACTTCAGTTACCTTAAATAATACTCCAACGCAATCGACATCATTTTCTCAAAGCTATAACCAGTCAAATAATACTTATTTTGCTGAAAATTACCAGAATGAAAAAAATCTTCTGAAAAGAGATCAGAAAGAAAATATACTAAGATCCCCTGATGTTTCCGATATAAGAAATATTATTAGTACCAAAGTATCAAACATCAGTTCAAAGCTATTTGAAACTTCTTGTGAAAAGAAAGAAATCATCGGCAAATCATTTTCAACAACTTCATCAAGTAATTCTAGTTGTGAAGAAAGTTTAATGACATTAGATGATTGCTTGCATAATGAAATAGAATTGGCTTCCTGTCCAACCCATTCTTCACAGCATAGTTTAACACCAGAATCTTTTTATCTTAAATCGTTTGATCATGATCATTTGTTTTGCAGTAGCTTACATTTGCCGTCATTGAAATGTTTAGAAAATAATCAAGATAATTATCTAGATTCTCAGTGTGACGAAAACTTACTAATAGACAAATATTATTTACAGGATGTTGTTAGTCAGAGTTTTGAATATAATTTTCAGCCGTTTTCAAAAAGTTATGAGAAAGTAAGAGATCAAATAGTTCAGCCAAGGTCATATGTTCTATGCCATGAACCTACTCAAAATAGTTTAAACCAACATGCAAAGTTCAATGCTATACTTATGCAAAATAACTTTCCAGTATCCTCAAATCGGCTCAAGAGAAAAGTTGATAATTTTGCTGCTGAATACAACTTTTATAACAGCCTTCCTTCTGATCAGAGTTTATCATTTGAAGCAGGTAATTCTTTTTTTAAAGTTTTAGATGGTAAAGAATCCGCAGAAATTTCGTCAACATCCAGACCAACATTTTGTTCAGGCAATTTAAGTTATTTGGATTTATTAGGCGAAAATATTAAGTCGACTCCGCTGTCAAAGTTAGAACAGGCAAATTATTCACAGTGTTTTCTTCATACAAGTTTATTACCCAATTCATCACCTATTAGTTGGTAGCAGTGAAGTTTTAAAAGATTTAATGCAAAATTGTAAGATCATTTTTTTGTTCTACTATTTATTACATGTAGTAAACAACCTGGGTTGAAATTTGACCAGGGCTGGAGGACAGGGTTTGATAAAAAACAGCCAGGGTCGGGTTTATGACTGGGGCTGTTTAAACATTGGTACATCCTAACTATTTTTTTTTTATTCAAGTTTCATGTTATGTTTTATATATATTCATGTATATTTAAATATAAACATCATTATGATCAACATAACCATCATAATCATCATCATTATTGTTATCATCATCAAGTTTTAGCCTTTTCTTTTTATGCTGTTTCTCTAATATATACACATTTCTAGCATCTTATTTCCTTAACAAAAGCTAGTTCATGCAATACCTCTACTATTTTTACTTGAAGCTGTTACCTTTCTCTACATACTAATACCCAATCACTTTATTCTTCTCTGAAAAGCATTGTTTGATACAATGTTTTTTCTAATCACTGTCTAAGATTATGGCTTCTTTTTGTATCTTGTTAGAGTCATACCACATCCATTTGATCATCATCTACTCTTTGGCAAATACTATACCATATAAATACAAAAGTTTATATAAATATGTTAAGATATTGTATACCAGCATCTAAATAAATAGCAAACATATGTTTATATCCATATATATTCGTATTATGTATGCATAAAATAGTTTATAAATAGTTAATGAATCCTGGATCCATGCAGGTATTAAAGCTCTTATTTCTTCGTGTCAGTTTTAAGTCATGCTTTTAACTCCATGATTTTTACCTTTTAGTGCAGTTTTGCTATATTAAGCCATAATAATTTTTTTCATCTTTTTTACAAGAACATCTTAAGAACAAATATCTTTTTATTTTAGGAGTCAATTTAAAAAGAACCTTTCTGATAATAAGCTACAATATTCTCAGTTTACTAAATCTTATATCTTATTTCAGATGTTAGGTTCTGAAACTCAGAAAATCATTAGCAGTGTCATTAACTAAACAAAGTCTTACACTCTATCTCTAATTTGTGCGAGCTTATTACTTCTCTCCCAAATAAATCAGAGTTGCAAAGAACATTTTCTCTAATTTGACAATTAAACCTAAAGGCCATATTCTTCCTGTCATTCCAATTAAACAGATTAACCAATTGTTAGACATCCAAGTTACATTGGCTTCCAATGCTTAAGTCAATTCTCAGTTAAGTACTTCTATGGCTTGTGACTCACACAACGTTTCCAGCACAAAAGTGTTCTCTAGAACAATCTTTAATTCTCGCTAAACTGTTAATAAGTGCTAAATAAGTGGTTCTAATGTTTGAAAACTCTAGAAAGCACACTGACCTACAACTATCCTTCCAATAGTCATCTCTCAGTTATTAGTTTTTATATATAAAGGTTTTGAGATTATTAAATCATTTCTTATTAGCCACAGTATTTAAGTCATTCTTATAAACCTAAACTCATCTTCATTTCCAGTAACTTTGAGGGTTACTGGAAATGAAGAAGAGTAACTGGAAATGATAATGATTGCAACTGTGATGATAACTGGAAATGATAATGGTTGCAACTGCAATGTTTTATATATGCTCCTGTATTGTTTCTTATTTACAATAATAATCTTCCTGACAATCTTACGTTTATAGTAGCTCTATTTGCTGAGAACTCAACTTTATACATTTGTCTTGACAAATGTATAAATTCTTCACTTTTTGATTGCTTAGAACAAGCAAACAAATTGAACAAACAAGTAAACAATCTTTACTCTGATCACTTTTCTGCAGCTTGGAATTTGCAGTACAGCTCGGAACTTGCTGTAGCTTGTGGTTTTAACGCCACAGTATTGTTGACATTCCTATATTGATGAATAACAACTCTTTCATTCTTAGGCAAGGTCTGGAAACACATTGTAAATGTAGGCGGACCTGCTCTATCTGCCAAACTTGAGCCATACTACCAACGTCATAAGGTTGCATCTTTTTCTTTTTATATTTTTATATTAACTGTTGTAGTTGCTGCTCAAACAAGCTATCATCCAAAGTTTAATAAACTAAAACTCATTGTTGCTTGGTTTGTCATTCAGCAAAGTTGTATCCTTTTACTGTACTGTTCCTTTCATGATATAAAAATTTATTTATCTAGTTTTTTTTTTTCACACATCAACATAACCTTGAAACCAATCTTCATATTTTCCTTACTCGTACAACCCAACTTTTCAAGTCTTTAGTTAATCATTTCCATGTTTTTAACCCTATCCTTTGTTTTTGATTAACTCATAACTTAATAATGGTTATATATATATATATATATATATATATATATATATATATATATATATATATATATATATATATATATATATATATATATATATGCATATAAATGTGTATATATATATGCAATTATTTAACTAATACTTTTTTTTTAACTTCAATTCACCTTCCCAAGACCATTAAAAGTCACTACAGTCGAGGAGGCTAGTTTATTTGTGGTTACACCCTCTCTTAGTTCTATAACTTTGAAACACAAAAATTTTAAGAAATCAGTACTTTTTAAGGATTCACCCCCCCCCCCCCTCATTTTATTTATAGAATCGCCTCTGGATCAAACTCAGAACATCTCGCTTATGAGGCAAGCACTACTAACACTACACCACTTTCTTATTTTATTAAGTTAAATAATTGGCGATTATAAATAAATTTAAAATAGTTATTTAGTGATGGAATCATTAACATGTAACAAACTTGAAAAATACATAAGTAAAATAAATATAAAAAGTGATACATATAGCAAAGTTTTCATTTGAAAAACAGTCACTTTGTAATGTTTTGCTGCTGCTAAATGCATACTTTTATTCACTTTTCTAATTGGTAGAAACCACTGCACAATCCTTTTTGGTTGTTTGATGACCTGCTTTGTTATGACTTTTGGGTACATACAATTGGTTGGAATCTTTAAGTTTTGGTAGAAATGATGATATTGTTTGGAATATATCGTTTGTTCCATAGGAAAAGAAAATCTATAAATTTCAGCGCACTAATACCTCTTGGAGCAAGGTATTTCTGCTTTTGTAACTGTATATCTGCTGCTGGTTTTGTGTAACCAATCATTTTTGATCAAAGAATACAACTTTTATATTAAAGTAAAGAATGTCAGTAATTTTTTTTAAACCTTTTAGATGTAAATACTGACACAAATAAATTTCTTGGTTTAGCCTTCTTTGCACTTTTTTCTTTTGTTGAATTTAATATCTTAAAGCATTTGTTGCTAATGCTACAGAGTATGCTTTTTCATTTTTAAAATTGGTTATATCATCGTGATTTAACACAGTAAATACACAGGTGTTTTTTTTTAAAAAGCTTGTTCTATTATTGTTTCCATTGCATAGGTGTGTAGATTGTTCAATTTCAATATTATTTTCTAGTTATTGAGTGGGTTGCATCATTTTCACTCTGACTATGTGCTGTTACAAAGAATGTAAGCTTAATTATATCTAATTTGAATAGACTCAATGCATCAGATTATGTTCATCATTCCATTTTAATTTTTGGTCCCCACATTTATCACAGAAAAGAAAATACTTTATTGCTTTTTTGTTGCTTTCAGATTCAATAAATTCAAATACTCTTGTACTCACTTCACAGCTAGCTTTTTCTCCATTCTCACTCCACAAGTATATTAGGGCGGGTCGAAACCATACTTTTTTTTAAATTTTGACAAGCAGCACTATGTTGAGTTTTTGAGTTGGTATAATAACCTTTGTAGACTAAGTTCTTTTTTTTACACACACCCCTAGGGGTTGCACCACACGCTCTAATTTTACCACAAAGAAAAAATTGTATAATTTTTTTTTTTTGGGGTATATATTCTTTTTGCTTCATGCCTCAAATAAAGTTTTAAAATATAATATCATGTCAGCATAATAACTTTTGCTATGCTACTAAGTAATTTTTTAGTTTATTCTATTAGTTGCATTTTAGTCTCTATACATAGTATATTTAGTGTTTGTGTATATATTTGTCTTCTTTTTATTTGTTAGTAATTAAAAATAAAATATAACTAATAATAAGCAACACATTGTATCATGGCAACATTTCATACTCACAGTAAAACTGACAACTTAACATTTTGACAAGGTTCTAAATTTCTAACTGCAATGGTTCCTACAAAAAGAGATGTTGCGAAATATTGCTACTATGTTCGTAGAAATGAAGATGCTAA
>NC_061170.1:22767230-22842230 GCF_022113875.1 Hydra vulgaris | reverse complement strand
AACAAAATTTCTAAAGTGTATCAGGTTTAAAATTTTTAAAATGTATCAAACTTTTTAAAATAATAACAATATTATATAAAAATAGATATGTTAGATTCAACAGTATAAAAAATGAAGTTTATTAACTAAATAAGAAAAAGCTAAGATTGTATTACTTTTTTTTGTCTTAAATTAATTTAGATGATTTATTGAACGAAGTGAAACTAATACATACTTTGGCAAACAGAATATTTCCATAACTGGAATACTGCGATCCAAACTGAAAAAAATGAAAACAAGTGAGGAGATTATTTAATATAAAGAAAATAATGCTTGAATCATGGAAAACAGCAGTTATGAAAAAATATCTTAACAAATCTTTGAAACAAATATCTTACAAATCATTATATAAATATTATTATAATAAATATTATGTATATTGTAGATACTAAGTAATATCGTTTTTTTTTCTCTGTAAAATTCTGAAGCATTGAACAAGTTATATTGTTACATAATTCAAGTTAAAACTTTAATTTAGTCACAAAATGCATTTACATATATGCGATAGCTTTTAGTTCATATTCAAAAAATTACTCGCATTCGTTTTCCGATTATTTTTAAATTTTAAAGATTATACAGCTTTTATTGTAAATTTATTTTAAATATAAATTTGTTAGACTTTTTTACAAAATTTACAGAAGTATATTTTACACAGTATATATTATTTTACATCTGAATTAAACTATTATGAAATGTGAAATCGATTAAATAAACATAATTAAGTTTATTTATAAAATTTTAACTTTATTTAGCTGTTGATCTAGGCGCTATTACAGCGCAATGCTGTGGCTAGTGGATTACACACACCTCTCAAAAAAAAACGTTTAAATCTTAAAAAAAATTTCACAAGGTATACTAAAAAAAAATACAAAAAAGTGGCTAGGGTACTCAAACTGGGTCATACAATTAAAACTTAATCTTTAATAATATAAAAACGAAAATTATTACAAATGAAGTTAAAAAACTCGGAGACTTAAAGAAAACCTTTGGGTCTTGTCACTGGAAACCGCTAGAATCTCTAATAGATAAGATGTTTTGACGCTGTTCTCTACTCACAATAATCTATTAAAATATTTAAAATATTATTTTTGTTCTAAAATTAGACATTAATTACAACAAAAAAAATTTTAAATAATAGATTGCCTGCCCAAACCAAAATCCTTAGTCAATGCAGCGGTAGTTCTTGCGTTTTCTACCTATTTGTTAGTCGAAGTATGTACATTCCTTGTATGTTCTACCTATTGTCGTTCAATAAATGTACACTCCTTACATGTTTTATATATTTGTCAGTTGATTTACAAAAAATTAAGGATTAAAGTTTTGCTTGTACCAAAATGTGTGTATAAAATATTTATATTGTAAACAACTATTGAGATATCGTTTATTCGCTGTAAAATAAAATCCTGGGGGATTTTTTCCCGGTGAAATTATACGTGGGCATTTTTTCCTGCTACCAGAAAAAAGATGAGCTTATGAGTTGCTACTAAAGACCACCTGACAGAGTGTGCTGACATTTTAGTATTTGTTTACCATATAGTATAGTTCACACTGCTAACAATAAAAGTAAAATAAAAAATTTATTTGGGGATTTTAACATAGACTGTTTTAATAAAAAGTGTAAAATTTCAACGAGTAACTTTTGTTAGCAGGCGCGATTGGTTTAATCATCCAACTAGAGTAACAAAAAGTATTCTGGCAATTTCGATGACTATTTTTACAACAAACATTTTTAGTACTCCTTCCAAAACGAAACTATTTTTTAATACTATTTCTATATTTTTTTAACTCTATTCACTCTATTATACTCTTTTAACTCTATTCACAATTAACATACTTATCAGTAAATCATGCAAACTTTTCAATGTGTAAATAATTGATAAGTTACAAGGCCTTTAATTGTCTTTGAATTACAAAGATCCTATGTAATTCAAAAAATCTGCAAAAACAAAGTAGAAGTTGTGCATAATATATTTAAAGAATAAATTTTTTGCAAATATAAGTATTAAGAAACTATAAACTATTTAAAAAGATTATTTTTACATGTTATTATTTGAATCTGATTAATAATTTTAAAAGAAACTCAATGCATATCTGGCAGATAATTTAAAAAAATAACCAGAAAATCAAAACGTTCTTTGCCATAAACCATAAAAAAGTGTGAGTATATATGAACCGAGCAAAATTCCAAACAAATAAATTTTTTTACTCAAATTAGAATTAGGGCCTATAACACGGTTTTCGATGTGAAAGGCACAATTTTCATGCTTTTAAAAAAGGTTCTCTATTAGGGATGGCTCTTTTTCTTTTTTTTTTTTTTTTTACCTACGCGAGTATGTTAAGGGATCGTCCATAAAGTACGTACGCTCGGAGAGGTCTGCTAATGGCATTTCTGAGATAAGGGGGGCAGTAGGTCAATTATAAAAGTATGGTGACACAAAATTAAAAAAAATATCATAAAATGTTGGGTTAGTAGGTTAAAAGCGTAGGTACTTTTAGGGAGGTAGAGAGTACTCAAAAAAAAATAAGGGAAATTGCGGGGGGGAGGGGGCTAGCTAAAAAAAAAGCGTGCGTACTTTATGGACAACCCCTAATTATTATCAAAAGTAAATTACATAAGCTTTTTTAAACGTTTAATCTGAATTTACATTTCCGTGTAAGTAATTGATGTTTTTGAAACAACTTTTACTTTATAATGTAAGTTTTTTTACTTTGCAAAGTAAATTATGTAAAAGAAGATTACATAAAAAAGTAATTTCCTTTTATATGTAAAAGTAAGTCACATAAAAAAGCTGTTTACTTTTACATGTAAAAGTTACTTTTTAAAATTACATTACATAATATAAAAGTTCCTTAAACTGTTATTTAAATTTACATTTACAAGTAACTAATTTAAAGAAAATTATTTAAAAAAAACAAACTTGCATATGAAAATAAATTACACAAAAGTAATATGCTACCAAATGTAAATTAAATTTATAAAAAAAAATAATATTTTTAAAGTTGGAGTTTTTTATTTTAAAAGCAATAATAAATAAAACTTAAATTACATAAGCTTACATTTTATATAATTTGTAAAGTAAATTGAAAGTAACCTATATAAAATAAGTAAGTAAATTTACTTATATTCTACAATAACTTTGAGAGGATCTTGTTCAATAGTAATGCAAAAAAGTAAAGTCTAGAATTTAGACAATGCTGAAACATGGCAGTAAGCAGAAGGCGCATATACCTATGGGAGATTTAGATAGTGTTGACTATTTGAAAGACATAATAAATATTTTTACCTGCTCAAAAATATCTCCAGACTCTGCAAATCTTAATTCGGCACTGGTTTTAAGAACTGCGGTATTTTAAATAGGCATGTAAAATTTAGAACTTTAGATTTAAATGAAAACTTTAGATTTAAATGGAAACATTGTTATTAAGTCGATACTATAATTATATCGATACTATAAGTCGATACTATAAGTACGATAATATAAAGAATACTCTATTTAAAGTTCTTAATTGTTCAATAAGTCATGGAATTTTTCCGGCCCAAATGAAGGTTGCAAAAGTGACCTCTATATATAAAGGTGGAGAACTAACAAATGTTGGGAAATATCGTCCAATTTCAGTTTTGTCAGTTTTTTCCAAAATTCTTGAAAGAATTTTATTTGATCGAATTTTTAATCATCTCTCTGAAAATAATATACTTTACAACAATCAGCACGGTTTCAAAAAATAACTCTACAGAACAGGCACTACTTCAACTCACAAGAATTATTACTGACTCCTTCAATTCACTTTAGGTATTTTTATAGACCTATCTAAAGCTTTTGATACTATTGATTACGGCATTCTCATAAATAAATTAGAACATTACGGTATCACTGGTAAAGTCGTAATGTTATTAAAAAGTTACTTAAATAATCGTAAACAACTCATGCATATTGATACACACTCAACAACTACTGCTTTAGATATGCCCTGTGGAATCCCCCAGGGTTCCATACTTGGACCACTGTTATTTCTAATTTATATTAATGACCTCTATAAAACTTCTAATTTAATGACAATAATGTATGCTGACGATACTAATCTTTTCTTATCCCAAAATAATATCAATAACTTATTTAATGACATGAATGTAGAACTTAAGAAAATATCTGACTGGTTTAAATCAAATAAGTTTTCACTTAATATTGAAAAAACTAAGTGGATTCTTTTTCATTCAGTTTATAAAAAGCATATACTACCAAGCGAAATGCCGCCGCTTTTCATTGATAATATTAATATAAAAAGAGTAACTTATACTAAATTTTTAGGTATTATTGTAGATAAAAATCTTTTATGGAAAAAAAACATTGGAAATCTAAATAATAAAATTGCAAAAAGTATTGGGATTCTATATAAAACAAAGCATTTTAAATAAACATACTTTAATTTAACTATATTACTCATTTATTCACTGCCATATTAACTATGCTAATATTGCCTGGGGTATTACCAACAAAATTAAGTTAAAGCCTTTGCTTTGTCAACTGAAGCATGTGGCACGTCCTATTAATTTTAAAGATCGTTTTACTCATGCCAGGCCTTTAGTATTAAACATGAATATTCTTAATATTTATGAAGCAAATATATTAAACGTTGTTTGTTATATGTTTAAATGCAAAATTAATGCATGTCCTGTTTCTTTTCATAATTTATATTCTATGAAAGAAAAAAACAAATATATATTTAGAAATAATAAACATACCCAACAACCAATTTTTAAATCAAACATAGGCAAATCTTGCATTCAATACCGTGGAGCCTTTTTATGGAACAATATAGTTTTAAAACATTTTCATTTTTCGCATAATTGGAATTATTTTTCTCTTAAAAGAAAACTAAAAGAAGTAATTTTTTCAATTGATAACATATTTTTATATTTTTAAATTATTACCTATTCCACAAAATAATTAAGGAATTGTAACGAACAATTGAACGACAATTTTTTTTTTTTGCTTTTTTTGTTTGTTTGTTTGTTTTTTGAATAATATTAAATATTGAGAAATATTATATATATATATATATATATATATATATATATATATATATATATATATATATATATATATATATATATATATATATATATATATATATATATATTCACATATATTCTAAAATATTGTTAAAACTTGCTTAACATTTAAAGAGTATTATAATATATAAACGCATTTAAAAATTGTTTTAAATATTTGTAAATTTATTTACTTATTTTGACTCCTAATATAGGTTTAAAGGGCTTCATGATAAGATCGTGTGATCTTCTGGAAGTCCTACCAGTAATATATTCAATGCAAATTTATTTTGTACATATTATTCTGGAAAAGTAAAAAAATAAAAATAAAAAATATTTAAATAATTATTTAAATATCATTATCTGAGTGTAGTATCAGTGACTTAATTACAGCAAGAGCAGTTTAAGAAAAACTTCCCTCAAGCAACTAGGCCCAGGGCCGCGAGATTAAGGAGCCTTAACATGTACTTAAAGAGTTTTGATTTTTTTTTTGGTAAAAATTATTGTTCCAGAGAAACAGAAATTAGGCACCAGGACCATGTCTGCCTGCTGGCGAAAAATATTTTGCGCAATATACGAATAACCCGAGCTGTATCTAAGCAATGATTACATTATTTATTTAATGATTAAGAATTAAAACTTGTAGTGGTTAGAGTCTGGAAACAAAAATACCCTAAAACATCTATCGTTCCTACTTTAAATGTTAAGGCAACAAATTAGTAATTTTTTTTTTTTTTTTTTTTCATACACTAAGTTTAAATCGACAGGTTTTAAAATTCAAAGTTCAAAAGTTATGATAATATAAAGTTTACACCCTAACCAAACAAAGTGGTTGTTTCAATCTTTTCCTAAACACTCTAATGTGATGTAATCAAGAACATACTTAAATTTGGCACTTAAGTATGTTTTATTTACCAAAAGTATATAATTAATCAATATAATTAATTTTTCATAATTATATTAATATTACATCTCAAAATTTATGCAAGTAGACATTATTATACTATTGGTTATTCCTAAAGTCTTTGAATGAGTTTAATATGCTTTTTAACAACACATTAAAGACCTCATTTGTACATAACTAAATAATAATACTATCAGCTAAAGAATGCTGTTGATTAAGTAATTCTCATCGGTTTGGTGATAAAGGAATTGCCACATTTTCAAATTATAAAACCTTTTTACATTGCTTTTGATAATATTACGCAATACCACTCGTATTTCAATCAATTTAAAATTAAATCTTGTATTTTGTTTAATTTTTATTTTCATGGATATTATTTTTTTAAACCATATATTAAAAAAATTAAATTATTCAAAACTTCTTGTTTTATGCAATATTTCTTCTGTTTTAGTATGCTATTTTAGAAAAATATTTCTCTTTTTTCTAAAATAACATTTTGTATTTCAGCTACTTATATATCAATTTGTCAGGTATATTTCCAAAAATATAAAATTATAATTATCAACTAAAATAAACTTATTAAACTCAAACTTCAGAAAAACACATGATCGTCAATTTTTAATGACCAGTGACTTTATTAATTACGATTAGATATTCAAAAAAGTGGAGTTCTCCAGTTGGCGTTTAAGATGTACTTTTATAAAATTTACACATATGCTGGAAGTTTCAGAGCTCTAGCTATTCTGAAAAGTAGTGAAAAATCAACCGCAAGATTTCGGGACAACTGATAGCCGACAAACAACTTGTGAAGTCAAACTAACGTTTAAAAAAAAATTATAAATTTATTCGCAACGCAACAAAAAGGAGGTTATTAGGGTGCACACAACCTATAATAGAAGATTAGCCAGCTTTCCTTACCATCTTTTTTCAATTAGTTTAATAATGATAAAACGCAATAAAAAATTATACTTGATATACACCCCTTTAATCATATAAATTATATCAGATAGTTTAAATGATTTATAATTTTTTAAAAACTATTTTAGCAGTCGATGTCTTTGCGGATACCAAAAATGTTATATTACGTCATATTACCATAACAAAATACTTGAGTGTCATATTACCATAACAAAATACTTGAGTGAAAAGGCAAATACATAGAAAAAAAAGCTCTAACGCACAGTGACTCAGTTAAAGATTACACATGCATTAATTATCCATAGCTTAATAATTATCAACCTTCCCCCACCCCTCCCGCCAAAGTTACATTATGGCCACTAACCTATTTCTGCTCAACAAAAAAAGATATAAAAAATCATTGATTATTTAGCAGCCCCTATTAGCACTCATGCGGCAAGGAGACCGTCTCTACACTACTGGTATACCCGCATGTTGACTATATTTGTCCCTAATTATAATAGAACTACCCTTCATGATATACGTGAAAAAAAATCATTTCTCAATGCCCCAAAAACTGCCCACATACATCAGAGTATTACCTGTAGTATTACCCAGAAATATCCTAAAACAGGCAATGAATTTGAATACGCTATCTCAGAATGTATGTTAAATCAATATGAAATGACTATTTTTTGAGAAAGTAATTAATATAAACTACATTTTATAATTTACAAAGTAAAGTATAAAATTGCAAAGAAAAAATTTACTTTTTTTTTGAAATGTAAATAGCAAGTAAAGTAATTTGTTGTTGTGATTTAATTTTATTTTACTTTGTAAAGGAAGTGCTATGTTTTTTAAATATTATATTTACGTAAGTTTACTTCATAAATAACTTTTTTACATATAAAAATTAAATTAAATATCGATGTAAATTTTTTACATAATTTTAACTAAAATTACTTTTCAAAGTAATTTTCATATTATTATTAATAGTTATTTCTATTTATAATAGTTTCTTTTAATCGATGTGGTAAAACGTATTTTAATAATAACCGTAAAAACTTTGGTTCTATTAACTTCACGATTTCGATATTTTTAACCAAAATAATTTAATACTGACAATCTCGAACAAAAACCAAACTCGACAGTATTCAATAAATGATTGATAAATGTTGATCCGAATCTTGCTAGGGAAAAGTTGAAGCGGCAAAGCCCTTGTTTTCCCGCTTCAACTTTTATTTAGCAAAGTAAATATAACAATGTAAGAGTAGATTAAAAACTATTTATGTGTGTATGCCAAGTAAATTGAGTTTGTATCATATTTGATACTATATGAAATGAAGGGTTAAATCAAGCTGAACATTTTCTTAAGATGTCTTGCGAATACCATAATTTGAGAGTTAAACTTACGCAAGATATATCGCAAGTTTAAGCAAAATAAATTGTAAGTTTGACGTAAGTTCCAAACTTACGACAAATTTACGCTTTAAAAGGTTTTATGAATCCGCACTCTGATTAATTTATAAATTAACTCTGCACTGTAAACTATACTTTGTAGCATCTGCAGCAGTCATTTGATTGCACAGTGGGATAAAATCGCGTTTTTTGTGCCAAAATTATTTTAAATTTTTTTTATTAAAACTGTTATAAACTAATTATACAAACCATATAAAATGAATATCAAGCTCATATATTTGCTAAAAAATTTTATCTTTTGGTTTAATTATAATTAAACATTACGAACTAGATATATCTATACTCTAGAACGTAGAATTTTCGCAAATAAAAAGTTCAACAACACCTGGAGGAAATTTTTTTTTAAAGATGAAACAGTTTTTCAATAAGATAAAATAACTGGATCAGATGTACATAAAAGTCTGTTCATTACATTTTCGTTTGTCTTTATCAACGAGAATGATGTTCCCTATATTTTTTAAATTCTTTATTTCTAACTTCTTGAGTTTCTTCACTAAAAGACCTATTGGTAAGAATAGATTTTCTATTACTTCTGCTCCATGAAATAAGATCTTGTGAAGACTCCAAGGCATGTAATACCAATGGTACAAGCATGAGTAGAGTTTTGCGGTCTCCAGACAAAGTAAGCGAAACTTACTAGTATCTATTTGAAATCCACTTGATATACAAATTAAGATTGTATGCAACTTTAAAATAAGTTTCTTGTTTATTCCTGTAATATCAGCAAACAAGTCTGCATTTGAAAAAGCTTTTCGAGCAGTATTGCCGTCATTTGAGTTTCCAGATCCTCGACATTTTGGGTAGTCAACAATAAGTCCCATTTTGTGTTGAAATTCTTTTTGCATCTTCATTTTTTGTTCTTTAACCAGAGATTTCTCTACGTCTCCCCTTGCTTGCCATTTTTTATTGGTATTTTATATGAAATATGAATGAGACACTCAAAAAATCTTATCCATGCATGAAGTGTAGATAATCCATATTGAAGCTCATCCAGTGAGTATGGAAGTTTCGTAGCTTTGTCGATGTTGTTCATGTCTTTTAGTGAACACCCGCATATACAGCAACATTGACTAGAGCTTGTTACATTTGATAGAGCAGTATGGACTTTGCCATCTATCATTGTAACTTGAATGATATGTTTGACTGAAATAGACTTACCATTAGATAACTAAACAAAAGTTTCAACAAGATTTAAGATCTCGTCTTTCAAAGTAGCTTTTTCAATAAGTTATAAATCAGTTGTTTCTTTTTCAAATTTAAATCTTAAAGGTCGGCAATATAAAGTGAGAGAAGGTTTTGGATTTCTCCAAATGACAGTTAGGATTTCTCTAACATAAGTTGTAATCTGAAGTGGAACCAGGCAAGTTAGAAACAATGATTCTTCTCTTTTCAAGTCGCGAAAACTTTCAACAGAATTTTTTTGTTTATATATGCTTTGACCAGTAGACCCATCAAAACCTGCTTTATAATGAAGAGATACCAGGTCAAACGCTTCTAGCATACATAAAACCTCATTTTGAACTTGACAAAGTCTTTGAGGTGTATGGTCACATAAACTTTGCAGTGGTATACTTGCAGTATAGTCAGTAAAAATCATGTTATTAAGGTAGCACAAAAGTTTCGATGATTTTATATTATTATATGCAGGATACAGGTTGCATTCTTTTTCAATTGCTGCATTTCTATGGAGTTGAAACGCAGCTTTGGTCATATTTGAATTTAGCATCAACGACAGTGCTTCATTTCCAGAAAGTATCGAAAAATATACATTTAGTATTGTTCTTAATAAATATTCTCTGCGTTTACAGATATTCCAGCGATATTTAAGATGTGCTAAAATGTTCATAAGTATTGATCTCCAAACAATTTCATTGTTCTGATCAATGGATAACTCAAAGAATGTTAGCAAATGAATATATGATTTCTCAGTATCTTGAATAGAAATTTCATTATCTTTTAAAGAGTAGAAAAGATCAAAATATTTCATCTAAAAACAAAATTGAAGTTATTGCATCTTGCGGACAAGTGTCTGTAAAACATTATTAGTGCATACACTATATGTAAAAGTATTAGATATACTGTAAAAGTTATAAAAATATTTTTTAAGGCGCAAAAGGAAGGAGGGGGGGGGGGGGAAAGGAGGGATGGAGGTAAAAAGGCACCATATCAACAAGTATCATATGTATAACTAAAAAAAAAATAATTATTGGAACCTTTGGTAAAGAAAATCTTGCATAAATAATTTGCAATTAAAAAGTCATTAAAAATAGTCGTGTTTCAAGAACTTATGAAAAACGTGTTTTTGCAATAAATACTATGAATCGAGTATGAATTATTTGTTATAACTTTATTAGTTGCAAAAAGTTGCAAAATATTTATGACACATTGCAGTTAAGATACATTAAGCATTTGATTTACATAATCAAATGTTTGGAGGATATTGGAGGACGGTTTATCTCATACCTAATAGTAAAGGTCAGTAGCAAAAAAAAAAAGCCAAAACTGTTTGTCACTGATGCATAAAAACTGAAGAATACACTTACGTTTAATTGTTTTGAATAGTCAGTGCGAAAAAAACAAAAATAATTCAAATAATATATTTTAAAATCATACTCATTAAAATTAATTTAAAACAATAGTAGCGTAAGAAAGTTGATAATTAAAAAATGCAAAAAAGCGTTTTGAAACACATGTCAAATTCACGGCCGCATAAAACAACGTTTAAATTAATATTTAATGTTTTTTTAACTATATATTTCCCCTAATAAACGTATTTTCACCATTATGACATATTTTCAGAATACAATGGCGATAGTGATTTTTTTGTATTTTGGCACACTCTGTCCCACTGTGGATTGGTTGCAAATGTACGCCGTTGTATAAGAATTTAGCTAAGGTATTCTCAAAAAATTATACGATTGCTCAATCATGATAAATTGAGTACAAAATATACCATTTTTTGAATTTCAACATCACAGCATGGCTCGAAATTTGATTGAAAATGTTCTGAAAAGATTTAAGACTTTTTTTGTTAGTTAATAACATAACAACAGTGTTTTACCATTTTGAAGGAAAATTAGCGTAATCTTTGTTTCTTTTTTATTCAGTTATATATACTTTTCTGTGTTTACTGAAAACTGGCTAAAACTAATCAAGTTAGGCTATGTTCCTAAATCTTTCTTAACTTTTCCCATGTTAAAAGAAATGAGAAAATTTTCATTTACATGTTAAATTAAACAATACCCAGTAGAAATTTTTTTTATATAGGGAGGCGGAGGAAAAATTCACTAACGTTCCAACTTTAGTTGTTAATAAGTAAAACATAATTTGCTTAACATAATTGTAATAACCAAATTATTATTTGCATATTAACAACTTTCCTTGTTAATAAGAAAATCATTATTTGCTTAAAAAAATTGAAAATAGTAATTGCCAATAGAACCTAACATAGATGGGTTTTAACCAACAGTATCGTAATTACGATATCTTTGTTTTTTTTTTTTTTTTTTTTTTTTTTTTTATAAAATAATATTTATTTACAAAATTTTATAAAGTTACATTAACTGAACGTGTTTATAATTAAAGTTTTACAATATATGGTTTTACAAATTTAATGGTTTACATTTTTTCACAATGGTTACAATAATAAAAGGTGTTACAATAATTACCATGGTTTTATATATATTTTTCTATATACATATATATATTTTCCCTTCTTTTTTGTGTTTTTTTTTTTTTTTAATTTTTATATTTTTTTGTATTTTTGTATTTTATATTTTTTTGTGTTTTGTGATTTTGTATTTTTTTTTATTTTTTGTTTTTTTATTATAGTGCCATTGTGCGGAGAGAAATCAGAAAGTTTAAAAGAGTTAAAAAGGAAAATGTTTTAAGAAAAAATTCCAAGTAGTTTTTATTTAAAAGAAGAAATTTATAACAAAATAATAGAAAAATATTTACAAGACTTTTACACAAACACCACATTACGTACGCTATAGAAAAATATATAAAAAGAGAAATTATAACTCATAAAATAAAGGCTGGCAGTGATTATTTAATCATAATTAATAATATTATGTTGTAAAAATAATAATTTGTAGAGAAATGGAAAAAAAAAACACTAAACACATAGATCTTTTATTGAGCTGATCTATTAGCTTAGCTCGTATGTTTAGTTTTAGATTCCCATTCATTCACATGATAATTATATTTTAATGTAATAATATTTCTGATTTTCCTGATTATTACCCTGATCACTGCCATTGGGTCAATTTTTATGTTATTATACATGTGGCGGCATCTGCTGTTCCATATCTCACTCATGATGGTTTGAGTGAGTGTCAACAGCAGTTGCGAATTAGGGTTTTTTTCCGATAAATTCGCAGTCCCAATAGAGAAAATCGAGTTTATCGGAGAATAAAAGTTTTGGGTTGTCAAGGAGTTATATACATGTTTAAAATATTCACAAATTTTAATTGAGGGAGGACAGTAGGCAAAGATGTGAAGATTGTCCTCGATTTTACCACAAGTTTTACATTTGTTGTTTTTAACGATCTGTTGCCTTGTGCTTTTAGCTAGCAAGGCCGCAGAAGGTAGACTGTTGTGTAAAAATTGAAAGAGGATGTTTTGAGTCGGTCCGCATGCGTGGGAGGTAAAGTTCTTTTTCCAAATTTGGGTCCACGGCAATTTTGTTTTTGTTGAACCGTTACAGAAAAGTTCTGCTGGTACGACTGTCTTTTTGTTTTTTGCCACTTCTAAATAAAATTTTTTTGTTGATTTTAGGGGGATGTTAAAATGGGACCCGTTTTGGCCTAATATTTCAATTGTTGTTTTGTAGTACTGAGACATTTTGTTGTCCCAGTGTTTTGGAAAATTGTTCTGTTTCAAAAAGTTCCAGCTTGGGTTTTGGTTAGTAAATTTGATAAGTGAACTTGCTAACCAGTACTTTGAAAAGTAGTAATAATCGTGAGCGTTATCCTCTCCGCATTCTTTCAGTTGAAAAAGTATTTTGAGGTGGAGCGCAAGACTTTGCTCCTTCGGTGATAGGATTCCGAGACCCCCGCTTTTGACGGGCAAGAAAAGTGTCTCTCTTTTGAAGGTTGAAATTGGTCTTTTGCCACAGATTTTCGAAAATAGCATTGTGCAAACGTTCTATTACCCATTCGGGAACGGGCAACACGTTTGCCAGAAACCACACTTTTGACAATGCTAACGTATTTATCAACATAGTCTTTCCCCTAAGTGACGAAGTACGTAGTCCCAGAAACTTGAGTTTTTTCTCTATTTTGTTTAGAGTTACTAGCCAGTTGAAATTGGTAGTATTACTCAGTCTGGTGTAAAACGTAACACCTAAAATTTTAAAACCGGTGTTGTTAGTCCACTCTATGTTGTCTAATTGCGGGTACATTTTAGGATAACAACCCCCAAGAGCAAGGCCCTTGGTTTTTGAGGGATTGATCACTGAACCACTTGCTTTTTCAAATAGTTTTACTGTTTCGAAAAAAATCGGACACATTTTACGTCCCTGGCAAAAAAGTTCGAATCTTCTGCGTACTGCTGTATTTTAAGAGGTTTTGGTGTTCCTGGTAATGGGAATTCCACAATTCTGCTGTCTGCTCTGATCACCAAAGCGAGAGCTTCGGCAACAAAGACATACAACAAAAGAGAGAGGGGGTTGCCTTGTCTGACTGCCCTTTCGGTAGGAAAAGGGACTGACAAGAAACCGCAATTCAGAATTGATGCCGAAATTTCTGAATATAAGGTGTTAATAAAGGATACAAAATTTTCTCCGAGAATAAATTTTTGGAGAATCTGCAGCAGAAACGCACGATCGACTTTGTCAAACGCCTTTTCTTGATCTATAGACAAAATGAAACTAGGTAGATTTTTAAATTCTACATTAAATATAAAAAAAAAAAAATGTCAATTTGAGAAAATTGTTTTACCTGGAATTCCACAAGTTTGATTTGGTTCTATAATTTTCCCTATTACTTTTGCAAGTCTTAGGGCCAGCGCTTTTGTGATTATTTTGTAATCAGCGCCGATTAAGGATATGGGCCTCCAATTTTTACGTTCAGTAAGATCTCCATGCTTAGGAATCAGTGAAATTATTGATTTTTTCATAGAGTGGCTGGTATTTTTTTCTACGAAAAGTATTTCCTATGCAAGCTTTTCAAAATCTTTTTTTAAAATGTGCCAAAAAGTTTTATAAAATTCAGCTGGAAGTCCGTCATAGCCCGGAGATTTTCCGTTTTCAAATTTAAAAAGGGCTTCTTTTAACTCCCCGCCGGTTAGGCGGGTGTTTAAAAATTGATTTTCATCATCACTCAAAAGTTTAGTGATGTGTGACAAGACATAGTTTTGGCTGTCTTTGCATAAATTCGTTTTGGTGTAAATGTTTTGTAATATGAAACGAGGGAGTTTAATATCTCACCAGGTTCTCTCGTCAATGTGCCGTCGTTCTTCCGAATTTCGGTAATTGACTTGTTCCGCTGTTGAACTTTTTCCAAACTATATAAAAATTTTGAAGGTTTTTCTCCTTCTTTAATTAGTTTTTGTTTCGTGCGAATAAACGCTCCTGGAAACTGGAGCAAGAAAAGAGCATCGCGTTTTTCTTAGATGCTATCTAAATTCGGGTTAGCGTTTTGTGGGTCCCGTTGGATTTCGTTTTCAATCCTTTTCATTTGTTTTTTGTTTTTCGCACTTTCCTTTATCGATATATGTTGTAATTCAACCCTAACAAAAAGTTTACAGTCGTCTTACCATTTTTAAAGTGAGTTGTAGGACCGTTTTTTAACTTGCCAATCTTTAATTAAGAGTTCAATTTTTTGCCTATGCACCTCTATTTCCAAAAGGGAACAATTTAATTTTCAGTATCCTGGTCCTCTCCTTGTTTTACTAAAATTGACGGTTGTTGTAACGAACTCGTGGTCGGAAAAGGGGCTGGTGAGAATTTTTGTATATGTTGTTTTTTTGGCGACTTTATCAGGGCAGTAAATTCGATCGAGCCTACATTTTGCCTTCTGATTTCGCCATGTGAATTCTCTTTTGTTTGGGAACTTGAAACGAAAAACATCAACTAGGTTATACTTACCTTGGAATATCCCGAGTTCGTCAACGCCGTAGGTGTGATATTTAGCGTTGTTCGTGCCTTCTGTGTCGAGAGGCAGGCTGTTGAAGTCTCCGGCCAAGAGAACGGGTAGTCCTGTGTCCTGCGAGAAATTACCAAGGTCGCCAAAAAAAAGGCGCCTTTCTCTCGGCACATTGGGAGCGTAAATATTCAGCACCTGCATTTTGTGTTCGTCTATTTTTATCAAGACATTTAATATCCTACCGTTTGAATCCCTTTTTAGTTCGTTTAAGGAAATGTTGGATTTAGAGAGTATTGCCACCCCGCAACAGTTATGACTTGGACCGGAGTTCCAAATGGACTCGCCTGTTCATTCGTCTCCCCACTGTTTAACAGTGGAAGGTCCAGAGTGTGTTTCCTGTAGGAGGATGAGATCGAAAGAGGATTTTTTTAGAAACCCAAAAAAATTGTCGCGTTTTGTTTGGTCGTTTAGACCGTTTATGTTGCACGTTAAAACATTAAGAGTCATGATGGAGAGAATCAGTTTTACTAATTTGAAAACTCGTGTAACTTAAACATAAATATGATAATTTTACAACCTCACGAATTTTCGTTTGAAATGTTGTAATACTAACAGATGGACGCACCGAACCATAACATTTTACACGAAGGCGCGAGCTACAACATTACAGATTACGACAGCTTAAGCGCTTAATTAAAAATAGAACGTGCATTTTAAAATAGAACGTAAAAGAATCGAAAAATTTTACAGATTTGAGAACAGAAAGAAAAAAATGAAATTAAGAAAATAGGAAAGATTTTAAAACGCAAAGAAAATTAACATAAAAGAATATTCTTACAATTTCTTCTCCGCACAACTTAAGATATCATAGGCGTCAAAATTAAACTTAAAATCTTGCTCGTCGTCGATTAAAACATCTGTGTCTTTTTCATGGGTAACCACTATTATTTCTTTGTTTAAAACTCCTCTGTTTTCTTCGCTAGAAATTTCATTGCTACTTTTTTTTGATTTGGAACTTTTTTCTGTTTTGATTTTGGTTCTTTTTCTACTTGATGTTTTAATTTCCATGTTACGTTTATCAATTTCTAAACTTGTAATTTTTTCGCCAGTTACTGCCATAATCTCTGGAATTTCTGTTTGTGTGTTGGGCAAACTTCCTGAATTATTTGTTTGTATGTTTTCTGAAGTGACAGTTGATGAAGATTCCGCACTTGATGAACCACTTAAGTTTACAAACTTTGGACTATGTTGAGGTTGCCCATTATGTTTGTAGCGTAGTGTGAATCCATCGACATTTTGATATCTTGGCAACGGGTTAATGTGAGGGTTTTGCCAGTTTTTAATTATAATTATAACGTTTCCTGTCAGTATATCTTCTCCGTGTACCTTTAACTTTTGACAGCTAAAAGATTCAAATGTACCTCTACCTGCCGCAAGGTGTTTACCTAAGGTAGTAAGGGCAGCTGAACCTCCGCTCAAAAGGATACGTATTGGAATATATACATGTATATTGCGTACAAACTTTTGAGTAATCGAAAGAGATACGTTTTTGATGACAATTTCAGTCTCGAGAATTTCGGAAACTTTATCAACGTTATTGACAACAAATTCGAAGTACCTATGATTATAATGTCTTGTAACGCCCCAGACGTAGCATAGTAATTTTTTTTTTGCAAGATTTTCTAAAAACTCCTCCACGCTACAATTAAGGTCGCCATACCGGCATATGAGAACAGAAGTTGACAAATTTTGAGTGGTAGGTTTAAATATACCAAGGTTGACTCGTCCAGGTTCATCGTTGCCCTCCGGAGCCAATGCATTTGCATAACTTTTCGCCATTAATAAAAAATATGTCAAAATGCTCAATAAAAGTTGACTACTGCAATAATAAATTTGCTACGTTCTGATTGGCCCGTTTTTTGTTTACAAAATACTTTAATAAAACTTTTTTTATGTAAAACGTTTTTGCATGGAAAATTTTATTAAAAATCAACTATTTTCGGCAAGCGGGTTTATTTTATAATTTGTGTAATAAAGTATACTATGTAAAATATACATATGCGCGAGTAGGTGTCACTTGGGGGGGGGGGGGGCCATTACAACTTTTGCCGACTAAAAAAAAAAAAAAAGGTCCTCGTTTGATGATACTGGAAAAATACACTTTCTTATATCTAAACATCATTGCAGCTTTCTAGTCTTCATTTTTGTCTATGTGTGTTTTATCTGTGTTGCTAATAATATCGCCAGTTTTTATGATTTTATGTTGTTAAGTAAAGCATCATTATGTTTCAGGCTAAAATAGAGCTTTGATTAATAATTTTATCCAGTTTAAATGAATAACAACTCTCAAGATGTATTAGCTGAATTATCTTTTCGTTTTGAAAGTCTTTAGTCAATAACGGATTTTTAAATTGTTATGAGTCTATAACACTTAATTTCAGCAAAATTCAATTAAAAAGTCTCGTCAAACAAGACAGAAAAATATCAATATCTGTTTTCAATAACTTGGCTTTCATAGCAAATGAGAGGTGCAAATGTTTAGCATGTTTTAAGTACTACATAATAAAATACATCGTTGTACAGTCATTTTGATGGTCGTAAATTTCTTTAGCACTTTCATTTTTAAATATTTTTAGACTGTTTACCGTTTGACTCCTGTCCCAATCTAACTTAGTGGGTTCAAAAAGAAAGGACCGCGCTGGAAACATGAGGGGGTTAAAAGGTTCATCGCTTTTTGAATTAATTGTCGGTAAGTCTAATGTGTTTCCCTCAGCTAATCAATTTTTTTTTATGCTTTTTTGTATTACAATTAAGAAATAGACTGTTTTTTATGTACACTCGTTTTTTAGAAGTCGTAAACAGCTCGTATGAAATAATTTCTCGACGTGAAATAGTTAATTTTATTCAACAACGCCATGAAACGAAGCTCGCTGAAGAAACAGAAAAGAAAGAGAAAGATAAAAAAAGATTCTGTTGTACAATACTGTTGGTTACAAAGTAAGGCTATTGGTTACAAAGTAAAGCTCAAGTCGAACTTGACTCAAGTTTGCTTCTTGCATTCCACCCCTATTATCATTTTCATTTGATAAAAACAGCATTTCATATGTGAAAAGTAGGAATACTATAGTGTATAGGATACTATAGTATACTAATAAGTATGACAAAAATGTCGTTCTAACCTCGAGAAAAAAATCTTTTTTAGAAGTGCATAATTGAAAAACAAAGACGTCTTAAAGACGCATTTTTATGTCTTTTCATGATAAGATCAAGATAAAAAAAGACGTCTCTTCAATGCCGAAAAAAGATATCTTTTAGATTTGCATTATTGATTAAAAAAATACGTTTTAAGACATCGTAAATAAAACTTTTAAAGACATCTTTTCGACGTCTTTTTTCCTACTGGGCTGGTTGTAACCAATAGAAACATATAGTTAGATAGTTAAATATATAGTTGATAAATAATTTAAATGCACATAAATACAAAATATATAATTGATATACATAAAAAATATAATATATTTTACAATTCTTATTTATAAATTGAAAAAAACTTTATAGCTTTTGAATTTAACTGAAAGTTAAATAAAATTTGAAATTGTTACCGAATTTAACTGAAAGTCGAAGTTCTATTTCAACTTCAGCACCGAAGGCGAAGCCGAAATCAACTTCGCCTTTCAGTAAACTTTGTAATCCGAATTTTAACAAATATTCGCCGGTTCTAAGCTTCTCAACGGCATTAATGCAAGTTTTTATACTTTTTTGTCTTGCTTGTTCTCGGTGATAACAAACATACTTTTTTTCCGGTCTACAACATTTGTTTAGATTTTGTCTAAGTCATAATAAATTTTAGTCACAAAAAGTCATTCTTATAACTATGGTTTAAAACATAACATATCTTTCGCGATGGAGTAAGATAATATGTAGTAAAGAAACACGGTATTTTTTTGAATATATATATATATATATATGTATATATATATATATATATATATATATATATATATATATATATATATATATATATATATATATATATATATATATATATATATATATATATATATATATATATAAATATATATATATATATTTGTATATATATATATATATGTATATATATATATATATATATATATATATATATATATATATATATATATATATATATATATATGTATATATATATATATGTATATATATATATATATATATATATATATATATATATATATATATATATATATATATATATATATATATATATATATATATATTCTTAGGCATATATATATATTCTTAGGCATATATATATATATATGCCTTAGGCATATTCTTAGGCATATATATATATATATATATATATATATATATATATATATATATATATATATATATATATATATATATATATATATATATATATATATATTCTTAGGCATATATATATATTCTTAGGCAAAGGCTAGGAGAAATAAACTCCGACTAAAAATTCCCCTGCTTTGGGGCTCTTGGTTGAGTAAAGGCTAGAGATGGTGTCTCAATAAAAATTATCATCTTGGGCAGATGTAAACTGCATCCAGCTACTGTCTTGTAGAAGGCCTCCTAGGCAAAGACTTTAGGGGTAAGCAGAAAAATTCTGCTAACCAGCCTCGAACCCCTTCTTCATCTATTAGGCTGGCGTAGATGTAACCTGTGTTACATTGTTTCCTGCCTAGGATGATGAATGCTGGATCTCCTTGACTCTACTCATAGAATTTTGCTTATGCCCCCTTGGTAATGGCTATGCAACTTTTCCAGTTATCTCCATATGAGGGTACAGCTCTAAAACTCAGTTTAATGGTTCTGAGGCTGGCTAGTAGTAAGGTTTACCGAACTCTGTGGTAGCTCTCAGAGAGGCTGATTCCATCAACAGCTGCAAAATATCAGAGTATTAAGAGTGTCATGTTGCGCATGGATGGTGTCCCTGTTAATGCTTTTGGTGTGCATTGTCAGGGCCACATAAGGAGCCCTATGTCACGGCTTAGGGTTAATTAACAGGACCGAGACAACTGCATAGCTCATTGATTAGGAGGCTGTGCCTCCTAATCAATGAGCTATGCAGTTGTCTCGTTAAGTCTTACCTACTGCAAAATTCACCAGACTTGCTTGCACTCAGTGAAACAAATTTAAATTCTGCAATTCCTTCTTCAGATGTCAGTGTTGATGGCTACTATCCTTTGATTCGTAAAGACTTAAATAGTCACACTCTAGGTTTAGGGGTATACATACGCATTAATTCCCCTATTTGTCGTGAAATCAGGTTCGAATCCTTCGACCATTCTTTTATGTGCTTTCGCGTAGCAACTCTTCACTCTATCACCTTTCTCTTTGTTCTTTGTCGTTCTCCTTCTTCCCATGATTGCAATATCTTAGATGTTATTTCTGATCAAATTGACCATGCCCTCTCTCTTTACCCCTCTGCCAATATTGTTGTTGTTGGTGATTTTAATGCCCATCACACTGAATGGCTTGGTTCTAACACCACTGATCCTGCTGGCACTAAAGCCTTTAACTTCTGCGTTTCTCAATCTCTTACTCAGATAGTTAACTTTGTGACTCGTTTTCCTGACAACCCTAATCATTTACCTTCACTCCTTGACTTATGTCTTGTCTCTAATCCTAGCTTATGTTCAGTTTCTCCCTTTTCTCCCTTAGGTGGTTCTGACCATGCAATGATCTCTATAAATCTTTTTTTCTCGTACTTTGGGCTCACCTTATCATCGCACCACCTACTACTACTCTAAGCTGACTGGGATTCCTTTCGTGATTTTCTTCGTGATGGTCCTTGGGCTGATGTTTTTTCTCTCTCAGCTGACAAATGCGCCTTCTACGTAGCCTCCTGGATTCAGGCTGGAATGGAAGCTTTTATTCCTTTGCGTCGGTTTCAAGTCGAGCCTCATTCTACTCCATGGTTTTCTCCATCTTGTGCGGCTGCTATATCCAATCGTAACCATTTTTTTCATCTTTTTCAAAAGAACAACTCTCTTGAGAACAAACGGCTATTTATTATTGCAAGAAATCGATGTAAAAAGGTGCTTTCTGATGCTAAACTCCATTATTTTCAGTTCACTAAATCTCGCATCTTATCGCAGAAGTTAGGCTCTAAAGACTTTTGGAAAATCTTCAATAGCATTATTAACAAGGGTAGATTTAACATTCCATCTCTCATTCATGGGACTGATCTTATTACCTCTCCCAAGGATAAGGCAGAACTATTTGCAAAGAACTTTTCTTCTAACTCCACTCTTGAATCTTATGGACATTCTCTTCCTTCCATTCCAGTCAAACAGGTTGACCCATTGTTAGACATTCAAATCACTCCGGCTTCTGTTGCTAAAGTCATATCTCAATTAAACTCGTCTACAGCTTGTGGTCCAGACAACATTCCTGTCACAGTCTTGCAGAGTTGTTCTCCAGAACTTTCTTCAATTCTCTCTAAACTATTTAACAAGTGTTTGACTGAGTCTTGTTTTCCTGCTTGTTGGAAAATAGCATCTGTGGTTCCAATATTCAAAAACTCTAGAGAAAATTCTGACCCCTCCAATTATCGTCCGATCAGTCTTCTTTCTGTTATTAGCAAGGTCTTTGAGTCTTTGATCAACAAATTCCTCACATCTCATCTTGAGTCAAATAAACTACTGTCAGACAATCAATACGGTTTTCGATCCTCTCGCTCTACGGCCCACTTGCTAACTGCTGTAACTGAAAGATTTTATCGTGCATTAGATGGAGGCGGTGAGGCTAGGGCTATTGCTCTCGACATATCTAAAGCTTTCGACAAAGTTTGGCATGCTGGTCTTCTCCATAAGCTTGCTTCATATGGTGTTTCTGGAAAAGTTTTTGAGATTATCAAATCATTTCTTTCTGACCAGTTTATTAAAGTCATCTTTGAAGGCCAACACTCTTCTTTATTTCCAGTAACTTCTGGGGTTCCCCAAGGTTCCATCCTGGGCCCTGTTTTGTTTCTTATCTACATAAACGATCTTCCTGACAATCTTTCATCTAAAGTAGCTCTTTTTGCTGATGACTCAACTTTATACTCCTGTCTTGACAATAAGTTTTCTCTTTTCGATCGCCTAGAACAAGCAGCTGATCTTGAATCCGATCTCACTTCAGTAATAGATTGGGGTTTACAGTGGCTTGTGAATTTCAACTCTAAAAAAACCCAGTTGCTTACTGCAAACAACTACCGTAATATGATCAACATTCCTATATTAATGAATGGCAATCCTTTTACTGAGTCGTCCTCTTTACGTCTTCTTGGATTATCGCTTACTACTGACCTTTCATGGAAACCATATATACAATCGATTGCTAAATGAGCTTCTGCTAAGGTTGCTTCTCTTTATCGTGCTCGCCATTTCCTTACTTCTGATTCCATTCTCTACCTCTACAAATCTCTTATTCGTCCCTGTATGGAATACTGTTGTCATATTTGGGCTGGTTCTTCTAACGATTCACATTCTCTTCTTGACAAGGTCCAAAAACGCATTGTTAATATTGTTGGAACTGGACTATCTGCTAAGCTTGAACCTCTTTCCCAACGTCGTAAAGTTGCATCTCTTTCTCTATTCTACAAATACTATCATTGTCACTGCTCAAAGGAGTTATCATCTCTAGTACCATCAACTAAAATTCATTCTCGTTTTACTGGTCATTCAGCTAAGTCTCATTCGATTACTGTATCTGTCCCTGCATGCTCTAAAAACTTTTATTCATCTAGTTTTTTTCCCCCCACTTCAATCCTTTGGAACTCTCTCCCATCTTCATGTTATCCTGACTCATACAACCTTCAACTTTTCAAGTCTTCTGTCGACCGTTTCCTTGCTCTATAACTCTGTTCTTTTTTTTCCTAGTAACTCCCAACTATATATAATATATATATATATATATATATATATATATATATATATATATATATATATATATATATATATATATACATATATATATATATATATATATATATATATATATATATATATATATATATATATATATATATATAATATATATATATATATATATATATATATATATATATATATATATATATATATATATATATATATATATATATATATATATATATATATATATATATATATATATATAAAAAGGAACGAAAATGGGAAAATTTGTTTTTTGAATTATTGGGGTAGTTTATATCAAAGAATACTACTCCATATTCAACTTCTTTCCACTATCCATTAATGCCTTTTTTTAAATAGTCAGCTTATTTTTCTAAAAGTTTTTGATATTCATTGCTATTCTTTTCAATCCATGTAAATGATATTTTTGTATCATTAAATAGACATTAAATGCAATGGTTAGTAGAATTTGTAAAGTATTGAAACACCATTACATAACTTTTTTTCCCTCCTTTAAATATCTTTTTGGTTGGTTGCGGATTGTTGCATTAAAAATAATATTATCTGAATGATTGAAACTTGTCAATATATTTTGAAATTTTTTATTTTGATGTCATAACAATTTTGTTATTTTTTTGGCTTTTCTGGTACCTCAGGTTTTCTGATAATATCATAAGACCTTACTTCAAATATGAACTTCTGTGACTCATTTGGTCATTTTTTATGTTATAATATTGATATATATATATATATATATATATATATATATATATATATATATATATATATATATATATATATATATATATATATATATATATATATATATATATATATATATATATATATATATATATATATATATAGATTGTCTAATAAAAAAGGTATCGAAGATTGTACTTTTCTACAAGCATATATCATATTGGCTAAAGTTTTGTCTTGTGCTTTGGATTATTGAGATATTTTGTCTTCACCGTCTTTTCCGCTGAACTTTTTTCTTATAAAATCCGCTATTTTAAATGTCGCTTGCTTTTTTTTTGTTTTTCTTTTGTATATTTGTACAAATTGTTTTCTGTAGTCCTTTTGCAATGTTTTCATATTTTAAATCTAACGGTTTTTTGACTTGTATAAAAGTTTATAAATAGTTAGCATTGCAGTAATTTTATATTAACATATTAAAAATTAGAGAGCTTTTTAAAGCCATATTTTAGTTAATCTTGTCAAATTTTATTTTGCTATTAAATAGTCAGTCCAGCAATAGTTTTATTAGGTCTAGTTTGTGTCAAACTTAATAAGCTATCCTGAAAAAAAAAATGGTATTTTTTTTTTTAAAATCAGGTGCAGGTACAAAAGTAATTTTGATGAGTTTTTTTTCTTGAGGAATAAATAATTTCGTCAATCACTTTTGTAACTATTATAAACGAAAGATTTCGTGCATTAGGTACACGATTGTTGCATTGAAAAGTAAGAATAATAAAAAAACATGCAGATAAAAAATTTGTTTCAGAAAAAAATGCAAAATTTGGTGAATCACCGGAGATAATTTTTACTTTCGTTTTTTAAAAGTAAATTCAAAAATCGTGTGTGGTGCGTCGCACATTTTTGAATTATTTATATTTGTTTTAATAGAAATTAAATTTATAATGACAAAAGCAACAGTTTAACTAAATGCACTTTGTCTACAATTTACATTATTTATTTTTATCAATTCTATCCCATACTACTTTTTATTAAAATTAATGATGCATTTTTGTCCCACTCGTAAATCTCATAAATATTTATTCAACAATACCATAGTAACATCGTCATCGTCATGGTAATTTTCTTAAAATTATTATTACTAAAATAAAAATTGTGCCGAATAATTTACTAACATTTAGAAAAAAATCCAGGAGCTATATTTTGAAAAGCAACGTTTTTTTAAAACTTGTTAATGTATCTAGTAAGAAACTTTTTATAAACTATTTTTTTTTAAATAATTTTTAAAGTTGTTTGGATTTTTTTTAGATAGAACCTATCAGTGGCGGATTAAGACTTCTTGGGCCCGGGGCTATTTTTGTTTTTGGAGGCCTTTTTATGAGCCAGAGCCTAATGGTGACTAAAAAAAAAAAGAAAAGAAAAAAAGTCTTCTAAAATTTTTGAGCTATAGCCCCTAGCCCCCCCTTGATCCGGCACTGGAACCTATTGAAGTTGACTATCACGTTTTTAGAGCAAACGTTATACAGCTCTTAACAAAACAATTACTGTAATCAATAAGTTCAAAAATTTTACATGATCTAATGTCATGTTTCAAAACTTTTCGTTAAAAACAAATAGTCGTAAAAGATTTTAGTTTATCCCCATTATCAAAACTAAACGTAAAAAAGTTTTTTTTGCATATATAACACATAAGAATTCTTTTGATCATTTTTAAAAACAAAAATAATATGAACAATGGGCCAAGAACGCGTTTTTTGAACTGGGAGGAGGTAAAACAATCGTAAAAGTTTCTAAAAAAAAAAAGTTCCTCTAGAAAATAAGTGGATAAGCATGTGTCCTACTGGACCGCCGCACAGTCGGACGAAATCCTGATTTCGTGGCCAAAAGTCAAATTTTTGAGTTTTATATTTTCGTCTTTTTACGTTCAGATCTTGTTTACAGATAGTCCTCGAACAAAATTCTAAACCGGGCAGGTATATACCTGTTCTAGGGTGGCCTGGACATCAGTTGACATTGAGCCTCCGTTTGGTACGCACAAAACAATTGGACACGCCGAAAAAGTCTTGCCTGTTTTAAAGTGTTGTTAAACTAAAGAAACTATTTCAATTAGAATTTGACAAAATGGAATCACTTTTTGGAGGTATGAAGAATATATGGTTATGCACAGTTATTGCTAATTTTAATTGTTTTAATATTTAAATTGCGCGACATGTAAACATAAAAAATTGTAATTTTTTTTTCTAAAATCGATTTTCTTATGATTTTTTAAAAATTTAACCGCGGTTATTCACCTTCTTTCGACAAGGAATCGATAGTGTATAGTGTTAAATATAACAATTGATAGTGTATAGTGTTTAATACAATAATTTATTATTTATAATATATAGTATTGTCAAGAAAAGGTACATTCTTTATGGTGAAAGACAATTTAAGGTGGTAGCCTTATAAAAAATGAGGAAATAAAATTTTTTTTAGAAATTTTTTTTTTATTAAAATAGTTCCTTGTATACCACTACTTTCATTCCCGAAAAAATTAAATCATCTACCATACCTTTTTCGTAATTTTTGATAAATTTTTAAGCTATCCATTTTTGGAAATATACATAGCAACGCCCTTAGTTACCGTTTAAAATGATCATGGTCTAATGTAATCCCTTCAAGTAGTTCTTATAACTCTTTTTTCGTTTAACGATGTTCAAAAATCTAATCAATATAAAGATCATAATATTACCCCAATCAAGCTCGAGTGTGTTGGTCACGCACAAGCTTTTCAAATCTTATAAAAACACTAAAACACATTTATCTGGTATAGGAAAATTTACTAATAAGTGCATTGACTCTATGCTAAATTATTATGGCCTAGCCATTTGTAATAATTTTTGAAAATTGTATGCCATGAAGAAGGCAATATTATCAATCTCTTTTCATTTCACTGACCTACCAGATCCTTTCAATTGTCATTAATTTTTCCCACAAAATGCTGGAAATTGGTGCATGTGTTGGTGAAAAACTTAAAACATGATAACATTGAAAACTTAAAACATGATAACTTAATATTGGATAGAGTATTTCCTTTGAAATTTTCAGGATATGCTCACAACATAAATGCACTCCATTTAACTGTCAGAATTTTTATGAATTACTCTTAATATTGATTTATAGACCTAAACGTTTCAAAACATATCACAAAACCATTGAAAATGTATAGGTTCATCCAAAAACGTTAATAACTTTAACATTTTGATTTAGGAAAAATCTGAGTGCTAATAGACTATCTGGGTGTACTGTATAATGTCTTAAAGTTTAATTGAAAACAGATAAAGAGAAACTGACTTACAGAATTTTATCTTAACATAAGAAGCGCTAAAGCAAATTTTAAAAACTTTAAAATATTCTTAGAGGAAAGCAATTTTATTTTCAATATAATTTGTTTAAGTGAAACTTAGCAAACTGATGATGCATATAGCGAAAGTTGTCGGTTTGACTTACTAGAATATGACGCAATTCACTTACAAAGAAAGTCTAAAAAAAGAGGTGGTGGTGTTGTTGTTTACGCCAAAAATAGCTTGCGGTTTAAAATGCGAAATGACATGTGCATATCTGAATGCAACGGCGAATTTGTTTCGATTGAAATAGTTAATGATAAGACCAAAAATATTTTAGTAACTTGTTGTTACAAACCGCCAAATGCGTCCACAGAAAATTTCTTAAATCATCTCCAGAATATTATTCAAAAAGTTTCTCTAGAAAAAAAAAAAACTGTTTGTCTTAGGTGACTTTAATATTAACGCCCTAAATTATGACAATGATATAGAAAGTCAAAACTTTTACAATGGTTTATTTCGATATGGTGTGATCCCTTTAATAAACAGACCAACACGAATAACAAGAAATTCTGCAACATTAATAGACAATATATTAACTAATTTTTTATTTGAAAACTCGTTAAAAAAAGGAATACTTAAAGCACCAATTTCAGATCACATGCCAATTTTCATATCCGCAAATACGTCAAATAAACAAAAACAAAAACAAAATAAAGTCACATTTACTAAACGCCTCCTATCATTAAACAATCAATTAGCGTTTCAAAATGAACTAGGAAATATAGACTGGTTTCCATTAGAATCATTCAATGATGCTAATTTCATGTTTAATAGCTTCCATCACAATTTTTTAAACTTGTATGAAAAACACTTCCGAGAGAAAGAAGTAACAATTAAAATTAAAAACTTAAATTCGCCATGGTTTAGTAAAGGTTAAAAAAAAGCTTTGAAGCGAAAACATCGACTGTACGATAAATATCAAAAAAATAAGTGCATAAAGACCAAGGCAGAATATAAAAACTACAGGACTTTATTTGAGAAAATCAAATGAACTGCAAAATCAAACTATTATAAAAAGCAACTTGAAAAGTGTCAATTAAATTCTAGGAAAACTTGGCAAGTACTAAATGAAATAATTGGAAAACCGAAAATCAATAAATCTTTCTTTCCGAAAATCTTACATATTAAAAATAAAACTATTGCCAATGAAAACAATATAGCAAATGAACTTAACAATTTTTTTGTGAATATAGGACCTAAACTTGCGGCAAAAATTCCAAATGTAAATAAATCATTTAAGGAATACCTTCATTACAATAGAAATCAATTAAAAAATGAGAATTTAACCTTTAAAGAATACGAAACAGCTTTTAAAAGTTTGAAACGTAATAAATCTTCTGAAATTGATGGTATAAACAGCAACATTGTTATTGACTGTTATAATGAGCTAAAAATGCCTTTATTTAAAATTTGTAAACTTTCTCTGAATGAGGGTATCTTTCCTGATATACTTAAATCAGCAAAAGTTAAACCTATATATAAATCAGGCGATAAAACGGATATTGGAAACTATAGACCAATATCTATACTTTCCATTTTTTCTAAGATTTTTGAGCAAATTATGTTCAATAGGTTATATGCATTTTTTAAAGATAATGACTTATTCTATTCAAAACAGTTTGGATTCCAGAAAAGCACTTCAACTGAACATGCAATACTTCACTTAATTAATGAAATAAAAAACTCTTTTCAAACGGAGAATTTACTTTAGGCGTGTTTATTGACCTCTCCAAGGCCTTTGACACAGTGGATCATAAAATAATGATAAAAAAGCTTAGGATGTACGGCATAAGAGGCGTATCCTGCAGGTAGATAGCAGATTACCTGAGTAAACGTACACAGTCTATATATTACTGAAATAAAAAACTTACAAATTCATCTTTAATTTCTTGTGGAATGCCCCAAGGATCTATTCTTGGGCCTCTACTTTTTCTAATATACGTGAATGATCTGTGGAGAGCGTCAAATATATCAACAATAATGTTTGCTGACGACCGTAACTTTTTTATTTCAGGAAAAGATATACCTCAACTCTTCGTACAAATGAACAACGAGTTAGATAAAATTTCACTATGGTTCAATGCAAATAAACTTTCTATTAATTTAAATAAAACAAAGTTCTCATTATTCCACCCTTTAAAAAAAAAAAAAAATTCCTATTTCTTTTCCAAAACTAGTTATTAAAAACACAGAAGTTAGTTGCGAAAGAGTCACAAAATTTCTTGGTGTTCTCATTGACGAAAATATTACCTGGAATAAACATATTGCCTATATTGGCAGCAAAATATCAAAAAGTATTGGCGTTCTATACCAGTCACGGGATTTACTTAATAAGCATCATCTAAAACAAATCTATTTCAGTTTTATACAAAGTTACTTGAATTACGCAAATATTTCGTGGTGTAGTACATCTAAAAGCAAGCTTGAAACACTCTATCTAAAACAAAAACTTGCCTTAAGAATAATGAATTTTAAAAATAAAAACGAACATGCAAAACCACTGTTCGAAATTATGAATATTTTTACGTTATACGAGATAAACGTTTATAAAATTTTATGTCTCATGTACAATGTAAATTTCAAGAATGCCCCTCAATTCTTAATGATCTTTATGAAATAAAACCTAACATTAAATATACTTTACGCACAACAGGCTTAATTGAACCATTGTGCAAAACTAAACAAGAAAAATTTAAAATTACGTATCGTGCTCCGCATATCTGGAATAAAATCTAAGCAAAGTATAGTAATTTACCAGGTGTAAACAATATAAGTTGCTTTCAAAAACTAATAAAAAAGAATATTTCAAAGTATACAAATCTTATTAATGATTTCTTTTAAACTGCTTTGTTTTTTCGTTTGTTTGTTTTTTTGTTTTTGTCTTTTTACATTAAAAAGTTTTTGGTTTTAACACTATTTATCTTAGTTAATTAAGTTTTGATTTTAACACTATTATAGGAATTTAATATTGTAAAAACATAATTACAACGGTTCTTGATGATAAGACTTAATGGTCTTCTGCAAGTTTCCCGCGTTTTTATTTATTTTTGAATAACTAACTCTTATTATTTTGTCTTTGATTTTTTATATTTATAACTGGTTTATTTTTGAAAGAATAAGAGTATCTGGTATTATATTACAGAATTTAATTGTAACAAAAACGGAAAATTAAATAAAATAAAAATAAAATAAAAAAATGAATTTTGAAATGTGATCAATTTTGCTGATTTTATGACACTTTTTCCCCCATTATGGATCAACCAAACGTATTTTTTTTTTAAATTAACCTAGTTCTCTCCAATAAACATTATAAACACTTAAATATGGTAGATTTCTTTTTATTTCTCAAAATTACCTTTTTTATAGGGCTACCACATTAAAAAATGAATATAAACTCATCATTTATGTTTTTAAAGATGCAATTTTTAAAAAAACGGATCATGTGATACAAGTAGGCCGGGATAAAATGTAATAACCACGGTTATTTGCAAATTTTCGATCAAGATGGATAGCCGTAGGAAGATGAGAAGAATTTTTTCTGAAAAAAAAATGAAAAATGGTTGTAGGGCACCGTACAATTTTTAAAATTATCCAATACTGAATGCACAACACCTGAGAAGATTATGAAGAATGATAATAAAAAAGGAACATGTAGGCGACAATCACAATCCTTTGCTTCATCTAATGATAGATAAAAGAGGCGAAAGACTCAAGAAGTATGTTCTAATTTTTCTACAGAAGAATTGACATATGCTGCTTAAATGAGTATAACGACTTCTGGTCAAGTACATGCTGCTCAAGTTGTTAAAGATGTCACGTTAACAACCCCAACAAGAGCCTCAAAGTATATATCTGCTGTTCGGTCACAAAATAAAGTAGTTTAACCTCAGATTTCTTTAATGATTGAGAAACGAGAATCAAAACACTCTTATCAACTATCAAGAAATGTAGCAAGAGCACATAAATGCAAATTATACCCATCAAACTTTGAAGTAGAAAAAGCATTGGTATCCATCAGTTGTATACACAACTGTTAGTCAGTCGAGCGCAAAAATTGAACTACTGGCTTTACTTGATCATATCACATCTGGAATTATAAAACTTCAGGCTGATGTCATTGATACTCTAAATCCAGAAATTCTGCAAAAAAAAGTACTTCAATGTAAATGGGGATGTGATGGAAGCAGCAGAAAAAGTGTTTATTAACAAAAATTTACTGAGACTGGAACCTCTGATGAAAGCATTTTTTGTACTTCTCTTGTACCTTTACAATTAATACACAACAATCGCGAGACAGGTGAAGCAACTATTGTGTGGAAAAATCCTAGACCATCATCTCCGCAATTCTGCAGACCAATGCGATTGCAGTTTGTACATGAAGATGTACAGTCAATATTGAAAGAAGTTACCAACATTGAACAGCAGATTGAGGGTCTTGCACCATATTCTACTGAAAAAAAGGGAAAATACATTTCAGTAACTTATTGTGTGTCCTTTTACAATGATAGACGGTAAAATCTGTAATGCAGTAACTGGCACCACTTCTGCACAACGCTGCTTCCTGTGCAATGCTTCCTCTAAAGAATTTAATGACATAAACAAGATTATAAAAATGGAAATTATTACAGATAATTTAAAATTTGGCATATCTACATTGCATGAATTAGCTAACAACTGAAAAGTGGCAAGCTCGTGAAAATACATAAGGAAGAAATACAGACTAAATTTAGGATAAAACTGGGACTTATTGTTGATTGACAATAGCCAGGATATGGCAGCTATATTAATGAAAATACAGCGCGCCGCTTTTTAAAAAATGCTGCTATATCTGCTGAAATAACAGGAGTCGATGAAAATTTAATTCACCGATTTTATGTTATTTTGCAGGTAATTTCGAGCGAGTTTGCTATAGATGATAAAAAATTCAAAGACTATTGTGTAAGTTTTGTGTGACTATTGTGTACTGCCCATTTATTTGTTGATTTATATTCGAGGTATTATATGCCTACATCTTTTCATAAAGTGTTGATCCATGGAGCAGAAATTATAAAATATACCCTTTTACCATTTGGACAACTTTCTGAGGATGCCCAAGAGTCACGCAATAAGGACAATAAAAACTTCAGATAACATTCGTTTGTAATAGGCTCTTATTAACAACAGATCTATTTCTCTCGAGCATCAGGAAATTTCCCTCAGAGACCAGCAAGAAGCTATACAATTATTAAAACAACCTGAAGTCACCTGACAAGAGACAAGGAACGATTCCGATTTAGATAAAAATGGTTCAATATCAGACTCCGAATCGAATGATTCGAACATTAATGAATATGACGTGATTTTTGTTACTAGGATTAAATTTAGAATTATTTTACTAATTTTTTTTACTTTTTAATAAATGCAAAAAGTTAAAAAAAGTAATAAAATTAAAATTACAAATTTCTGTTTTTTTTATTAATCATGTAAATTTGTCAATAATTTTACAATATTTTTGCTCTAATTTAACTCCTAAATCATAAGCAATGACCTCGAAAACCAAACTACATGAGATTTCACTTCACATTTTCAACGTATGAACAGTTTTGGCCGCCATATTGGAGCCGCCATTTTGAATTTTTTAAATCTGATCTCAGATTTGTAATCAGCGATCTCGAAAACCCTCATGTAGGTAATTTGGAAATTTTGGTCACAAAATTGGGATTTCGTCCCACTGTGCGCCTGCGTCGTCAGTCCAAGTACATCAATAGATAATAAATCAAGTTGCGTATAAATTTTGAACAGATATCGGGGTTAGGTTTAATTAACATTTCATCATAAAGAAAAAGAAAAACAAAAAACATTTAGTTGACATGTAATAAAAGAATTCATTTTACATAAACCCAGCGGTTTATTTACGTTTAACAACGTTTTATTTACGTTAGATTTCATGTTAGTACAACATTGCCGGTTCGGCAAAATGGATAGGTTTTGAAACGTAAAATTCTTACGTTAGATTTACGCTAGATGTTAACGTTATATTAACGTGAATTTCTAAAGTTAGATTAACGTTATACTAATGTAAATACAAGTTGGAAAAATATTGGCGTTTTATATTAACGTAAAATATTGATTGTAATTGTGCAAAATTTAATGCTGATATAGCAATAGTTATTTTTATATAACCGTGAGCCGAAGCCTGTTATATGCGGCTTCGTTTCATGGTTATTGTATGAATATAACTATATATATTAACATTAAATTTTAAACACAATTACAATCAATATTCAAAGGTAATATAAGGATTTTTAACCCCTTACAAAGGGTTAGAAAAATAGTTTTGTGGATATTCATCCTAAAAATACAATGTTTTTAAAAAATTTTTTTAAAGATGTATTATATATTCTTTTGTATTATAAATTTACAAAAAAACTCAAAAATAAATAATTGTTCAATGGAGAGAACTTTAAAATGCTTCCTATTTGATCCTTTGTTTATAATTGGCTATATGTTTGATTTTCAACGTTTACATTCAAGGTTCAAGACTAATATATATCTAAGAATAAAAAGCGGAAGGAACGTAAGGAAGAAGGGAAAGATAGAACAATATTGAGCTATTATTAACGTACCAATTATTGCTTTACACAACTTTTTATCTTCGAATGATACCTTCTTTACATCATCACGAATTTTGCTTATTATATTTAGATATTTCTATTAAAATTACTCACAGTTTCAATGGTTAGATTATCCAGAGTTAAACAAAAATACATACCTGACCATAATACTTTTTATATTTTCTTTAACATTTTTTCCACCTGCTTTCTTGAGGTGACAAAGCGAAAACATAAATGAAAGTGTAGTGAAAAGTTTATGTTCGAATAAGACAGGATTAGGTTCATTTGGTTATTTATCACAGTTGTTCTATAAAAGCAACAAAATAGTTGCTCAAACAAATATAAGACAAAATTATTAAAAAAAAATACAAGACTGTGAAAAACTCTACAAAATGTAAATGGCTATCAGGTCACTAAATAATTCTTGATTTATGTATTGTATGAAAATGAAAATGATGTAACTAAAAGGCAATCTATCAAACAGACAAACTTTAAAAATAGAAACTATAAATATAAATTACTAATTTACAGTACTCCCGGTTGTCTTTTAATCTGGTTTTAAGTTCATAAAATTCTTCAATGGACTCAATCTTTTGAAAATGGTTAAGCTTACACTTTCTGACGTTTTATCGGCACATTTGCAACAATTTTTCTCAAGATGTAATTGAAGTTATATGAATTATACTGAAAACCATTTGTCAATAATAATTCATACTCATGCAAAAAATCATATAAAAATCATCATGATTATTTAGCTTGTTATCACCAACAAATAATGATAAAATAAATGGTGTCCCTTTGTTAAATATAAATAATATAGACATGTGTGTTTGATAACTTGAATGAGGGAAGGCCATCTATATTGACAACTAAAAAAATTGTATTTGAATCAAGTCTATAATGCTAGTTGACTGCTAAAGTTCTTGATATGCCGTTTGAAATACCAAGATAAGCATATTCACCTCCACATTTTAACTCACTTAGAACATTCCTAGGGGTAAAATTGTCCTTGTGCATTTTGGTAAATCAATATGATGACCATACTGGTGTAAAATTAAAAATAACAGTTCAACACTTGCATTTCTAGTTATTCTGTGTTTTAAAATCCATTTGGCAATCTCTGTAACAAGTACTCCATCATTAAGATCTTTATTATCATCATTCATAGGAACCTCAGAGTCTAGATCAGAACTCTCAGTTTCAGAAGTATCTTTATGATTAGACACAAAATAAAAGTCACTATAGTTCTCAATTTTAATGTTTTTGAAATCAATGCAACTCTCAACTTCATTATTATACGACTTAACCTGCAATGCGTTGTCGATTTCTTCATATTCAAGTATATTATTTAAGGCTTGATTACTTTGGCGCCATTCCCTCAAGTAATGATTTTTCTTTTGTTTGTTTATTTTTATTATTCTGAAATAAACATAAATTTTAGTTGTTTTAACAATAAAAAGAATATAATGAAAACTGAACACAATGAAAAATAATAATAATAATAATAAGAAAACCTAAATTTTTATTAATAAAAAAACAGGTAAAAACATTTTTAGAAGAGATAATATTCTTATATTTCCTAAACTTTGAAGAGTTAATATTCTTAATCTCTCATCAAACTACGTTTGATCAAAGTAAGTTTTTTACTTGCTAGCTCATTAATCTCATATAGTTAAATGTTTGTATATAATTGTCATAGTTTAAAATATACAGTTAAATGTTTGTATCATTATTGAAATCCTAAAGTTAAAAGTGTTATTAGTAATAATTATTACTAATTAATAAGCTGAAAACAATTTTTGTAAAGACGGTAAGAGCATTTGCTAGCCTTTATTAGCTATGGTTATTTAGGCTAAAATAAAAACTAGCTTAAAATAAAATCTGAAAATAAAAATTAGGTATAACAGATTTTTCAACAACAAAATGTTAACGTTAAACTTTAGTTGGCAAAATAATGTCAATTTTTTTTTTTTTTGAGGTTCATTAGTTTAACCAGGGGTGTGGAGTCGTAAAAAAAAGTAACGACTCCGACTCCAGTTGTTTAAATTTTTTGAGTACAACTCCAACTCTGACTCCGACTACAACTCCAAAGCAAAATTTAAAAAAAAATTTTAGAATTCTTTAAAAAATATTACGCAATAAGATAACAAAAATTTTTTTTGACAAATTTATGAAACGCTCTTTGGGGTTTAGTATGAATATAAGGTTAATTGCATGTTTTGTACATGCACATACAATACTGAGAAGTTTTACTATTGGTGTCGGAGTCGCCATTTTGTTTAGCGACTCCAACTCCGCTAAAAATGTTGCAACTCCGCAACTCTATCTCCACAGAGTTTAACGTGAAATTATAAAGTTAAATACATTATGTTAATTAAAACATAACTAAATAAATTACAAATTAATAATAATAATGAATACCATAATACAAATGTTTCCCTCCATCACTGATAATAATATGAAAATATTTTTCTGTGTAATTATCTCAGCATTAATTATGATATTTGTATTATCAAAATTCAAAAAATTAAAATTTGAACACATTTAAATGGTATCGAGACTAGTATTTATGGTTAATCTGAAAAGAACTGTAAGTAAACACTGCTATAAAATATTTATTCAGAAATACAATACTTACTGTTAAAAATATATTAAAAATATATTATTTACTGTTAAAAATAAGAAGGGTAATATTTAGAGGCTAACCAATGATATATATATTTTTAAATAAGCCTTTTTAATCAAACATTTATTAAATCTTTTATCAGTAATTCAAAGTTTTAAATAAATGTGCGCTGTTTATTTTCAAATATTTTTAAAAAAATTCCTCGGATTTCTTTTAAAAGACGATGCAAACCTTCAAACTTAGCTAATTTAACTAAATATTTAATTTTAATTTAACTTTTAACTTAACTTATTTTCTATATTCTCATACGCCATCTTTATATTTTTACGTTGTCCGTATGTTAGCTCAACGTTAGAATGTTAGGTAAAAACTTTTTTTTTTTTTTTTAACGTTGTGTCAACCTTAGCTCAACGTAAGAATATTACGTTAAAAAGATTACGTTGACTTAACGTTGAATTAACATTAAGTAACATAAAACGCAATTTTAACATAAATGCAACGTTAGCACAACGTTGTGTGCCTGCTGGGAAAAAGAATTAAAACACTATAACTAACTAATTTATTAAATGTGTTAGATGTCAGTAATGCCAATAAAGATGACTTAATTTATTTTACTCAGCACTGTTCTATATCATATTTGTAAATTTTATATGACGAGTAGTAAAGCTGGCATAGTGAGGCAAAGTAAATAAGAAATTTGAATTAATACATACCTACTAATACATATCACTTTGAATTAATACATATTTATTTCAATGAAACAACAATAAATTATATATCGGAATGCTGATTGATATAGTGTTTTCTAAATCTGTTGATGTGTCCCAAAATATAAAATCCTACACTTTGCTTCTTTTTCCTTTTTTTACATTATCCAATCTATCAGCCCTCACTGATTAGAGAAAGATGTCCCTTCATTTCTTAACTAGCTTAACCACCTTAATAATAATTTAAAAAATAGCTTTATCTGTCATTACTCTATTTTCGTAGATAAAGTCGTTCGGAACAAGTTTTTTGACTTGTTTGCTAAGTACAACACAGTGTGACGTAAATATATAGCAACACAGTATGACGTAATAATCAAAATGTAGTACATACTAAGTGTATAACGGAGGTGTATCAGAGGAAAGTTTCAAATATACTTTAATGGAATCAAACTATTATATAACAAAATGCATATATAAAAAAGATGTTACGGAGCTTTGACTCCTGCTTCTATAGATTGGGCTGGTTTCGATAATTTGCTCAAGTTCTAAAAACTCTGCGCATTCTATTGAACTTGAGAGTTTTGATTCAAGACAACATTGTTTTGATACTAAATACTAAAACTAAAACATTTAATAAAAATTATTTATAAACTGTGAATTGACAGTCTTAGTATAAATCTCTGGCTCCAATAAACCCCCGTTACTCATTCGACATTCCTTCGTTACACCTCTAATACATACGTATTTCCGAAGTTTTGAACTTTTATTAAAGTTTTTGAATTATTCAAAGTTTTATTAGTTTATTACATACACTAAAAACATAATTAAAATTTTTTATTTCAATCAAGCATGTTTATTAGCCGATTAACCAAAACGAAACATTAAAAACAAGAAAATGGTCTGACTTAAACGGAGTTAAACGGTTTAAGACATTTACTGATAGTTTTACACTAAGTTAATAGTATCATTTAAAGTAGTATATTATCAATTAAAGTTTATAAATTAGCTGGGGTTTATCAGTTATGGGCTTTTACAAACACTTATTTTTTGTATAACATTTGTTTTAATTTAAATCTCTTGAACTTTAATTTTAGATATTGTTTACTGCAGCGTTTGCAATTCACGGCACTAGTTGTCAAGAAGGTAAGTCAAATTATTTTAATAAAATTATTTTAATACAATTATTTTAGTAAAATTATTTTAATAAAATTATTTTAATAAAATTATTTTAATAAAATTATTTTAATAAAATTATAAACTTAAGAAAGTGCCTTTCTTATAACGTAATTACGTTATCATTTTACTTGTACTTTTAAAAGTTATTTTAAAAATAACACTTTTTTAAACTCAACTTGCTCACTACTTCAAATTAAATGGATAATTAACTGCCTACTTCTTTTGATTAAATGGGAATATAATATCATTCTAATACTGTGGATTTTTTACTTTTATGTAAATTATATTTTTACATATTTAAGCATATCTTGATGCACATAAATAAATTAGTATATTAAAAATAGATTTTTGGTCAGAATGGCAGGAATGGTCGGCTTGTATTGAATCTAACGGTAGTGAAGTGATGAGTAGAAAACGATTAAGTATATCAAAGTTGTATCCTAGCAACAGTATAGAAGTAAAAGATTGCTATGGTGACAAAATATGTAAAGGTAAATGTTTTATGTAGTGTTTATGTTGTGTTTTCAGTACTGAAAACAAAAAGTTAATTTCAATTCAAATCTGAAGCAGATTGTATTTTTGACTTTGGGTTTAAAGTCTAGAGTTCTTGTTAAATACTTTTAACACTACGAGACTCTTAAAGTTTAGTTTGAATATTGTTAATTGTTCATGATCTTATAAACATATACATATATGTTATATACATCTTATATAACATATAGATCTACGTAACATAATACACATTATATAGACTGCACAATAATATTGAGCAATTTAAATATTGTTGAACAATTCCCAAACTTCTCAACAATTGTTAAATTAAAATTAATCCAATAGACAACAAGTTATTCACTGGTGGCTTAAGAGACCACTAGGTTTTATCTCCTGTCACTCAAAGGAAATCTTTTTTTTTTTTAGAAAATACTTTTATATAAAAAAACATTTAATGGGGCAAAAGTGTAAAATTGAGGGGTCTTGGCCCATATTAGGGAGTTTAGGCAATTTTTTGAGCGATTGCAAATATTTTTTATTTTAAATGCATTGGATTCCTTAATATATAATTCCAAAAAGGATTCAACCACTTATTTAGTTATATATATAGCTTATTTAGTTCTGAAGATATACGTATTTTAATATTTTCTTTTCATAGATTTTTTATGAAATATTTTCTTAAAGTATATCGTTAAATTTTTGGCACCAAAAAAAAAACTTTTTTATAGATTTTTTTTCTTGGGTAAAAAGTCCGTTAACAAAGTTTTATTTTTTATTTTATTACAAACTTAATAAAATAATAAAATTTTACTAAAATTTAAATCGTAAATCTAAATTAATAACAATTTATAAATATAAAATTTTTTAACAGTAGAATATGTTTTAAACTTTTTTAACATAACTTTTAAACAATTTTTAAATGTTTTAATTTATAATTTTAATTAATAATTTATATATATATATATATATATATATATATATATATATATATATATATATATATATATATATATATATATATATATATATATATATATATATATATATATATATATATATATATATTATAAAAATATTTTTAAATTGAACAAAATTGGTACATATATTATATGTACCAATTATAATTATAATTTATATTATATACATATCAGATATGATTCATACCATTTATAAAAATAAAAACCACTGTACTCAAACGCAGTAAAACAAATAATTGGAACATAATAAAAAAAAAAAAAAAGGTTAATACATACTACAACATAATTCTAAATTTTCATTAAATAAAATTACTTCACAATACTAGCTAAAATAATTAAGATCACCTTTTTCAAAATTAATAAAAGAAATTACCATACTTCATCAGGTTTGTTATCATACTTAACAAAGTATGTGGTTCATTTAGCGTTTAATTGATCAATTTGTACCACCTATGCCTATTCAACAGAATCTTCTTCTCTAACACGATGTTGTGTAGAAAAACTACAAAATCAGATGGATTGTTAATAAATTTTGATAAGGAATAATTTTTTTGTTGCTCGATTAATTTGTATAGTTTTGTATCCTGAATTTTTTTCATTAATTTTTTTTTTTTTGCTTTCAACACGCATTATGCAAGGTTTTAATTTATTACTTATATTACTAAAAGATTGTTTGTTTGGAATTTGCTCGAATGACAATAAGAAGACTTTGATGTAATTCCACTGAAGACAAGTTTATTGTTTTGCTTCCTTCCAGCTTTGTTTTACAAAATAGATTTTTGTCACATTCGACACCTAAGATTATGCAATAAAGATTTAGTTGAGAAAGGTGCGCTTTTGCCTTTAACGGCTCTTCTATATTGCATACCATTTTACGCATCTAATAAATTTTAAAGTATTGCATATCTTTAAATTTTTTTTTTTTTTTAATCCATCATAGATTCTATTTTCCTTTTAAAATTTTATTAACTTTTTTGTTTTCGCTCGTTGGTATTGTTTCTTTAGGAATTTCAGATGCATTCAGTGTATTGTTAGGAACTTGCCACATGTGGAACTTGCCACAGGTTAGAAACTTGCCATAGGTGGAAAAAAAAGGCTACACCTAATAATTTAAATAATAATTTCTTGTTGTTTCTTTATTTTTCTGATGGCGTCAACTAATCTATTTATCTTTTTGGCAAAAAACTTTCTTGCAGCAAAACAGTTTAATATTGAAATCCAAGCAACCTCTTCAGTATATTGCATGATAAGATGTATAAATGTCAAATACCAATCATAAATACTTTCATTGATCATTTTATCTAAACAAATATAAAATTTCCAATCATCATTTCCAACAAATATATAAATTTATATAAATTTGAAAATGTGTGAAAAATCTTTAGATGTTTACTTGTTAAAGAAAATCGGTAAGTTTACCTTATCGTGTTTTGATTGCACTCAAAAATATCTAAAGACGGGGGAAATTTAAAAAATCTCCGTTTAGAAAACAAAAAAACCACCCTATTAAACTTTTTAACCAAAAAAAAAAAAAAATACCGAAACTTATTCACATATTAAATAAATAGGTGCAAAATCTATTATTATGAGGTTACAAAAGAAATATCTTGACTTGTATTTGAACAAAACTGAAACATTCAAAGTTAAATAGTTCTAAAGCAAAACGTCGTCCCCAAACAAATTATTGTAGTACATCTTTTTTTAAAAAAAAAAGATGTACTACAATAATTTAGGTGGGTAAAGGGTAAAATTGAGGTCTGTGCCTATTTTTTAAAAGTTTTTTTTAATTTAGAAAATGTTAAATTATACTTAGTTGCAACAGTTTAACAAAAGCAAGAAACTTTTTCAATTTTTAACTCTTTCATACACTAAACTATAGATCTAAGTGAAGAAAACTTAGATGTAAAGACTCTTTTCTATATACCCAAGACAGTTTACTGAACAGTGTGAAGGTTTCATTTTAAATTTAATCCTACATGAAATGATTTTAAACATATAGAAGTGTATACTCAACATCGAGAGGGACTCTCTAGTTCCTTTAGCGTTTAATTTTTAAGAGTTAATTTAATCCTTAAGAGTTTGATTTAGCGTTAACTTTTACATGCTGTTTTTAAGCAGGCTAAAAAATTATTCGATTTTTGTTGGATGATGTGCCATGTTTACATTACTATTGTAAATATTTGAAAATATTTTTGGAAGTTTTAAAATTTGCTTAAGTTAATTGAATTTTGATTATTTTTTTTGTAATGGAAATCTAAAATACTTAAATGGACTCAAACCCCCTTAAATTTACCTTTTGCTACCATTTGTAACCATTATCATTTTTCCCAATTTTATTAACGCTTTTTTCCCTTTTTATAGAACAAATACTCTTAAATAAAAAAATAAAACTTTTTTTGTAACGTGCATTTAAAATGCTTAAATAGGCCAAGAACCCTCAGTTTTACCCTTTTGCCCCATTTATTACTCTTTGCGCTTTGTTTAAATTTTAGAAAAACACTTTTCTGTTGTTACAAAACAAATTCTCTTGTCTATCGTTTGGTTGTCTATTTGTTGGTTTTGTTTGAGTGATATGACATTAAAACTGGCGGTTTCGTTGGCTACTAGTGCGTTATCTATTAAAAAGCAAAACTGTTCAAATTTGCCCACAGATCGCGTAAAAGCTTTGCTCTAATCATTTAAGATTTTCAGACTCTGATATAAAGTTTAAACTTGCAGTTGTTTTTTTAAGCTTATGATATTTTCTATGTGACAGACAAGATCATAAAAGCAAATTTTGAATATATGGTTCAGAGCTTGATAAAACCTAAGTTTATTTACCGAATGTTACCCTTTCAAATCAATATATATATATATATATATATATATATATATATATATATATATATATATATATATATATATATATATATATATATATATATATATATATAACAATATCTACATATCTACAGTAAAAACTAACTATCTGTTTTTTTGTTTAACAAAAATTATATTAATAAATTTACACATGGTAACATTTCACAAAGTAAATACATTACTACTTGTTTTCATTTATTTATTATAAATGAATATTTAAGCAATGTAAAAAAAAAAATACTTAAATGCGCTGGAGATATGCGATTCCAAAGTACTTGAAGCTAGTATCGAAAAAAATACTATACGATATGATGCTAAAATTGATGGCATTGTTGCGATATAATAACTCGACATAATTCAAGATAACAAAGCAAACATTCTTATTTACAACTAACCTCGAAACAAGACAAGGTATTGTTTCGAGGTTAGTTGTAAATAGGAATGTTTGTTTTCGCCTAAAATTTTAATGGAAACTACTTTAGTAATTCTTACAAATAAAAATTAATTTGATTATTTCATATTAGTTTACCTGACAAAGTTTAAAAGATAACCAAAGACAAAATAATCAAACATTTGAACTTTAATTTATAGCAAAATTTTAATGAATTTAACACTATTTTATAAAACTTTTTAAATTAGTTCATTCATACGCTTCAACATTTTCAATATCTAAATATCGTTGGTACTGCTTTCATATTTAAAAAGAAATTTACAATTTTTTTTATCTCGGTAAATTCTCAAAATACATTGCGACATTTTTAACATCTAAAGGCAATGGTAGATGACACCTTCAATTTATTGGTATCTTAAAAACCAGAGGTGAAACGTGACGAATTACATTTATTCACGTTAATGCAATTGAGTTGTTTATTTATGTATTTCTACTTTTTTAGTAATTTTTCTAAATTTCTTTTGCATGTACTTAAGTTTTTTTATGTTTTGTACTTTGCTATATTTTAAATTATGTACGTTACTGAGCTAAAATCTTATTACGTATCAGTATTGTTTGATTTCACAAATAATATGATTTAATATTTTTTTTGTTGAAAAAACGCGTCTTTTATAACTTTGATTACTTAAGTTTCAATTAATGTTTTCATGAGTGTTGCAATTAGCTAGAAAATTTACGAGTAAATTTTGAAAAAAATACCGTCTGATAAATTTTGTCACTTTTTATTAAAAATGAATACGAAACTAATTGTTCAATAAAATATATAATGTTCAAAATGTATTAAAAGCTTTGCTTTATCATATCATATGTCATTCCAGTCTGAACAATTAGCAAATCAATCAGCACATACGTCGGCACCAAACAAAAGCAATCTTCATCAGAACAAATCAAAATCTCTCCACTGCTTCTATACCAATGCAACTTCACTTAATAAAGACAAAATTACTGAACTTTAATTATTAGCTGAACAAAACAAATATGATCTAATTTTTATAACTGAAACTTGGCTCAATTCTACTTCTGCTCCATCAATCAATAACTATATGCTATTTAAGAAAGATAGAATTAGTTACGGAGGTGGTGTAGCAATTTATGTTCGAAATGATATAATGGCATGTGAACTAGACAATTCACAGCTAAATAAAAACTTTAAATGCAAAGAATCTGAACAATTTTGGGTTGAAATAAAGTTACCATCAAAAAAATTTCTAGTAAGTTGTATTTATTGCCCTGAGAGAAACTCACCAACTGCTTCAGTGCAAATAAATGAAATAATTTGTGCTCTTGGTTACGCTAGAAACTTAGTTGATACAAAAGTATATAATGACTTAATTGTGACAGAAGACTTTAACTTTCCAGGCATAACTTGGCAGTTTGACTGAAGTATTACATCTGACAATGAAAATAGTCTTGAATACAGGTTCAATGATGCTCTCTGTAACAACCACCTCTACCAGCATGTCAAATGTCCAACTTTTATAACAACTGATGGAAATCTTAGCAACACACTTGATCTAATTATATCAGAATCAAAAGATAGAATCAACAAAGTTTTAACAGGGCCTTGTCTTGGTACAGCTTCTTAAGGGCATATATCTCTAGCTGGCAGCACAATTTAAGCAGTAGTAATCAAAATAGTTTTAATAGCAAAAAAAATTCCTTTATAAATATGGTAAATATGATGAAATAAACACTTTTATAAATAACATAAATTGGCAAGCTAGTTTTATGGATCATGATGTTGAGAAATGTTATTCCATGGTCTAACCTCTATAATGAAGCATGCCATAAGTTTATTCCAAAAGCATCAAAAAATACTGCCAAAAAAAGGCAAACCTGGATCACAAACAAGTTAATAAAGCTAATTAGACTAAAAAAATAAGCTCTGGCACAAAAATGCAAACTCAAAGTGGAAAAATGCAGCGCACATCACAGAGTATACAGCTCTCAAAAAGGAAGTCAAAAAAAAAAAAAAAATAGAAAACGAGCATTACGTGTCTATGAGTCAGAGCTAGCTAACGACAAGCACAATCCAAAAAGACTATTTGCATATATTAATAGTAAACGGATAGTGAGCAATCAAATATCAGCCTTAATCTCAGTTTCAAACCAAATAAGCAGTGATGGAATAACAAAAGAAAACATTCTCAACAACCAATTTCAATCAGTTTTTACAAAGGAACCACTGACCCAGCCACTAAAACCTTTTGCGTCCAAAACAAATGTTTTAGCTTTGGATATAACAATTGACCAAAACATAATTATCAAACACCTTAATATGCTTGATGGAAATAAGACAATGTGTGATGATAACATTTGTTTGTTTTAAAAGCATGTGCCACATCAATGGCAGTTCCGCTAACTTTGGTTTCGTTTGGTTTGGTTTTAAAAAAGACTTGCATCACAAATCTTTTAGAAACAATGGGCTTTTTGACTTTTAGCAAAGAAAAAACCAGTCGACCTAATTTTTCTTGACTTTGCAAAGGCATTTGATAAAATTTCGCATGTAAGATTGCTGCAAAAGCTTGAAATGTATGGTATAAATGGCAATCTTCTAAACTGGATAAAAGCCTTCTTAACAAACCGCAAGCAGCGTGTTATACTTGGAGAATCAAAATCTGACTGGATTGATGTAACTAGTGGGGTTCCCCAAGGTTTTGTGTTAGGACCTAGGCTCTTTATCATATTTGTTAATGACCTGCCAATTCATGTCAAATCAGCCATTCGCACAATGTATGCAGGTGACACAAAGCTCATGAAAGTTGTTGAAAATGATGAAGACCGAGCAGGTTTACAATCCGATCTAAACAAGATTGTTAAATGGACGCAAACCTGGCTAATGGAGTTAAATGTAAAAAAATGTGAAGTTATGCATGTAAATTCTGGAACAATAAAATTTGATTATATTATGGATGAAATCAAAAATGACGGTACAACCAATAGAGTAGTTTTAGAAGTCACAAATTCTGAAAAAGATCTCGGAATTCTAATCTCCGAAAATTTTAAATATGCTCAACAGTGCAATATAGCTGCAAACAAAGCAAATAATATGCTTGGAATTCTTAAACATACGTTTGTATCAAGAGACATTGACATTTGGAAAAAAATTTATACTGCATACATTAGACCACATCTAGAGTTTGCCATACAAGCCTGGAACCCTTACCTTGATAATGACATAAAAAAAAAATTGAAAAGGTACAACGCAATGCCACGAAAGTTCCTTATGCTTTGAAAATAAAGACTACAAAACTCGATGTAAAATCATGAAATTAACTACTCTTGAAGACAGACGGAAAAAAGGCGATCTTATTCAAAAATATAAGCTTCTCAATAATTTAAACCCAATTGATTGGCACGTAATGCCTGGCAGCATAGCACCCAGAGCTCAACATCGAATCAGATTTCATCGCGAGATTGTCAGAAACTGCGAAGTCAGAGATAAGTTTTTTAACAACCGTGTAGTCAATGACTGGAATGTTTTGCCAGATAATGTCATCGAGGCAACATCACTTGATACATTTAAACAACTACTAGACAGTTTTCAGTCATCATAGTTGCTACAACTCATCATTTACCGTAAATACCACACAAAAGTGGCCGAAATACGAGTTGGGTATAGATGCTCAGCTGATGATGAGTATAACAAGGCTGTGGCTTTGTGTAACTTAAATTAACTAACTAACTAACTTATCACATGTAATTAGCTTTTAAAATATATATTTCACGAAATGTACGCTTGTACAATCTATTGAACTATTCTTTAACACAACTTTGTATTTTATGCGTTTTTAACTTCTCTAAATAAGAACACTTTTAATCACACCATATTGAAGCGTATAAAACAGTGAACAAACATATAAAACTTAAACTTTTAAAAAACTTGAAAAAAGACAACATGAAAAAAGAGTATCTGGTCTAAACCAAGGAAAAAATAGTCTCTATTAAAAATAATATCAAGACAAAATGGCAGGACTGATGCTAAGTTGGTCCAGCCGGTGCTCGGTGTCATTAAGTGTAAATTATAAAAATTTCGGAATTTTAAAAATAACATTTTGCCTAAAATAAGAAATATTGATACCATAAATACTACCAATATTTTTTATTTTAGGAAAAATGTATATATATACATATATATATATATATATATATATATATATATATATATATATATATATATATATATATATATATATATATATATATATATATATATATATATATATATATATATATATTTATATATATATACATTCAATTTCTTTTTCATTCTAACCATATAAAAATACCTCCTGATTTACCTTCGCTAATTATAGATACTAAAGAAATAGAGAGAACCCAAGCAACTAAATTTCTAGGGATACTTATTGATGAGAACATCTCATGGAAATCACATATAGATATATTAACTACCAAAATATCAAAAAACATAAGTATCGTTTACAAAGCTAGTTCTATACTGTCTCCTGACAATTTAAAGCTCCTATACTTCTCGTTCATACAAAGCTACTACATATACGCTAATGTTGCATGGGCGAGTACTCATAAATCCAAACTAACTACACTATATCGGAAACAAAAACATGCTGCTATAATAGTTTTTAAGAAGGATAGATTCTCGCAAGCTAAACCACTTTTAAAAAATTTAAAAGCATTAAATGTATATCAAATCAATATATTCCAAAATTTGTTATTTATGCTCAAATATAAACTTGGACTTGTTCCTTTTCACTTTTTAAAGAATTTCTTTAAAAATAACAAAAACAGATGCCATACCAGAGGAACGGGAAACTTCAACGTACCTTATAAAAAACTAATCTCTCTCGCTTTTCTATTTCATACCGTGGTCCTTGTCTATATAACAAATTAATATCCAAAAACTCGCAACTGGAAAATCGAATAACTTAAATACTCTGAAAAAGTTATTAAAAGATCTTATTTTAAACACGAACAACTTTATGAATTTTTATTAACCCAAAAACATTTCAATTTATGTATATAACTAACTCTCTCCGAAACCAATGTAATCTCTAATAACTCTAAAAAACTTTAAATAACTCGAAAACAATAACAACAAAAAATGATAATAAATAATATGCTTATTTATCAACACGTGAACTATATTACCTATTTAGCACATCGTGTACCTACTTATATTTATGTGTATTGTAATAAAATTAAAAAAATTAAAAATTTTTTGTCTACATTCTTTGTTTTTATTTTTTGCATTTTGCATTTTTATTTTTATTTTGCCGAAACTCATAACATTATTTTTTAAATATGAACTTATTTTAAATTGAAGTATTTAAAAATATTATTAACGCTTAGCGGTTTCTTGATGACAAGACTATCAGTCTTCTGCAAGTTTCCCGCGTTCTTTAAAGTAATTTTTAATACGTTATATTTTATAGTTTATTTTATTCATTTTTTGTAAAACGTATATTTTTTTTTTAAGTTTTACTATACTCTATGAATAATTATATTATATATTACGAAATCGTAAAAATTAAAGAACAAAAAATTTAACATATATATATATATATATATATATATATATATATATATATATATATATATATATATATATATATATATATATATATATATATATATATATATATATATAGACACACACACACACACATTTATATATATCTATATATTTAGAATCTGTCTTTATTAATCAAACTATACAACTGTCACAACTAAGTGTTCTAGCAACTTTAAAAAATTTCTACAAAGATTTTGTTTTATCATTTGAAGTCTACACCCCGAAATCTAAGAAAGAGTTAAATGGTAACATTGTTCAGTTGCTTGATAGTGACTACAACGAATGTTGTCCTTTGGCTCACTATTTCTCCGGACGCTTAAAGATATATTCAGGAACAGGCAGTCAATTCTTTGTGTCAAAGCAAAGAGTTGAAGTAAATAATTGGCATTCAGTTCAAGTTCAACAAACTTCTATAAATGACAAGTACAACAATATTATCACTATAAATGGGAAAGTTGTAACTTCCACGGTTAATTATGAACCGCAGGATCTTTTTAATATCACTATGTATGCATGTCTTGATCCCTGTCCAGCAGGAGCAATTAGAAACATAAACATAAGCAGTGAGACCAAAGGTATTTTTATAATTAATTTGTATAAAACCATTTATAAGTCATTTAATTTACAGATTTTGTAAAACTAAATTTTAATGATCTAAAAAAATCTTTTTGTAAAATGAAAAATTTCATCTAAATATGCTAAATTATTGCTATATATGTCACCGATTTGTTTTATTTTTGAGATTTTAAAACATCAGACCAATAAAGAACCTGCAAAGGCTTTAATATCACACATTAAAGCTAAGATAAATTTAATTATATCAACATTATTTGAAATTTTGGAGGTCTCTGGGATGGATGCACCGTATTTTTTGTTATTGAGGTGATTAATTTCCAGATCTGAAGTCAAACTCGAAATATGTTTTGAAAAAAAGGGTCTGATTTTAAAAATCAATATTCTTCTTTTTACAATGCAATGTTTTGCAAAAGATTGCGATGATTAAAGTCTAGAAATAAAAAAAACCTAAAACAATATCTTCTGCAAATTTTTTACAATTTGAACGGAAAATTTTTTTTGCAATAATTTGTTCTGTTTCAAAAAACATATCCGTATTAGGTTTTAAACTCCTAAATTTGAAGGGTTATAAAAATGGTACATCCGCCCCTGGGTCTGTAAACACCTCTAATTTAATTTTTTTCATTGTAAGTCAGTCTTAAATTTTTAACTTTCATTTTTGAGTTTCTATTTTATAATTTTATTTAATATTCTGTATATATTTTGATAAATATTTTTAAATGTTGTTAATTTTTTATGTGTATATTTTTATTTTAAAAAATAGTATTTATTAATAGTCTTATGTTAAATAGTTTTAACCTTTTTTTTCTTAATTTTTATAAAAAGTTATACACGCTGTACGTTCAAAAGTAGCAGTTGTAACGCAGAGGCTGAGTGCAGAAGTTAGAGCATTGACAGAATCAAAATATCGTAAATTTGATGCCTTTTCTAGCTATAAAAGCAACAAGACGATAGGAAAATTCTCATTAAATGATTTTTTGTCATCCACTATGAAAAAGCCGTAAGGCTTTTTTATATCACCTTGAATACTATAGTATTCAATCATCTTTTTTATCATCACATGCTCTAGTATTCAATCATCTTTTTTATCATCACATACTCTAGTATTCAATCATCTTTTTTATCATCACATACTCTAGTATTCAATCATCTTTTTTATCATCACATAATATAGTATTCAATCATTTTTTTTATCATCACATACTCTAGTATTCAATCATCTTTTTTATCATCACATACTATAGTATTCAATCATCTTTTTCATCATCACATACTCCAGTATCCAGTACTAGATTTTAGATCAGCTTAAATACTATAGTAATCAATTTATAAATTGAAAAAGGAAGGATTCAAAAAAAAAAGTGTCTTAAAAGTTTTTTAATTAATTTAATTTCTTTTTTTTTGCTTTGATATAAAAAGTTCTTGTTAACTGAAGAAGTTTACCAAAAATTGTTCAAGTTAATAGATGTTGGAGTATTCTAAAGTTCAAAGATTTAATTGAAATTTATAAAAAAAAGATCATAGAACAAAAAAAAAAAAAATTTAATTAGTTATTTTACAGCTGTTGTTGTTTATATTGATAAATTTTATGTTTTTTTATGTTATTTATGTTTTATAATTAATTTTAAATTATTAACTTTTCATTTTTTAAAATTGCTTATTTACAAATTAGTTGTTAATTCCAACTTTATTAAACAAGGTTAAATTTACAATAAAAAAATTATAATATTTAATTATGGTAAAATAAATAAACTAAAATTATATAATTTTGAACACAAAATTAATATTATTAATAAAAACAGAAAAAAAATCTTTTACGATCAAAATTAGGAGATAGAACCTTATAATTGTCATTTACCGATGCTATTTTGTCTTATACCAATTTATATTACATTGAATAATACATATTGAAAATTTTATTAAATAATAAATAACGTGTGTTCTAAGCAGTCAATATAAGTAATTTAATATTTTAATCTTTTAATTTCACGATTTAAAAAAATTTTTGCTTTTAATTTTAAAACTTTACAAAACGTTACAAAATGGAAGATAAAACCCTATTATTCTAACTTCACGATTTATAAAAGTTTAAAACATTTTTTTTTTTATCTGTTATGTTTTGTCTGAAAAAATAATAAAACATGACCAGGACAAACAGAAATTTTTTGTTTTATTGCTACGCCCCGTAAAGCGTTTGTAACCCGATGTTCATTTTTTAAAAAGCGTAAATGGTGAAGTTATTGTGAATCAAGGAGAATAAAATAACTTTTTTTTGAATTTTACGTTTTAATAGAAAACGAGAAGAACAAGTTTTAGGTTATTATTTAATAAAGTAATTTAAAATTTAGAATCTTTAGATAGAGTACAACGGATTAAATCCGCCTCCTTTATTTACAATGTCGCTTAGGGATATCCACTTTGTCAGTCATGTTGGATTTTTAATACACAGTATGTCTAAAAATAATATTAGGGTATGATATTATTAGTGTAGAATTTTTGTTTTTGTGTTTGCATTACGGCTAGTATTGGCGCCATCTGTTTTAAATTTTGTATTTGAACTTTTTTCGAGAAAGTTAGGGCGTTTTCAAGCAACTGGCGCTAATAGAATCTACCAACCAAGATGAAAAATAAACCTCTTACAGCAACCAGATGAACTTCATTAATAGATAAAGAATTAGTGTAAGAATTATTTAAGTTTTATAACCTATTTTATTATTTCTAAAAAGCAAAAAAATTATAAAACAGCAAAACAAGAGGTTTACAAACTTTTTACAATGACCAAAAAAAATAACAAAGTTTTATTTTTTGATTGGTTCTTGTTTTCTCACAACAGCAACTTAATTTTTTTTTTTTTATTTTTACTAAATCCAACTTTGGTTTTTTACAAATATTTACATAAATTTATAAAAACAATCCACAAATATACTATAAAAATTGTCATTAAAAAACCCCTTAACATATTAACAAATTTATTAATTGAGAGAAATGTGAATCAAAAACTACGTAATCGCCATAAATTGTTTTAGAGCTTTCTACAGTGAAACTATGCAATTGATATCAATTGTCATCATTTAAAAAAAAAATTAATTGATAAATATTTAAATATTAATTAGGTTTTTAAATTTAATTAGGTTTTCCTTAATCAAGTAGGTTTGTTATAAACTATTATATTATTTTGTTTGTATTATATGTTTATTAAAATATTATTAAATAATTATGTTAATAAAATAGGTTTTTAAAATAAGATAAAATGGAGCAAAATTATTAATCCCAAAATCTTTAAAATAAAATAAAATAAAACAAAAAATGACAACAAGGGTATCTAGAAATGTCATTAGGCTTACAACTGAGGATTCCAGTAAAGAACATGTAAAAGGAAAAAAAGGAAAGAAACCAAATATTCCTAAATGGTCTACTCGTAGAACAAAATTCCTTGTAGGGGCTACCTTGGAAAAGATAAAGAGAAACCAGCTTCCTCTGAGGAAGCACATTATTCAACACTACCTGCTCCTAAGAGAATGATTTCCAAAGATAGCGCTGAAACGTTTAATTGTTTTTCCGCTTGTAAACAAAACATTTAGGGTAGCCTTTTATTTTTCTCATCAATATAAGTGAAAATTTTTAGCAATATATATAAGTAACATCAAAAATATTTTTGGCTTACATCAAATAAAATATCTGTAATGTATTTAGACACACTCCGACCAGGGAAGAATGTTTGAAGAATATTAATAGAATATTATTCAAAAAAAGCTTTTCGTTTAGATTATTGTGCATTGAAGATAGTGTTTATTGAGAATTTGGTTGTACTATTTCTGGAATTTTGGTTCCATGGAGAAGGACAGGCTTCAGGGTCATTTCTGATAACAACCTGAAAGCCTAAATTGAGAATTATGTAAAAAAGTATAAAATAGTAAAAAAATCTTAGTACAATGTGGGAGTTGGTTTTAATGGTAGTCGAAAAAAGTTTAAGATATCTTTAGAAGGTAACAGAAATAAAGAAATGCCTAAAATGGACATAATTTAACATATAAGTCAAAATTTAAAATATAGAAATAATACAAACTGTTGTGAATTAAAAGTAAACTTTAACTAGAAAATTTTTCACTATTGGGTACTTATGTGTTTCAATAAAATGAACTGAATAACCCTTAGCAGTTCTTTTTTATATTATATATAACCCACATCAACATTTTTTTAAAACTTTTGACAAAATTTAGATACGCAGTTTTTTTTTATAGGATTGATTTGGGTGGGTGATGATTTAGAAATTCTTCACAGAAGTTTGGAGTCTAATAGACGCATAATGATATCGGACAAGGAAGGAGATTTACTTTTTATTCAAGACCAGATGGAAAGCCAAAAAATCGTGAAAGGAGAACTTGATGGTCATTTTGAGCAGGTCAGTGCGAGAGCAAAATGATGAGAAAGTCAAAAAAAATCTTCTGTACAGACAAAAACAGAAATATCGGCAAGATTTTTAACTGAAAATAAAGCTAGTTTTAATAATTGTGAACTTGAGTGTACTGATCAAAGTTTTGATGATGAGGGTTTTGGTATAACTCGACTTAAAAGGAAGAAAACTGCTAAATGTCAGGTTCTCATATTCGCTAGAGATATTGTGTCAAAAACTGCTAGAACTGCAATTGGAATGGGAATTTTCATCAATCAAGCAAAAGCACTTTATAAGTTCTGTTGTTACTTGTGCTGGTGGAAATATTAATGGTATTACATTATTCCTCAGCTTCGGTCACAGAATAACTGACAAAATCATACGGGAGGATGCAGCTATTTTGAGAGGTAATATAAGTAAAATGATTACCAAGACCAATACACCATTAATTTTACATTTTGATTGGAAAATCATTAGGGATTTTATAGGTGCAACAGATGAGACATAAGACCGTCTGTGTGTTTTTATAAGATTTAACAATGAGACCCACCTTCTTGGTGTGCCAGGATTGGACCATGGAACAGGAGAGGAACAATTTTTAGCTATACATAAGTTACTTGATTCTTTTCAAATTGGTTCATTCATGAGATATGCTTTGAGACACTACTGCTTCAAATGCTGGTCGTCTCAAAGGAGTCTGCACAAGGTTGGCTAAGTTTCATGGCCGGAAATTACTTATAATGGCTTGTAGACACCATGTAGGGGAAATTCGCATCAAGTATTTTTTTGATGCTGTGGCAACTCACAAAACGTTTAGTCCCCAAAAACTATTGTTTAAATCACTAAAGCAGTATTGGCAAGAGGTTGACGGGAATCAAGTAAAAGAGTTAATCAAATTCAATCACCAAAAGTTCATTGGTACCTGGGTGGAGAAGCAAGCGTGCTAAGCAATGAAAACCTCCAAACACCTTAAGGACCAAGGTATATTGAGGTAAGTTAAAAAATTAAATTTTAAGTACTAAAAACAAGCAATAGCTTTATGTACATCTATACTTGATACTGTTATTTATAAAATTTTTATTATTTCTATTTTTTTATTAGACGTTGAATAAACGTGGTGAATACTACTAATTAGCTGAGCTTTTAATTATGTATCTTGATAAAGATCAGGCTACCAGGTATAGCATTTTCAAAACTGGAGCTATCTCACATGCAAGATTTATGGGCAAGGCTCTTTACTTAATGAAGTTTGAGCTACTGCTGCCAAGGATCAGACTGAGTGAAGGAATTATCAAATTGATTAATTGGATGGTTGAGTATATTGCACTGTTCTGGGCTCCATGGTTTTTAACATGCAAGTTTACAGATTCTACTGCCTCTCAAGTTCGGTATATAAATTAACTTCTTAAATTACCATAGTAGTTAAAATGTTAATAACTTAAATAACAACACCTAAGTTTTCTATAGAATCAGATGAACTACTGGCTGATGTGCCACTATGCTAAATTGGAGCCTGCAGTCAAAGTTATTGTCAAATCATGGTAAAATCATACCAGGTACCTAGATCCATCTACAGTTATAATGTTGCTAACCTGTTCCGACAGTAGCCATTACAAGGGCATGGAAGAAATGGCAAAGTTGCTATACTTAACCGAAAGAGATGACAATAACAATAATGAAGTTATGAGAGTCAGAGCAGTTCTTCCAGATGCTGCCAGTGTTTTGCAGCAATATGTTTTGAAAACTGGAGGGTCATGTCTAAGCTTATAATTAATATTTATCATAATTTCTTGTTTCTACTTTTACACAGTGGGGTCATGGCTCCTTGCTCTCCCAATTGCCAATTTAACATAAGGTGAAGAGCCCCAAGGTAACCACAACACGCTCGTAAAATCCACGTTTTAAAATTCTGGAATTGTCATTTTCTTTTGCCCTTTACTAGTTCTCTGTGCCCCATCCTACCCACAACTCATCCAAAACATCAATTCACTACAGCAGGAGTTGGGGGAGGGGGGTTTGTTCCATGTTCCCGGCGTATAACACTTTGTAAACTCTTAATCCTAGAAATGGAGTTAAGATGGAAAATATTTTTAGAAGCAATGGAAATAAATGTGTTTATTATTTATACACTCTATTTGATTAAAACATGATATTATATTGATTTTTAAGGTTTTGTTTTAACTAGATAGGTCCATTATATGTAAGAAACTGTAACACACTAATTCTTATTTGTTAGTTCAGACTATAACATACAAATTAAAATATTTTTTTTAATAATTTAGAATAAGGATACTATTCGCGTCAATCGTCAAAACTTGGTGTAAAATTGGTCAAAATGAACAAAAAACGAAACTTTTGACTTGTGGCGCTAATACTTCCAGCCATTTTCCCATTAAAATTTTTTTTTTCATATGTAAATATGACCTCTGCGCCACTCATATACAACACTGTGTATTAAAATTCCAAAATGACCGACAAAGTGGATATCCCTATTGTTGCTTATTAAGTTAGAGCCGGCTTTGAAACACAAACCTCTTGGTTCTGAGCAAGAACTCTAACAACTGCGGCGCAGCTGCATTTTTGGTTGTTTATAGTTGTAATTTGAAAATCTTGTAGGGTATATGTAATTAATTTTATTGAAATTTGTATTAAATAGTATTGGAATTTATTAAAATTAATTATAAAATTTAAATTGTTTCAGGAATTTGGTATCATTGGAGTGGTTGGACTACTTGTGATAAAAGTGGGAAGACTAAAAGATCGCGTCTTTGTGATAACTCTTGTGGAAAATGTGTTGGAAATAATACTGAAACAATTTCTTGCCCCAAATAATCACCTATTTTTTAACTTTTAACTTCTAATTTCTTCTTATTATATAAAAATAGCCATAAATACATTTGTTTAATATATCCATAATGTATTAAAATAACTCCAAGTTTAAATAAGTTATTTTAATTTGTTTGAAAAAAGAGTCCAAGAAAACATTGTTGTCCTCTTTTATTTGAATTGTTCATTTGTACTTTTTAGATTTACATCGTTTTATTTGAGCCTTTTATGTATGAAGCCATTCGTCTGAACTTTTTATTATGTCCATTTTTATTTGAACTTTTTATATATGCACCCTTTTTATTTGATCATTTTATACTTGCACACTTTTTGGTTGTTAATCATTTTATAAATGCATTCATCTATTTGAACTTTTTATATTTGTATCCTTTTTGTGATATAATTGCGCCTTTTTATTTGAATTATTTATTCATATATAATATTAAATAAACCTTTATACTTTTTTTTTTCAGAAAAAAGTTCAAAAATGATTTTTTGGACGTTATGAAGCTGATTTTTTAATAAATATCATATCTATATTGTATATTAAATAACGTATGTGTGTGTGTGTGTGTGTGTGTGTGTGTGTGTGTGTGTGTGTGTGTGTGTGTGTGTACGTATATATTTATAAATATAACCAAAAAAGTGTGTGTGTACGTATATATTTATAAATATACACTCACAGCCATTAAAAATATGACAAGTTACTACATAATAATCAATACTAATGTTCTTTGGATTTTAATATAGAAGTTGTAAAACAATTATTGATTTTTTTACTAAATTTGACGACGAATAAAAACTGTGTTCACATTACTCTGTATTTACATCTTAAGTCGAGCGTTACACTATTAAGTGGAGTGTTAGTCAAACAAATTCAATAACGTTATTTCAATTTTGGATATTTTTAAAAGTTCATCAATATTTATACTAACACAATAAATGAAAATAAAAAAAAATAATATAGATAAAATTAATTTAAATTATGTTTTTGAAGAGCTTTTTAAGTTATTAAGTAAAAAAAAAATTTTCAACTTGTGGGTTTGTTTGATTTAACGGAAAGTTTACAACTTATATGTATTATATTAAATAAAAAGAATTTTATAGAGTAGGTAAATGTCTATAAATTGTAAACTCCTATGTAAATTGTATCTTATAAATTCTTATAAATTGTAAATTCTTATAAATTGTAAATTCCTATAAATTGTAAATTCCTATGTAAATGCCTATAAATTGAAAACTCCTGATTTGTGAAAGTTTTTAAATATTAATGAAAAATATGTGTAAATATAATTTATAAAAGATTTTACACATTTTATGTCTTGATTATTTTTTCGTTTTTAAAGATTTTAACTAACAGTTATATTTTTTAACTTTGCAATTTTTAATTATTATCTAATTGGTAGTAATTGCGTTTCTAATTTGAAATTAACCAGTCGTTAGACGAAATTAACCGGTCCTTATTCGAAAATACCCTTTGGTTTTTGTTAAGGGTGAGTATATTTTATTATAGTCTATTCGCACGTTTAAAAAAAATTTAAGTTAGATTTTTAATATAAAATCTCTCACAAACCAAAAATATTTATAACTTAATTCATATTTTGAAAGCAAATTAATTTTTTTAATCAATTATAATAAAAATAAATAAAATTACTTAAACATAATTAAATTTTTATTCAAAAAACAAACAAAAACGTGCAAATAGGTAAAATAAACATTAGGAAATACTTCTTAATGTTTAAATACATACCCAGCAAGCACACCCATGCGGGATCCTTACGGTTTTAATCTGGGCATCCGGTACGAGGTAAATCTGGTAATTTTCAATGGGGTTTATCTGGTTCCTTTTTGGGATTTTCCGGATGCGCGCACAGCCATGAGAAAATTTCTGAAACTTAAGACAAGTTAGCGCTATATATAAATATCTAGAATGTTCTTTTTAAAGATAAAGTAAAATTTCCAACTTTCTATATTTAACTGTCATAAGTTAACAAAGAACGAAACGACGAAAAATTGCTGCGGTGGTGGCAAAAAGTGCTTTTTTAGTAACAAATCAATTCATGAAATATTTGTGGAGGATAATAAAGTTGACGAAAGTTTGTATTAAGGTTCAAGCTTGAATTAATGCCAAATGGAAAACGATTATTACTTTATGAAAGTCAAGATTAGCTTGCACATTCTAATGATGATTCTAATAACGAAGAACTAAACGCAAAACAGCTTAGATGAGGATCTAGGAAAATTGGCAGACAATATTCAAAACAAGTCAAGCCATTTGGATCCCATATGGTTGTGCTTGCTGGGTATGTTGCTATAAAAATTCATAGAAAACATTTGAATCTGTATATTTAGAAAACTCTGTTCAGCTTATCACTAATATAATGTAAAAGTTCAGCTTATCACTAATATAATGTAAAAGTTCAGCTTATCACTAATATAATGTAAAAGTTCAGCTTATCGCTAATATAATGTAAAAGTTCAGCTTATCACTAATATAATGTAAAAGTTCAGCTTATAACTAATATAATGTAAAAGTTCAGCTTATCACTAATATAATGTAAAACTTCAGCTTATCACTAGTATAATGTAAAAGTTCAGCTTATCACTAATAAAATGTAAATCTTCAGATTATCACTAATATAATGTAAAACTTCAGCTTATCACTAATATAATGTAAAAGTTCAGCTTATCACTAGTATAATGTAAAAGTTCAGCTTATCACTAATATAATGTAAAAGTTCAGCTTATCACTAATATAATGTAAAACTTCAGCTTATCACTAATATAATGTAAAAGTTCAACTTATCACTAATATAATGTAAAAGTTCAGCTTATCACTAATATAATGTAAAAGTTCAGCTTATCACTAATATAATGTAAAACTTCAGCTTATCACTAATATAATGTAAAAGTTCAGCTTATCACTAGTATAATGTAAAAGTATATTCAAACAGTCAGCTTAAATATACTAATTATAGTTTCTAAAATACTTTTTTTTTTTTTTTTTAGCTGTTTATACTTTTTAATCACAGTAGTAACAGTCGAAACATTCCTGGACGACTTAATAATAAAAATGTTACAGTAATAATAATGTCATAAAAATGTCATATTGATAATAATATCATAAATAATGTCATAAAACTCAATAATAAAAATGGTTAGCAATTTAATAATAAATTAATAATATATTAATATGTATCCAACTAAAATATTTTTTCTTTATTAAAATTTCAAAATAAAATAAAGATCTTTTACATACAATTTTAAAATTTAATAAAACATAACTTTGAAATGCAGGAATACAACATAAAACGTAGAAAAAACACAAAACAACAATATAAAAGTTAAAATATTAGTAAATATAAACAACTATGAAGATCTAATAATAAAAAAATTAAATTTCGAATTCAAAATTTTGAGGCAGTTTTTTTTTTCCACAAAAATAAATCTCATTTTAATAAAATAAAAAGCAATACTTAGTGTATTTAAATTTCATAATTTCATAATAACACGATAAATAACCAAATAACCAAGAAATGCATCAAAAAATGATGCATTTCTTGGTTAAACATGGACAATGTTTATGTTTATGAAAAAAATGTTCATGTTTGAAATGAAATTCATAAGTTATTTTTGTAATATTATTTTGCTGCTGTGATATTTTATTAATAGTTTTATAATTTATGTTTATAAATAAAATAAATTTATTTTATAAATAGTTTAGAGTAATTCCACGTCAAAACAACCAGGCCATGCAACCCTATGTCCTTAGATTTTCTTTATATTTTAACCATAGTCAGTACATTATAAAGTAAGATAAATCCCTAAATTTCAAGGTCTAACTCCCAGCTCTTTGTGAGTAATAGTTCTTTCAATTAAGGCTACTATTATTGTTTTCATCATTTTCCGCCATTTTTAAATTTACACTTCTCCTTATAAAACCAAATCTTTAAACGTGTGAATTCTAAAAATAAGTGACTTAGTTAATCTTAAGGTGAGGAATTTGAATATATAAATAAAAAACTCATTTTATAAATAAAAAGAACCTAAATATCAATTATAAATGTTAAAATAATAAACACCTGCATAAGTAAAAATTTCGGGCGTGCGTTAAATTTTTTAAGCTTAAAATTTCAAATTAGATCATTATATGTTTGAAGAACATTATGTGAAAAAATCATTTCTGCCAAATGCATAGTTATGTAAATATTTTTATTTTTGTACTAAAAATGTATATATATAATTGGCAGGGGCGGATCCACAATTTTGTGGTGTTCCAGTTAAATAACTTCCAGGTAAGTTCTATACTCCAAACCTTTGAGTGATCATACTTATGTCATTTAAGAATATTTTACAAAAAAATTGCGCCGAAAAAAGCCTGGGAACAAAAATACTCTCAAAAGTAGGAATCATCGGTTCAAACGTGAAGGGAATTAAATTTTCCAAATAGAAAATTTATTTTCTTTAATAAAACTGAAAAATGTGCATATATTAAAAATCTAGTCAAAAAATCATCTGATATTCAAAAGTTGTAACCATTTAAAGTTTACAACCCCCTCAAAACGAGGGGATTGAAAATTTAGTTAGGTATAATTTCTAAAGAAATCATTACTTTTTTCTTGAAACTTTATTACCCTAAAGAAATTTCTATGTATTTTAGGATATTAGAGTTTATTTTTCAAAAAATTGATTTCCCCCACGTTTGGGCAGGTGATTTCTAGTTTTTAGGGTAGTTTTGTTCCCAGGCACTTTGCAGCCCAATTTTTTGCAAAAAATCCTTAATTGACACAAGTATAAACATTCAAAAGTTTGGAGTATAGAACTTACCTGGAAATTATTTATCACTAACTCCAAAAAATTGTGGATCGGCCCCTAAATTAAAGGTGTAGTTTTTATTTCTTTACCTAAAAGTAATTTTATGCCTAAACACCCAGGCCATGCAACCGTAATTCTCTGATTTGTTTTCAAATTTTCGCCATAGTACTTTAGAAAAAATTAGAATTCCAATCTAAATATAAATGGTTCTTAAGTTATGATCGTTTTTTAATGTACTTTTTTATTTCCTTTTTGTTTCCTTGTTTCCTTGTCTCTTCCAATTATCAAAGTTTAATTGCTGAATTAAGACATGCATATAATTTAAATGTGGCAATTAATCCTACATAAATTATGTAATTTATATTTGTGCATTTTAAAATTTGCAATTATAAAATTTATTAATTCGGTATCAAAATGAATTTATGTGATATTGGTAAAGCTTTGAAGTCAGAATGCCATAAAACTTTATATTCTAGAAGTAAAAAGATTTTTTTACTACTTAACCAAGACACTGATACTCGTCATAACATTTTATGGAGACCTGAGTTGCGTTCTTGTGAAGAACTATTCAGCATTTGGAATCACCATTTTCACTACTTTGGAAAAATATTTTAAAAGAAAAATGGCAATTGTGGCAATGTTTATAAAGTGCATAAAAAAAATAAAAAGTAATTTGATTTCATATAAATGAATACTACGTCTAAAAGTATACAACACGTATCTTAAATATCACTTTTTTTTAAGTAAATTTACAATCTCTTTAATGTTGGCTAGACACTTTGAGTCATTAGGGTGAAGATTTTACCTGGGTGGAAATTATGTACTAGCTGTAAGTCAAAAGCAATTGTATCAATAGAAAACCCTAGTGGAAATGAAGTAGATGAAGTATTTTCAAAAGAAGATGAACCAATTGCTCATATCCCCGGAAATTTTAGGAGAATCTCCTATTAATTTACATAGTGTTGCTTTACATCAACGTGTTGCCACTGCAAAGAAAAAATACAAAAAATCAATAAAAAAATTGGTAAAGATTTAGCTGCCTTTTATGAAATGAGTAGTTCACATTTTATAAATAATACTATTACGTCTTCAAAAACAGAACAAAATAAAGCATCTGATCTGGATAAATTGACATTATTGATGAAAGAACAAATAAGTGCTTCTGACTACAAAAATAAATTAAAAGTTCTTTCTTTAAATCCTGAATCTTGGACTAGAGACTATGCTTCTAACTACTTTGAAGTTAGTGTGAATGCTATTCGAACAGCTCGTCATATGAAACACGAGAGTGGCATACTTTCACTCCCATTGAACAAAATTGGAAAATTGTCTCCATTGTTCAAAGTTTTTATGAAGATGATGAATACTCGCGAACAATGTCAGTTAAAAAAGATTGTGTAAATGTTGGCAAAGGAAAAAATACCAGAATACAGATACAAAAACGGTTGCTATTGTGTAACCTGAAAGAATTGTACAGTCACTTTAAAGTTATAAATCCAGGGATTAAACTTAGAATTTCTAAATTTTGCAGTCTGCGTCCTAAGTGGTGTGTAAGTGTTGGAGCATCAGGTGCTCACTCAGAGTGTGTATGTGCTCATCATCAAAGTGCAGTTCCTCTTTTATATGCAATGAAATGGGATAAAACTTATAAATATTTAATAGAATAGGTTTGTTTTAAGTTATAAGTTTGTTTAATGTATGTTATAAGTTAGGGAATCTAAAAAAAGATATCAGTTTATACGGAAATTAAATTTGATATTACTATTTCTTTTTAGATTATAATAAAAAATTTAATGGTAAATTATAATAAATAAACTTGTTTTTTAGGCGGTTTGTGACATTTCAAAAATTGAGTGTATGGTTCATAGATGTTTGAGTTGCCCATGAACAGAAGCCTTACGGCTATTTCTTTTTAAAGAGCTTGAAGAACTTGATTTTGATGACGTGTTAAGTTTTAATCAGTGGCAAGGTACTGACAGGACCCAACTCATCACACAAACTGAAACAGTTGAAACTTATATAGAGTTAGTAGTGAAGTGAATTGATGAACTAACAGCTCACTCGTATATTTCTAAATGCCAAACAAAGTTTCTTAAAGATTTAAAACTCAAATTAAGTGAAAAAGAGTGTATAGTGATTTGCAACTTTTCAGAAAATTATGAATTTGTTGTGCAAGATGAGATCCAAAGTTATCATTGGTGTAAATCTGGATGCACCCTTCACCCAGATGTCTTATACTATAAAGTAAAAGGCACTATTTTACCCGAATCTTTTTTTATTTTTATTTTACCCGAATCTTTTTGTTTTATGTCTGACGATACGATACCTGTTTCGTCTATCAAATTCAGACTATTTTATGTAAGTATATCAAAGAAACCCTACCGTTAGTTTTCAAATTGTATTACTTTTCTGATGGATGTGGAGGACAGTATAAAAATTATAAAAACTTTCTAAATTTATGCCATCACTCAGAAGATTTTTTATTGGATGCTGAATGGATATTTTTTGCAACCAGCCATGGCAAATCTTCTTGTGATGCAATAGGTGGGACAGTAAAGCAAACAAGAGCAAGATAAAGTTTGCAACGTCCATCAGAAAAACAAACACTAAAAATTGATGCAATGTTTGAATTTTGCACTCAAAAAATGCAAACACTAAAGTTCTTTAAAATCGATAAAGAAACTATGGTTATTGTTAGAGCTACACAAAATAAATAGTTTGAGAAGGGAAAAACAATAACAGGAAAACATGTAAGTTATTTAAGAAAACTAGTAACGATATTAATGCAAAATCTATTAATATAACCAAAAAATCAAGTTTAAGTTTCATCAACTTTGAGTTAATGCAAAAGTACGAATATTATGCATGTATGTATGACTCGTTTTGGTGGATTGCAGTTGTCGAAGAAAAAGATGAAGAATATAATGATATAAAAATGAAGTTTATGCATCCACATGGTTCATCTGAACACTTTTTCTGGCCGAAAAGGGATGATTACTATTGGATACCAATCACCAATGTAATAACATTAATAAGTGTACCAACAATAGTATCAGAAAATATGAACTTTTAAAAAAAGATTTTAACAAAATTAATAAGTGTATGTTTGTAAATTAATAATTTTTATAATAGATACATTATATAAAATTGTATATCAATTCAAGTATGCATCATTAAGCGAAATATGCTATATTTGTTTTACTTGTAATATTTTTTATTTAATTTTTAAACTATGCATTTGGCAGAAATGATTTTTTTACACAATGTTCTTCAAACATACAATGATCTAGTTTGAAATTTTAAGATTAAAAAATTTACCGCACACCCCAAATTTTTAATTGGGCTGGTGTCCATTATTTTAACATTTATATCTGATATTTAGGTATTTTTTAATTATAAAATGAGTTTTGTATTTATATATTCAAATTCCTCACCTAAAGGTTAACTAAGTTACTTATTTTTAGAATTCACACGTTTAAAGATTTGGTTTTATAAGGAGAAATGTAAATTTAAAAATGGTGGAAAATGACGAAACAATAATAGTAGCCTTAATTGAAAGAACCATTACTCACGAACCGCTTGAAGTTAGACCTTGAAATTTTGGGATTTATCTTATTTTATAATGTACTGACTATGGTTAAAATATAAAGAAAATCCAAGTACATAGGGTTGCATTTTTTTTTTTGGTTATTTTGACGTGGAATTACTTTTTATAAATAAAATAGTTTATAAATAGTTAATGAATAAAATAGTTTAATAAACTCAAGTCCGGCGCGAAGGAGGGGTGTGGGGGGTGTAACACCCCCCATCAAAGATTTTAGGTCGCCAAATTTGATCCATAGTCGGCAAGTTTGACCCTTTTTGACTAGTTAGTCGGCAAATGTCGACCCTTTCGATATAGGGTAGTCGGTAGTTTAAACAGTTAGTCGTCAAATGTCGTCATGGCAGTCGGTTAATTTTCGAAAACGAGGAAACCTTTTTTTTTTTTTTAGTTTTTTTTTTTTACTTCCCCCCCCCCCCCCCCCCCACGTGACACCTACTCGCACCGGCCCTGAATAAACTTTATAGTTTATAAATATAGTTTATAGTTTATAGTTATAAAAATAGTTTATAGTTTATAAACTTTATAGTTTATAAATAAAAAAATAAATAGTTTATAAATAAAAAAAATAAAATAAAATAAAATAAAAATGTGTTTATAACTAAAATAAAATAAATGAATTTATAAATAAAAGTAAAATTTTTTATTGCTTTTGCTCCATGTGCTCATTTGTCCTAAACGCAAAACATCAAACAAAAGATATATTTAAAAAGATATATGCACCATATACCCAAAACGTTGTTTTCAAAAATTACTACTTTTAACGATAGTATTACCCCGGTAGGAAATGAGCTAGCTACTAGCTAGCTTTATAGCAATTTTTCAAGCGATTTTTTTTTCTTTTTTTATTCTTTACTAATGTCTCTAACATCTTTAAAAATTCGATTTTTAGTGTTGAGTCTTTTATAATTATGAACTTTAAACATTGCGACTTTGTAGCAATGTGTCGCTAGCTACATATCGTAGCTTTGTAGCTAGCTACAAAATATCTACAAATCTATAGCTAGTTGATAGCTACATACCAAAATTTTTTGATAGCGATTTTATTACGATATGACGGTAGCTACATTAGCCTGTGAGTCTTTAACTAATATAGCTAGCTGTCCTCGTAGTCAAATCGCTGTCTTTATCTTTACAAATATTGATAGCTTTTCGCTTACTTAAAAAAGCTAGGGATCCTCGTGGCCAAATAGCTGTCTTTATCGTACGATTATAGCTAGCTATTTGGTAGCCGATTTCCCACTTGAAAACGTTGTTTTCAAGTAATACTATCGATAAAAGAGTTCATAGGCTCTATGAACAATACAAAATGATAACTTACTCTATGACATAGAGTAAGTTATTATTTCGTAGTCTATACTTATTTTTTGTTTTTAAAGTAATAAAATCTTTTGTAAACATAATATTTTATATACATTCACTTCGTAAATATTAAGCACTTTAATATTTACGAATTTAAAAACTTTGAATGCGTAAGGCGATTTTCAAAACAAAACTAAGTGTATTGCGTGTTTTTTTTAAAAAAAATTTAATCTACAACAGAAAAATCCGTGAAGCTGGGAAAGCAACCAATCCCTGCTATGGTAGATTCAGTATAGAGGATTACTAAACAAAAATAAAAAAGAAATAAAATTATAGACATATTGAGTTAATAACATTCCCAAACGAGAAACAGAAGCACCAATAATACATTTTTTTTGGAAGTGAGCCAAAAAATCTGTCAAGCTTTTTTTTGAAAGTGTTAATGTTGACAATATCTGGTACATTTCTATCGAAGGTAATAATATCTGGTGGTAGCGCATTCCAATCAACTGACACACGATTACATAAAAAAGGTTTGCGAACTACACATTTAATAATTCATGGTGCCCGAATGCAATGGGGAAAACTTCAAAAACTACCGGCTGGTCCATGGTACGCATGTGCAGGAGCAGAAGGTGGTGATTTGATCCATTTAACTTTGCTTATGCCGTGGTAAATCTTAAAGTGTTGTATAAGATCACTTCGGCGCCTTCGATTTTCAAGTGATTGGATACCAATAACTAAGCAGCGCTCCTTGGCTTTCATGGTTCGCAGATTTGGGGCAAGTTTTGTGGTTTGATTTTAAACAGCTTCAAGAGCTTTTATATTTTCAATTGAAAAAGGTTGCCATGTTGCTGAGCAATACTCCAAATGAGACAATACATAAGAGCAGTAAAGGACGCGAAACATTTCAAGAGTCCAATGTTTGAAAGTGCGTCTAAGAATTCCAAGAACTGTATATGAATTTGAAATAGTTTCTGACGATGATAAAAAGTAAGCAAATTTTGCTTGTACTTTCCTAAGCAGTATTAGCATAATTAATATAACTATGTATCAATGAGTAATAGAGTTGAATGGTTTTGTTTAAATAATTTTTTTGACTTAAAGAGGACTCCTATATTTTTAGAAACTTTAGCGCAAATGTAGTCAATATGCGGTTTCCATGTAACGTTCCCATCTAGATAGATGCCAAGAAAACTAGTAAAAGTTTCCTTTTATATTTCAAGTTTATCAATAACAATTTTTGGCATGGTTGCTGGTAAAAACGTTTTTTTGATATAAAGTGAAACAGAATGTATTTTGTTTTATCAAAGTTTAAGGTCAAATTGTTACATTTAAGCCATTCAGATACGCATTTAAGATCTTTATTCATATCAGAAAACAGTTCATTAATATTACTGTTTGATAAGAACAAATTCGTATCATCAGCAAAGATAACACTCTGAAGATTAGCTGCTTTACTTAAATTATTAATATAAATCAAAAACATAAGAGAACCTAGAATAAACCCTTGTGGAGCACCACAGGTTATTTAAACATAGCCACTTTGAAGGCCATCATTAGAGGTAACAAATCGCTTTCTATTTGATAAGTAACTATGAAACCATTTTAGCATATTTTTATTGATTCCATAGTATTCTAGTTTTTTAAGCAATATTTTATGGTCAACGGTATCTGAAGCCTTATAAAGAACAATAAAGATTCCTAAGGTATATTGATTTTTTTCGAAAGATTCTGAGATTTCCCAAAAAATTCAATAATTGCGTGCTCAGTTGAAATAGTTTTTTTAAAGCCTAACTGTTTGGTATAGAGTATATTATTTTGATCAAAATATTTAAATATTCTAAAAAATCTATCATTTCTGACCATTTCCCAGTCTTTCTGACTCTTAACTTTTTTTTTTTTTTTTTTTTTTTTTTTGTTTGTTTTTTATTACAATATTTAATACAATATTTACAAATATATAATAAGAAAAATTTACATGCAAAAAAATCGTTACAAAAAAAAAAATAAAGAATTAAGATAAAGAACGCGGATACTCAAAGAAGACCATACAGGTCTTGTCACCGAGAACCGCTGTTGAACTTAGTTTAGATTTTAGGAAAAACAAAAATAAATAAACACAAGTTTTTAACTTTTTTAAGTTATGGTCTTTATGGCTGGAATTAAAATACTAATTCTTCTGAACCGGATGATTCAAGCGAAAACAATAATATCATAGTATTCTTAATAAATAAATGCGTCTCGCATCTGACTCGATCACTGATTCTTGTTACTCAAATCTATCTTACAGTTCACTGATCTTAATTTTTAATTAATTAATAAATAAACGAAAATAATAAGAATATGATTGCACTAGGTACATCCAAATGCACTTCAAGATTGTCCAAAAGATTGTGTAGAAGAATTTAGATAGCCAAATGATGGTGTCATTGTGTGAGAAGCCAAAATTATCAAATGTTGGTGCATTTACGTTAACGTTTTCGCCGACAAAAATGCTAAACCACTGTCAAAGGATGATTAACTTCCAAAAGTATCATACATACAATGTTTGCAGATACATCCAGTCACATACATTAAATTTTTTTTTTTTTTTTTTTTTGTATTTTTTTTTTTTTTTTTTGTATTTTTTTTTTTTTTTTTTTTTATAATAATAATATATATATATATATATATATATATATATATATTATCATTACAAAATTAAATTCACTATTAAAAGTATATACCGTTCGTAATACAAATTATTTAAAAAATTACGAAATAAAATAAAAATTAAAGTAAACAAGTATATAATAAATGACTACTGTACAAATAATGTCAGTGGAACTTTTAACAAAATTCAAATAATGATGTTTAACTACAGTTTCTGACATAAACTTTAAATCAATATTGTATAAAAGTAAAATATAAATGAGTGTTGACAAAACTGGGTAAAATTAAAAGTATATAAATAGGGGAGAGCGGGGTTGGTTGTCACGCGGGTTGGTTGTCACAAAGTTTATTACAGGAAATGTAAATAAGATATAAAAATTTCAAATTATACAATGGAAATGTTATATAAAAAAAACATTTTTACAGTAATTTTTATCTTTTCTTAGCGTGCAGAAGAAAAGTTATTCGTTTTTATAGGTTTTTGATATGAAAAAGTAAAATTTCGCCTACTCAGAAATTTTCTTTTACCAAACGAAAATTATTTTATTGTGTTTTGAATGTAGATTTATAAAGTACTTTATTCATTTGAGTAACTTAATCCGTAAAAAAATATCATGAAATTCTCACGCTTTTAGGTAAATGTACAGGTGTCCAGTAACTTACTCAGAAGGGGTTGCTTGTCACAAATTATATGGGGATGGTTGTCACACTTGCCTCGACTCCATGCGCTGCAAATTAAACGCCGCTTGCAGAATATTTAGTGGCTTTGTTTATTTTCCGCATTATTGAGGAATATTTTAATGTTTAAGATATTCTTTAAAAATCTAAAGTCAAAGTGTTATATTTGTTTAACTAAATATCTGTAATCTAAATTATTTTTATTTCAACGTGCATAACTTTAGATTCCGATCCAATGTTTAGTATAATTATAGAAAAAGGATTGCAGAAGTTCAACTGTTTATTGTTTTGTTTACAAACTAAACAACTAGCTGTTGTTTAGTTTGTAAATAATATATATATATGTATATATATATATATATATATATATATATATATATATATATATATATATATATATATATATATATATATATATATATATATATATATTATATATATATATATTAATGTTTTGTTTACATTATTTGCAAATATTTTTATTTGCTTAGTAATAAACATGGTACGAAATTTTAAAAGAAAAACTAATAGAGGTTATACTTCTGGAGATGTCATAATGTGTGCTGTTAAAGATGTAAAGATTAATAACATTTCTATTAGATCAGCAGCAAAAAACCATGGCATTAATTACAGAACATTAGCACGTTATTGTAAAAAAATTATTATTACTAACCCATCACATGGTTCTATAGCAGATCTAATTGACAAAATTGAAAACCCCACCTCCCTGAATGTTATAGGATACAAAAGTCGATTGATATTGCCAGAAAAAGTAGAAAAAGAACTGATCACCTACCTGTTGCGAGCAGCAGATATATATTTTGGTTTAACTCCTACCGAAGTAAAAAAGCTTGCTTTCCAGCTAGCAATTAAAAATAATATAAAGGTTCCCAATTCTTGGGTTGTAAAGGAACAAGCTGGTAAGGATTGGTTTACAGGATTTATAAAGCGCCATTCAAATATTTCCATTAGGCAACCTGAAGCTACTAGTTTAAGTCGAGCGACAAGTTTCAATAAGCAGAATGTTGCATCATTTTTTAGCAATTTGCAGCACTGTATGCAAAAATACTCGTTCTCACCAAATGACATTTGGAACATGGACGAAACTGCTGTAACTACTGTACAGCAACCTAAAAAGGTTATTGCGAAAAAAGGATTAAAACAAGTAGGAGCCATCACGTCAGCTGAAAGAGGAACTCTTGTAACATTAGCATGCACAATAAATGCTATTGGAAATAGTATTCCACCCTTTTTTATTTTTCCTCGTAAAAACTTTAAAGATCATTTCCTAATCAGTGCACCAACAGGAGGTGCAGGAGATGCAAATCCAAGTGGTTGGATGAAAGAAGAAAACTTTGTAAAATATCTAAAACATTTTGTAGGCAATACAAAATGTACTAAAGAAAAGCCTTGTTTATTGTTGCTTGACAATCACGAAACTCATCTTAGTATTGAAGGATTAGATTTGGCAAAAAATAATGGAATAGTAATGCTTACCTTCCCACCACATTGCACACATAAATTGCAGCCCTTGGATAAGGCAGTTTATGGTCCTCTCAAAAACTACATAAATACTGCTATGACATCATGGTTAGTAATGAATCCTGGAAAAACTGTTACAATATATGATATTCCAAAAATAGTAAACATTGCATTTCCAAAGGCTGTATCTCCCCACAATATTTTAAGTGGTTTTTCTGCAACAGGTATTTACCCGTTAAATCCTGATGTGTTTACTGAAATTGATTACTGTCCTAACTATGTAACTGATCGCCCTGACCCACCTTGTTCACAGGCTGATTCAAATAAAAAAGACTGTGAATCTTATTCAATGCAACCAGAACCATCAAATAAAAGATTTAAAGAATCTATTCAGATACCAGGTAATCAGGTAGACATAACAATAGAAGATCCAGTTGTATTAAATAAAACCCCTAATCAGAACCCAATCACAACATTAGGTTTTAACAATTCAATCATACCACCTGAGAGTATTAGGCCTCTGCCTAAAGCAGGTCCGAGGTTAGCATCAAAAAGAGGTAGGAAAAAGCGGTCAACTATGATTCTTACTAACACGCCTGTCAAAGCATGGCTTGCTAATTATAAAAAGAAGAAAACTAATTAAAAAAAATTTACTAATGGAAGTAAAAAACAATTAATAAAAGCAAATCTTGCTACGAAAAAACCTTCTATAGTCTTAAATTCATCTGAAGATAAAGAGTATCTGTGCATCTATTGTTTTGAATCATTTTCCAACAGCCGATCAAGAGAACAGTGGATTCAATGTCAGGTTTGCCAAAAATGGGCTCATGAAGAATGCACACCAGGCTTACAACAGTTTATTTGTGAATTGTGTTCTTTATCCAATAATTTTTAAAAAACCAAACCTAAAAACATTTATAGTGATAAACTAAATTTGTTAATTGTGTTATATTTAAAATATATATATTTCAGTTTATAGTATTTTATTTTTGTTTTTCTTAGTAAAAACATAAACGAAATTAATTTGTACTCGTTTTACATTAAATTCTTATCTAAACTTGTCAAAATCCAAATGTGACAATCAACCCCGCACCATGTGACAACCTACCCCGTGAGCGGGGCTAGTTGTCACACAGAAGTGGTCTTTGAAAAATGATTTTACAGCAATAAATATTTCACTCAATGTCATAAAAATATTATAATAGTTACTGGAAATAGTTAAATTAGCTTTGTGCAAAGTTTGGCATTGATTGGATGAAAATTAAAAGCTGAGCAGCCTAAAATGTAAAAAGTGTGACAACCAACCCCGCTCTCCCCTATATTTTCAATTGAGAATATTACTTTTTTTAGTTTTCTTTTGAACATATAATAATTCCATTCATGAGAAAAATCAAAATTTTTTAAAATTATTTGGTTCCATAAAAAAGCTCCACGAAAAGAAATGCAAAATTTACTAAAGTTTGTTTGAAATTTTGGTTGTTTAATAAAATTATCATTTCTTAAAGAATATTTGTTTTTTTCTTTTAAAGAATATAAATCAAAAAAGGAAGCTGGAGAAGAGTTGGTTTTACATTTAAACATAAAACAAAGAACATTATAAACATTTACTTGATATATATTAAAAACATTCATGTAAAATAAAAGTGTCCTTGAGTGAGTAAAACTATTTTTGAAATTTATAATACGTGCAATATGCTTCTGCTGACAATAAAGTGGCTTTAATTTACTTTTATGGGTACTACCCTATGCAATATTAACATAATTAATACGACAATGTATGAAAGAGTAATATAGTTGAGTTAGTGAATGTTTGTTTAAAACGCTTCTTGCTTTATATAAAACTCCCATGCTTTTTGCAATTTTGTTGCATAAATGTCCGATGTGATTCTTTCATGATAGATTTTCATCAACAATGATACCTAGAAAATTTGTGAAAACTACTCTTTTTATTTGAATATTATCAATATGAAGAAGAGGCATATTACTTGGAAGTAAATGTTTTTTAAATCGTGGATGAAAGAAAATCCATTTAGTTTTATCAATCTTGAGTGAAAGTTTATTTAACTTAAACCAGTCAGATATTTTTATTAGTTCAATGTTCATATCATAAAAAAAGTTTGTCGATGTTATTATTTGATAGGAATAGGTTTGTATCATCAGCAAACATTATAGTTGTTAATTTTGAGACTACATGGAGATCGTTAACGTTATTGGCCCTAGTATAGGTTATATTTAGATAATCAATATTTAAATAATCTTGTGAAGAAGATCCGTCGACATAGACAAATTGTTTGCGATGTTTTAAATAGCTTTTTAGTAGTTTTAAAGCATTACCGATGATACCATAATGTTCAAGTTTTTTAAACAGTATTTCATGGTCAATTGTGTCGAAAGCCTTAGATAAGTCTATAAAGACGCCTAAAGTGAACTCTGACTTTTCGAAAGAATCAGTTATACTATGAGTAAGATGAACTAATGCATGTTCAGTAGAGTTATTTCTTTTAAAACCATATTGGTTTATGTAAAGTATATTATTAATAGCAAGATGATTAGATATTTGATTAAACAAAATTCTTTCTAAAATTTTAAAAAAACAGAGAGGATAGATAATTACTGACATTAGACGGTTCACCTCCTTTAAATACAGGCGTTATTTTGGCTATTTTCAATTGATCGGGGAAAGGTCCTTGATTAATAGAACATTTAAAAACTTTAAAAAGAATATGTTTTATGGTATTGTATGAATCTATGACTATATTACAATTTACATCATCAGGACCTACTGCTTTATTAGTTTTAAGCATTTTAAAAGCACTTTCAAATTCTGAAGAAGATACTTCAAATTTATTTAAACTAGAGATTAATGGAAACACGTAACCATTTATTGGATTAATCATATTTGGAATATTTTTAGCTAAGTTTGGGCCAACAGACACGAAATATTTATTTAATTCTCTTGCAATTTGTTTGGGTTCATATAAAAATATACCATCAACTTTTATAGTGTTAGGTATAGAGCATAATTTTAATTTACTATTTCCAGTAATTTGACTTATAATTTGCCATGTGCGTTTTGAATTATGTTATATATTTTTCCTAGTAAATCATAGTAATATCTTTTTTTAAATTTTTTTCTTTGACTTTCAAACATTTTAGCATAATTTTTATAAATAATTTTATTTTCTAGTGTTGGTTTTTTTTAAGTTCTTTATATACAGGTTTTGCTTTATTTTTGAGGATTTCCTAAGATCTTTATTGACCCATGGTGACTTTAAACTTTTATTTGTTATAATAAACTCACGTTTTGGAAAATTTACATCATATATTTCATAGAAAGTTTGAAAGAATGTATCGTATACTTCATTAGCTTCAAACGAACTGTTTATATGATTCCAATTTATTAAAGATAATTGATCCTTAAACGACGCAAGATTAGCATCGGTGAAAAAGCGTTTGATAATGACTTTTTTTATGTTGTTGTATTAGTTTGTTGTCAATATTAATAGAGAAAAAAATAGGGAAGTGGTCGGAAACGTCACTTTTTATTATACCTTTTTTAAGAGTTTCATTACAGATATCAGTTGTTATAATGTTGTCAATTAAGGTAGCTGAAGTTGAGGTTACTCTAGTAGGTTTGTTAATTAGTGGAGTTGATCCATGTTCGAATAAGTCATCGTAAAACTTTTTAATGTTGCTATTAACGTGATATTCAAAACAATTTAAATTTACGTCACCAATTAGATAATTTAGTTTCTTTTCCTTAAAACTATTTTTTAAAATACAATTAC
>NC_061170.1:22732393-22764893 GCF_022113875.1 Hydra vulgaris | reverse complement strand
AGTTACTTTTTTTTTTTTTTTAAATAAATTAAATTTTTTTTTTTTTAAATAATTAAATTTAACTTAAAAAAATGTAAAGGTTGTAATTAGGTTTATTACTGCTAGTTTTATTCTATCTTTTAGATCTGATCTACCCTCTGATAGCCTAATATAGGTATTGATAAAATCTTCATCCAAAAAATTGATAGCCAAGTTAACATTTCTACCTTAAAATGTTTACAATTAATTTTTAAAACTAAATCATTATTGCATACAAAATACAATCATTATTATCAGGGCCGGCGAGAACTTTTATGACTCCCGGGGCATAGCAGCAAGTAGGCGCTCCTAAGCATGTATATTTTAAAATTAAAAGCATGTTCAGTTATACAAGTTAATGACTGTTTTTTTAATTTCTTTAACTGCTAGTAAACATTCATATTTTCAAGAAATGCATCTGGTTTAAGAACACTTATGCAAGACATTCACTTATTAGGATTAATAAACAGATTCTTTGAAATTAATATCGAAAACACTCTTTCTTGCATTTTTACAACCTTAATTCGAATTAGAATGCATATAGATTGGACAATAGGCTTTCGACCCTTTAATTATATTTTGTTAAGAAAGGTTAAAGTGTTTGCACAAATGAAGTTTCCTTCAAACATAAAGATGATTCAAAAATTTTACATTATTACAGTAGAAAATATTTTCTAAGACATTTTATTAAACTACAGACATATACAAATATTAAAACATGTAATTTTTAAAATATTTAATATGACAAAAAAATTCGGAAAAAGGCACTTTTTTCTGAACGCAAATTCTGTAAAGGTCGAGTTTAAAGCTCTCTTTGAAAAAATAAGAAAAATAACTAATTCAGCTCGAACTCATGACGAAAACCACAAAGCTGAATGCCTATTGTGTTTATAAAAGGCCAATAGAGTGCTGAAAGCATTTTTGATTGACAAAGAAAACGTCATGAGGGGCAACAAGTGGAACTACCTCAACTATTTCAGTTTGAAACAATAATTGTTAGGCCCCAAACAAGAGGACAACAATACAACTTCCTGATTTCTTCCATTGGAAGATTGAAATTAAAGGAAAAACACCCACTAGAGATGGAAAAAAATGAAGAACAAAGCTCTGATAGGCGTTGCTCAAAATGTCTTTCTTTAATTGGTAGGGGTCTACCTTATCCATGCTCTACTGCTCAGTTTCGTGAAAATTTACGAATTTTGGCTGCAGGTGATTGCACAGTTGCAGAATGAGTGGCTTCAAGCATTGAACATAAAAGCTCAGGGCTTTCATGGAGGACAATTTGTTGGAAATGATTGTCATAAACTGCTTAAAAACCTCGACATTTTGAAAACTCTGGCAGAAAAAAATGCTGCCTTGCAAGTCTCACAAAGCTGTGTCAGCATGTTTTGGCAACAAGTTGAATGAAAGCTTTGCAGAAAAAATTGATGCTTTCAGCAGCTCCTTTCTAGCTCTACCGTGTGGGAGTGTGACACCCAAGGTGCACAAGGTTTTTTTCCACGTAAAAGACTTTGTCTTTTAAAACAAATCTTCACTCGGAATTTATAGTGAACAGACAACAGAAGCCATGCACCATTATTTCAATACTCATTGGACAAGATACAAGCGCCCCATTGGTCATCCAGAATATGGACAGAGGTTTGTTCACTGTCTTGTGGACTTCAACAGCAAGAATTTTTGATAAAACTAGTCATGGTGAAGAGAAAGTTAAAGAAAATCCAAAAATTTCTTTTTGGAATTGAATTTACATGCAGTTTTGTTTCCGAATCTGAATTATTTTCTTGAATACTTAGGTTTTGAAAACTTTATTGGTTCATAGAAAAGTTTTATATTTAAAAAATACTGTAAAAATGCAAAAATTTTTGAATGCTGTCATTTTACATTTCGGTGCAATAAATAATAAAATTCAAGATTGTTTTTCTTTCTCGAACGTAATAGGATGATTTGATTTTTGGTATTTCTGGAATCCCCAGGTCATAAGCTTTCACAGGCATATGGCGGTTTCTCCGGGAACAGACTTGACACTTAATCTGGTTTCAGGAGGATGGTGCAAATAGCAGTGATGCAAGAACTGATCCTTAAGGGATGCCACTCGTCAGCCGTTTTCACTGAGGCGTTTATTCTCCAAATATTACTAATTGTTGTCCATTAGTTAGCCAACTAGAATTACAGTTTAATAGTTGGCATTAAATATCAAATGACATTGTGTTGAACGCTTTGGCAAAGTTATTTTAAATTATGTCCATGGTAAACTTCTTTCTTTAAATTATTACAAGATTTAATCAGGTTTGTAAGCAATTTTTGTGATGTACGAATGCTGAGGCTTTGATATTAGATTATGCACAGTCTTTCTAATCTAAGATAATTCTCTCCGGCACCCAGCACAGTATAGGCGCCCGGGACAAGTATGCCCCTTTTTCCCCTCCCTCTCGGCGGCCCTGATTATTATATACCAAAAATTTAAAAAATCATATTAATAAAATATAAAATAAAATGAGTAAAATTAAATAAATTAGAATAATAAATGAATGAATGAATAGAGCAATAATTGTTCTTGTATAGTAGTTATTATTATTAAATACAAGTTATTGTAATTTATTAAAGTACAAATATTTATCTAAATAATGAAATTATTTACCTAAATTAATAAACATTTTTAAAAGAATACTTCTACAAAATTTTTAAATAAATTGATATCTAATAATTTTTTTTTAACCTACTTTGGCATTTTTGCAAATTGCATTTATGAAATTTTTTACTTATTCCATTACAATTTAGACCACCATACTTAGGACTTGGATTTGAACAACTGCGGAATTTTGATTTAACACCCCCATTACACGGTTGACTGCATGCTGACCAAGAAGACCAAAATGACCATTGCCCTTTTACTTAAAATTAAAATATATATTTAAACTTAATTTTTCTGTACTATTAGTAAAGTAAAAACTAAGGAAATAAAGTTTTATATATATAAAAATAATATCAATGAGCTTATAACCTGGACAAATTGTATTATTTTCACAGCTATTGTTGTAAGCAATGATACCAGTACAACCTCTACCATGAAATAATGGGTAAGGATTGTCACAATTTCTTTTAATAGTTTTAACTTCATTACCACATGATTTAAAACATTTTGAATCTGACCAGGTTCCCCACATTCCATCCACTTAAAAATACCAGATAAAATATTTTATATTCAAATAATTTTATTATTTAATTTAGTGTGCCTTTGTGTATGTGTGTGTGTGTTTATGTGTGTGTGTGTGTGTGTGTGCGTGTGTGTGTGTGTGTGTGTGTGTGTGTGTGTGTGTGTGTGTGTGAGTATATATATTAGGGTGGTTTTTTTTTCAATTTTTTTTAAAAAACTAGGCACAACCTATAAATGTGTGCAAAATAATAAAATAACACTAGGTTGAAGATTTTTTTGAATAAAAAATAATTTAAGGGGTCACCCAAGACCCTTGAATTATTAATGGGTCCCTAATATAAAAAAAAAAAAAGATTTAAAAAAGTAAGTCAACCTGGTACTCAAATGAAGCGAAATTATATAAAAATTTCAAAAATAATTATAATGAAAAAAAATAATTATTTTAGGTGTTGTTGCATAAAAAATACTATTTTTTAACAAAAATTGAAAAAAGTTTTTTTTTAAAGTTTTTCATGATAATATTGATAACTAAGTTGAAAAAATTATTTTTGTTCAAAATAATAATTATTATTAAAATTTTTATATAATCTTGCTTCAATTGAGTACCAGGTTAAACTATTTTAGAAAAACTTTTTTTTTCAAATATGAGAGACCCGTTAAATATACAAGGGTCTTGGGGGACCCCTTAAAATATTATTAGAGTGATTTTTTTTTCAACTTTTTTTTAAAAAACTAGGCACAACCTATAAATGTATGCAAAATAAAAAACTAGGCACAAACCTATATTAAAAAAAAAAGGATTTAAAAAATTTGATAAATGTTTTTTGCTAATTTCTAACTGCACTTTTCTTTAAAAACATTAAGCTCTTATTTTGAAGAAGTTTTGTAGAACACAAAAAGAGAATTTACATAGACACGCACACATAGACATGTTTGTGTGTGCGCATCTTTTTTTTGTAACTTGTAAACAATACAATTGATTAAAAAAATAAAGTTTACCACAACAAATGTTTGTTTGTCCTATTGTCTTTTTATTCTTTTCTGGTAAACTTCTTTATCACTGGCTTTTTTCGTTTCATTGTTTCAATCTTGTCATAATGTCCCTCCTGTATGTCAGTCACTAGTGTATATGGTTACGTATGGGTACATTTGGTAAGACACATTCAATATAAGTTCTTTTATTTTTACTTTAGTTTTTCCACATAAAACGCTTTCTACTTTTGCCCAAAGAGTTTTTACTATATAACAAAGCAATTTCTTCCCATTAATTAATGGTTGCTAAAATAATAATTACTAGTTCCAAATATTTTTTTTCATTGAGAAAGAACTTATGGAACTAGATCATTGGCAAGGCTTAAATAATTATTCTTGTATAATTTTTTTGTTATTTTATTAAAAACCTTTATGAATATCTGCTTTATTTATAGGGAGCTCACTGGGAATAAAGTCCTATTCAAACCAATACAATAAGAAACCTTAAAAAAAATATTGTCTACTCTTAGGTTTTTACATAACTTACGAGTTACTCAAATATTAATTCAATAACAAAAAACTTAAGACTTTTATATTTAAAATGTTATTTTACAGTTGAGTCTCAACTTTTATGTTATTTTAATCAACCGTAAAACAACATAAAAGTCTGACATATTTATTTTAAACATATTTATTTTTATTTTGCTTTTATAACATCTGAATATAAAGAGGTTTTCTACTTAAAAAGTGGTCTATAACAAGATCACCTTAAAATCTAATTTTATAAATGAATACATACTTTTTCCAATTAAAAGAAATAAAAATTTGCAATAAAAGCACATTTTTAATTAGTTTTTTTTTCATCATTTTTCATTTTTATCTTTTTCATAATAAATTAAATCTTTTTAAATGTAATATATATATATATATATTTTTTAATATATAAAAAATAATTTAATGTATAAAAAGAAGAGAAATATTTGCTGATACCTGGACAGTTTCCTATATCACAATTTAGATCTCTAAAAACTGAACTTGTTTTTGTTTCTGAAATTAAATAGCTTCTTCTGTATCCTTCACCGCAAGATGCAGAGAATTCACTCCAGACAGCCCATTTAACTAAAATATTAAATCTAAATAAAAAACTACTATTTTAGATTGATTTACACAATAATTGACTTTTTCTTGCAAAATGTCGGGCATCATAGTGTATTTATCTAGTCGGAGTGACATCATGCCAAATTGGGAAATATTTTCCAAAAATCTTGAATAAAGGAAAAACAAACAAACTTATCTACAGCGTTTTAATCATTTTTCATGACAAAAAGATGCCCAAAAATTGTTGTGTATCTTGGTTGCACAACTAGTTGTAAAAAAAAAAAAAAACAGAACTTAAATCTTAAGTTTTAAGAATGGTACGGTAATAAGAAAATGATTAAAGGTAACAATATGTGCTGCAGATAGCACTTCGTCAAGCAAACTGTGGTCTCCTAAATCTTCAAATGTTTTGTTTGTTCAGCACACTGTATTACTAGTAAGCATCGTTTCTTAAACTTTTTGTTGTATATACTAAATAAATAACAATAAATACTAGTTTAAAAATTTTAGGTAAACTCTTTGAGAAACATTCCAACTCAGTTCTTTCAGCTTTCAATATTGCAACAATAATTTTTTCTCAACTCAACAAAGGAATCTCTCCTCAACTCCAAAAGAAGTTCTCCTCAACTCCTCTCCTCAACTCCAAAATAAGTTCTCCTCAACTCAACAACAACAAAAGAAATGTCAATAATCACAAATTTAACCAAGTCAATAGTAGGATAACTAGACAAAGTAAATATTGTTGCCTGATTTAAATCACTTTTTTATATTGCTTTGACATTGTTGAACTTTCCCATTTTCTTTAAAAATAAATGTTCCTGCATACAAAAAATTGAAACTATATGCTCAATCAATTAGTGGTGGAGTTGATTTTGTCATTAAAAAAAAAAAAGGATAAGTAAGGAATGTAAGTGAAAAAACTAATTATTTAATTTAGTTATTTATGATTTAAACTATTGTATACAATAATAATATTTATTGTTATTTATAGTAGAGGTTGTATATGTTTTAAAACTACTTTAATAAATTTTCATAAAATAAAGAAATTTATTTTATACTTAACAGAAAATGATACCCAAGTTAGTACTAAAGAGTATTTGCAACAATATGATGTCATTGCTCCTGTAGGGTAAACTGGGGTAAAGTAAACTAGGGGTAAAGTGAGCTATCTTTTTATATTAAAAATTCACCTTTAAAAAACTTTTTATTTAAAAAAATCACTTTTTTTAAATAAAAAAGAAGAACAATCTTCCAGTTATAGTAAGGGTTAATTTTAATTTAATCAATTTTAATTTAATTTCTTTTTTATTTTTTTTACATTTTGCATTGTTGCATAGTTTTAAAAAAATTTTTTTCCCAGAAATTAGTAATTCTCTGTAACAATGTTAATTTAGAACAATGTCCCATCATTGTAAGTAAAAAAGGTATCAATTCTTTTAAACTTAAAATCAAGTTATCCTTTTTCATTTTTTGGTATTATCTTTTATTTGCAAAAGTTATACATTTTTTAAAAACATTTATTAGAATTCAGTGTTCCAATATTTAATGAACATGTTCCCATTCCAAGATTCTAGTAAGAGTTATATAGAAGGCATTGGTTAATTTAAACACAATGTTTTATGAATTTTTTTTTCTATTTTTAAGAAAAGACTGTTGCTGTAAACATCAATATTCAGCAAAGTCTTTTGAACTCAAAAATTAGTTTAATTTAGAAAATTAATTTGCTATAATACTGTACTTAATGAGTTTTACTTTCAAACATTGATTTGTTAACATAAATTGTGTTCATAAATAAAAGTAATACAAACTTAAAAAGGTTACGAATAAAATTTTTTTTCTGTTAAACAAAAACACTTCTCCTTACTAAAAAGAAATAATGATGTTTTATTGTAAAAAAACAAATCTGTGATGGAAATGATCTTAAAATATTAACATTTTTGTGTAATGAACTAGTTTGCAGAAAAAGGAAATAATTATTTCTTTAAACAGTATTGAAAAACCATTTTACAATCTTTCAAAGTTAAACTTTTGATTTTCCAATTTTAAAATAAAATGAAGCCATTTTTATTATAAAATTTTTTATTAAAAAAGAAAACTTATTCAAATATATGTATTTTACAATGCGGTCAAAATGTTTTTTACAACAATTTCATGTAAATAAACACTGCATAAATAAAATCATAAAACATTTTAAAGATTCAGTTAAAAATTTTTTTTGTTAAATACAAATTGCTGGATGCATAAACACACACACATATATATTTACATATATATATATATATATATATATATATATATATATATATATATATATATATATATATATATATATATATATATATACATATATATATATATATACATATATACATATATACATATATATATATATAAATATATATATATATATATATATATATATATATATATATATACATATATATATATACATATATACTTATATACATAATATATATATATATATATATATATATATATATATATATATATATATATATATATATATATATATATATATATATATATATATATATATATATATATATACACATATATATATATATATATATATATATATATATATATATATATATATATATATATATATATATATATATACATATACATATACATATACATATATTTTATTCATTTTACATGTTTCGTCAACAAAGACTCATCAGAAATGAATGATCAAATTAGTAAAACTTAAATTTGTACCAAAAAAATTTAATTACAGGAAGTTGCAAATGTTTTAACTACTGTAAATTTTCACACATTTGTGGAATTTGCTGACACCATTATAAAAATAATTTTTTAGAAATGATTATTTATGCTTTTTTTTTTTTATAAAAATATTTTTAAAAAAAGGGGGGATTTAATGTAACTATTATTTGAGCTCACTTATTTTTATTGTTTTTTAGGAGAAACTTATTTTCGTGCCTGCATTTAGAAAACAATTCCGATTTTTCGTTTAACAAACATTCTTGGTTTGCATGTGTAATTATTTGAAGTTTTTCTTGTAGACATAGTATGCATTTTTTGGAAATATTTTTGTATGCAGGGGCTGTTTTAAGGATGGACCAATTCAGTTTAAAATCATCAATATTTTTATCTTTTAGTTCCCATATATATTTTGACAGCATGGTGTCTTTTGAAAATTTTTATTTTTAAAAGATTGCTTATGATTGGCAGAACCTTTTTTCCATTCACCCTCTGTTATGCCAATATATTGTTTATCGGGTACATTCTTAGAGGAAAAAACACATTTACATACCACATTTTTTGATAAACAACTTCCACCCATTGGACAATTATTTTTTTGTTTACTATTACAATTTTCTGTAGTTTTTTTCATTTAGGATTTCTTTTTTATTTAACAAAGCGTTATTGTGACTTTTTCTAATTCTTTCCATATTTTTTGTGCAACTGTAGCTAACTTTAATTGTATTTCGATTAAAAATTAAGTAATTTATTAGAGGGAGGGAAATGCTTATTGACCAATTTTTAAAAAAATTTTCCTATGTTAGTGGAAACATTTTTGCTATATGGGGGGTTGAACCAAATTACATTTCTAGTTCTATTCCGTTTTTTTGTATTCTTTTTTTCAGGGTCAAATTTTAGTTCAAAATTTTCAAAACCACTATTTTTGAGGGCATCTTCAAATATTCATTTGGAGGAATTAAATACATTTTCATTAGAGGAGTTTTGGTTTAACCTGTTATTAATTGAAATCAGGATTTGTTTTAGAATTTGTGGTGGATGATTTGAGTTAATATTAATATATAATAATTCATCGCTTGGTTTTTTGAAAGGCTTATATGAATTTTCAGAGAGGTTAAATGTGACATCAAGAAAGTTCACAATTTTTAAATTTATGTTTATTTCAATTTGAAAGCAAATGTTTTTAAAAATTTTTATATCTTTTCGAATCTTATCTAGCTGTGGACCAGATTTTTTACGCATTACTATTAAACCATCGTCACGATAAAGGCCTAAATCATTTATATTGATTATTTTACTTAATAAATCTAAAATGTATAGTTCAACAAACTCACAAATTTCTGCTCCATCATAACTGCCCATTGTCACATCAAAGCAGTCGGGTATGTTTTTCTTTTTCCAAGTTTCCTTATTAAAGTAAAGTAAGGTTTTTCTACAATGTTTTATTATACGGATTGTTTTTTCAGGATTAACTGTGTGGCTTTTTGCAAATTCGATTGTTTTATTTAAAATATCTGCAGTTATGTCAAATTGAATAAATGTACAGTCATCTTTATTTTCGATTATGGAGAACCAATTTATAACATCAGTGGTATTTTTCCACTGTTGCAAATTTAATTTATATCTAAGAATGTTATTAATTTTTTCCAATTTAATTTTGCTTACATGTCCAATCTCACTTTTCGAAGTTTATAATATATATATATATATATATATATATATATATATATATATATATATATATTATATATATATATATATATATATATATATATATATATATATATATATATATATATATACATACATATATATATATATATATATATATATATAATATTTATATATATATATATATATACATATATATATTTATATATACAAATATATATAAATATATATATATATATATATATATATATATATATATATATATTTATAAATATATATATATTTATATGACAAATATTTTGATATTTCACGGGTCTATAAATTGAACAAACAAGTGTCTGCATTGCATTTTCAGAAATGAGTTCAATTTAAATACTTTCATTATCTTTATGTTCCAGACCATCTTGTCTAATCTATTTGATTTTTTTAGAAACATAGATTGTTGTTCCACCTCCTTACGTTTTTCCTTAAGAAAAAACTAAACTTTTTTTTTTTTTTTGAAAAAAATAACTTTTCATGAATAAAAACTTTAATTAAAGCTGAGCAATTACTCCAAAAATGCTGAGTAAAAGCCATTTTTTTATTCATCCGGCCTATACTCTCAAAATTATTATTTCCTTTTCATATATGTATATATATATATATATATATATATATATATATATATATATATATATATATATATATATATATATATATATATATATATATATATATAATATATATATATATATATATACGCATACATATATCACCGTTAGCACAGATCCTTATAATGCCTACCTAGCTGTCCCAAGAACTACTTTGTAATACAAACAATTTTTGTTACAATTTTTTTATCGGTACATATACAGTTTTCATTTTATAGAGAAGAATAGTGATTTTCTAATTTTAATACCAACAATTTCATTTGAAATAGTTGGTATTACAAAGTAGAACACTCATGTAACCATTATTTTACAGATCCGTGCTTACCGTGATATATATATATATATATATATATATATATATATATATATATATATATATATATATATATATATATATATATATATATATATACATATATGAAAAGGAAATAATAATTTTGAGAGTATAGGCCGGATGAATAAAAAAATGGCTTTTACTCAGCATTTTTGGAGTAATTGCTCAGCTTTAATTAAAGTTTTTATTCATGAAAAGTTATTTTTTTCAAAAAAAAAAAAAAAGTTTAGTTTTTTCTTAAGGAAAAACGTAAGGAGGTGGAACAACAATCTATGTTTCTAAAAAAATCAAATAGATTAGACAAGATGGTCTGGAACATAAAGATAATGAAAGTATTTAAATTGAACTCATTTCTGAAAATGCAATGCAGACACTTGTTTGTTCAATTTATAGACCCGTGAAATATCAAAATATTTGTCACCACTTTTTAATGAACAGTTCATTGATATGTGAATCAAAGTTATAAAAGAGTTAAAAGAAGCTATGCTATTAGAAACAATTTTTTTTCAAATTTATTTATTTATTTTTATTTATTATTTATTTTGTCATTAAAAAAAAAAGAATACAATGCCATGTTATATAAATAAAATCTACTTGACCGGGGCTAAAAGAAGACAGTATTTGCCTTATCACTACACCACGATGTGCTTTCATCAGCAAGCGTGTATAACCATTAAAATGTAAACATAAAACATAAAATTACTTTGTATTATATACAAATCTTAATATAATTCTTCCAGTTAACGCTTACCGTTAGATGCGCATGGTTACGTCTATTGTTCAATCTTAGTTAGGGTTCTGTATTCTGTAAATTATTCGCTAATAGTTTCCAATCTTCTTCCAAAAATTCACAAAGCAAGCAATGAACATGGTGTCAGCTTTTATATTTAAAAATAAAAATTTAATTTTAATAATAAGATTAAGTTGTATTTACTATTGAAATGTTTGTATTAGATTTTTTGTTTGCTTATGCTCTAATTATTTTCCATTTTGTTTACTTTGTTTTATTTATTTACTTTTTTGGTTTGCTTTCACGCATACTTTTTTGGCTTTTTTATAAATAATATAATATAACTTTTTATTGAATAAATAAATTTTGTTAATAAATATAATATATAAATTTGATTTTGTATGTTTTTTTATTTTGTATTAAGATATTTTCAGTAATCATTTGCATACATTTTTATTTATGTTTTAATTTGTTTAGTTATTTAGATACTTTAGATTTATTTATCTAGATACTAAAGCTGTATGCATTTCCTTACATTTCTATTTATTTACATTTAGATTAAAAAAAAAACTTATGTTTCCCGATTTGTGATTTAGTTGTTGAACCAAAGAAATTCTAGAGGTTTATATATCACACATAAATATATATATATATATATATATATATATATATATATATATATATATATATATATATATATATATATATATATATTATATACTATATACTATATATTCTAAAGAAACTGAATTTGATTTAGTTTTCAAATTTATTCTCTTTCTTTTTTGCTCTAATAAATACTTCAGTACACATTATTTTATTAATTAAAAACAAAAGAACTTTAAATTTGTTTTCATGCTTCAAATGAAAAAAGCTTTTTTACTTTTAATAATAGCATTTTGATAATAATATTTTTTATTTATTTGATTTTTTATTTAATTTCTTTGACTGTGTATGTATATATATATATATATATATATATATATATATATATATATATATATATATATATATATATATATATATATATATATATATATATATATATATATATATATATATATATATATATATGTATATATATATATATATATATATATATATATATATATATATATATATATATATATATATATATATATAAAAAGTGAGAGAGAGATTTTGATCCTGATTATTATATCTCTTTATAGATTTATTTATTTATTTTATCTTTTTATCGATATGTTTTATATTTGATCTCTATAGATATTTAGTTTTAGCTACTAGAAAGGAAAATGTTTATATTAGTTTTGTTAATTTTTCTTTTAATTTTGTAAGGAAGTTTTATTTTTAAAAATTTAGTTTAATTAAATTATTTTATTCTATTGTGCAATTTAGAGTAGTAAAAAAAGAGATAAGAATTTGAATCAATTTGTCTTCTTTTTAATAAATATGTTTAATGAAAGCAATGACATTGAAATGGCTAGATGATGTTTTGCATTTACAAAACAATGTTAATGCTATAAGGCGTGTTGAAAATAATCATCGAGAAAATGAAAGAAACAGACAAAGGCGAGATGAAATTATTTGTCAACAAAATGTAAAAAGAGCTGGTATACAACTTGAACCCAAACATTGAAAGGGTGGTTAGGCGAGTTTAAAATAATTGTCTTAGGAATGCTCGAGATAGAGCTAGACGAGATGAAATTAATCAACTACGAAATGTTAGAAATGCTGCTCAACGAGCATAATTATCCCATAAGTCATATGTCACACACTATTATCCGTCTTAAGGTTTATCTTCCTGAGAATCAGATTGTGTATTTTAGAGAAGAACAAGTGGATTTGGATCGTGCTGCTCAACGCGATACACACCTTACGGCTTGGTTGAATTCTGTAAATGAAGGAGCGCATCGCTATTCATATGTAGACATTCCATATCATTATGTATAAAGTTAGTCCAACGGGAGAATTATTTTTTCTTAGATTGTTACTTTTGCAAGCAATAGGAGCAATATCTTGGGAGGATTTGCATACTGTAAATGGAATTGTTCTTGAATATATCTTTATTATTTCAAAAATCATGCCTAGAAGTAAAGGGAAGAAGAAAATAACTCTTAATAATGTGAATGATCTGACAAATGCCATTAAAATGATTAGGGAAAAAAAAATCACTAATTTTTGTGCTTCAAAAACATTTTGGATTACACTGAAAAAATTTGCATTTTAATAAATTTCAACTTTTGAATTTTTTTTTTCAATTTGAAATTTTTTTTTCAATAATATATTATGTTGTATGCTTGATTTGTTTTGGTCTTTTTTAATTAAAATTTTAATAATTTTTTCACCAATTAAACTTAAATATAGTTAAACTGATTCATTATTCAATTATCATAATATAATGGTGCAACATGCTTTTGTTAAAAATAATTAATTAGTAGTTTCATTTATTAAACTCACTGCTTTTAAAATTTACTATAAGCCAAGACAATTTATTTAGCTATATAAATGCAATTTTTTTTCATAATTTTTTTCATGATTTTTTATGATTTACATCAGTTACTCAAATAATGTTAAGATATAAAATCAAGAATGAACCAGCAAGATAAAGTGTTAGGAGAAGCAAGAAAGGATAAGCAAAGTAGTATTGCAGTGAATACAAAAGATTAGGAAACTATTTTATAAATCTCGTAAATCTTGCAAAGCAAAAACATTGCAACAACCTTATAAAGAAAAATATAAATGATCCTCTAAGGTTTTTGAAAATCATATAGTCAATATTTCCAAAACCAGAAACTAAATTAAATACTATTACATCTTTTATAGAAGATGAAAGCGTTCCAGCAAAATCAACTAATGTAAAAAACAAATGTTTTATTCTTTCTTTGCCATGAGTGCACAAACATTGATATTGTAGATACTATGAGCGATTTCTAATTTAAAAAACTAGCCAGTTAAAATTTAAGTATGTTTTCAATGTTTTTATAAAAAAAAAGCTAAAGAAAACTAAAATGCAGAAGGCTACAGGTGATGATGAACTACCAGCAGAACCTCTGAAAGAATGTGCACACATTACAGACCTGATCAAATCATTAGAAACACTTGCATAAATCATAAATATAAAACACTTAAATTATGTTTTTCTTTAGTCAGAAAACTCAAAAAGAGCAATATCAGGTTGTTTGTGTTTTTTAAGTCATATGGCTGTGTGGATCACTTAATATATTGGATGAGGTTAATGTTAATGCCTTTGTTCATCTTAATACAAGTGTAGCTAATGTAAATGCATATTATAAGAGTGGCCAGCAAATTTTCATGTTCATTTTTTATGAATTTTCCTTGACTCTTATACAAATTTTCTGATTTACTGATAAAATCAATCAAAACTCCTTGACTTTTGCAAAATTTATTTAATTGACTGACTTTTGTATATGTTCAGCAACCTGCTTTTCTATAAAGCAATTTATAGAGAATCATTTTTTGCAGATTAAAAAATTAAATATATTTAAAGGAGGGTAATAGTTTTAATTTGTCATTATTTTTTTATAATGGTATAACTGATCTAAAAATAGGTCTTTTGAATATGCTGTAAACATTCCTAATATTTTCTGTTGATTTTTAACTACTTATGGTTACAAATAGCAATTTTACAATAAAAGTATTTCACTTTTATTGTTATTTATTAAGTTGCAAAAGAATTTCAATTAAGCAAAATTGAAAGAGCTAATAAGAAACTTGTTGTTTTTGTTTTACAAGAGCAATCTGAAACTAAATTTGCAGAAAAACTGATTGAAATTTAACGAAAAGAAATGCAAAAAACACTTAAGTGTTTTCATATAATAAACTTATGAATATATTCTTATAAAAACTAATGTTTTCTGCCTACAAGTATGTTTACAAAAAGATATGACATTGCACAACAAGTCAGCTATAAACTGATGATTTATTAATTTAAACATTCATTTCTGATGAGTCTTAATTGATGAAACACAGTGTAAATGAAAAAAGTTTGATAAGTGATTTTCTACTAATTTATTATTGCTCTTATAAAAAAATTTGAAGATATTGCACAAAAATTGAAATAAAAATTGCTTTGTTTCGTTGTTGTGCATAATAAATAATCTTTCTTGTTATGTTTTAAAATTATTTTTTAACAATTTTTTACCTTAGATACCATTTAACACAATTTTAAGAAATATTAACTTTTTCCAACAACCTTTTCTTAAATAAAAGTTTATTTAATTTTCTGTTGTATTGTATTGTATTAAATTTGCTGCTGTATAACCCTACTTATAGATCAACCTTAAATCACTTATACAGCATCTTATTATGTTTACTTCTGACAACTTCTGTTTTATTTTAAATTGAAAAATATTTATTTTAATAACTTATTAAAAAGTTAGTAATTTTTATATTTTTTTATTTTACTCATGTAAATCTTTTTAAAACTACTTTTTTCCATATGCCCTATGACCAGCAAATGTATAACTATTGTCATATTCAACATATGTTATATATAATTACTTATTTAAAATCATTTAAATTAAAGTTATTATTAAAATAATTTAAGAAATTTATGTAAATACAATTTTAATATTAGCGCAAAAGTATTTGTATACTTCAGTTTACCAAAGTATAAGTATATTTAAGTTTACCGAAGCATTCAGAATTGTTGCCAGAACACCACCCAAGATTATTTGATCCATTAAATCCAGTACTGTAAGTGATGTAACAACTTGGTTCTAAACGATTGAAAAATAAAGTTATAAACTATGGAATATAAAAACCAATTGTAAAAAGCCATAATTATTTCTTATTCGTCTAATACTTATATTTGACTCCCACCATGTCCCTGGAAGTACCGCGCTCAACTTAATTTCTCCGCACAGCGGCCTTGCTTGTCAAGGTTCATGTTTCAGAGTTAAAGAGTTGAGAGAGGGTTGTACCACGATTTACAACAACATTTACAAAAAAAAAAAAAACTTACTTAAAGATTAGTGGTCATTAATCCATTGGAAAATAGTTACATTTTCAATTATGTGTCCATCATTCATTTGATTTTCAAAATATTGACAAATGAATTTATGTTATTAGCAATCATAATTTTTTAAATTTAAAATGTAATTTTTAAAAATTTAAGCAAAATTAAGCCAGGGTATAATAGGGTGTAAACATTATATTTTTTTAATATTTCAATTTTTGTAAAAAACTAAGCTTTTTGATCACAATTATTTTTCTGCACAAATTATAAAAACATTTAGTTTTAAGGTTTAATTTAAAGGCACCAATGGTTAGACCATGAAATAAGGTTAAATATAAATCATGGTTTAAAATCAAAAAATTTTGCATTTTTGGATTAAATCAAGATATATATCTCCTAAAGCCATCACTTGCACTTTTAAAAAATGTTTTAAATTGATAACTTTCTTTATAAGTAATTATCAATAAGCATGCAAAGCCAATGGAAAAAGTTATTAAAAAAAAATCAATTATGGGATCAATGCATCTCAATTGATAACCTATATTAATAAAAACCTAATGTCTAACATGAAAGTGAAAAAGTAACAAATATAGTTTATATAATTTTTTATTATTGCAGTTTTTAACTGTTTTAATAAAGTCTGGATGGACTCTATATCAATATCAGGGGGTACCTCAAAGATAATAAATAATTTCTGTTAAAAGAAGTAACGTTTAACAATTTATTTAAGTTCAAATAAGTTGAATGCTATGTGTAATAATTTTGTCTCTTAAACATTATTTTTTTCGTTTTTTTCTTCTTTTTCTAAAAAAGCTGTATGCTATAAAGGTAAGCAAAAAGAGTTAGTAATTGCTGATCTCTAAACACTATTGTAGATTTTAGAGAGAGAGAGCGTTTGAATTTTTTTTTTTTTATGAGACACATTTCTCTTAGGATTTAAGCACAAATAAATTTAATGAATGCTTTAACTTTCTACTAACATAAACAGAAGACTATGAGTAATAATAAAAATTGAAACTTAATTTTTTTTTTGGCATACTACTTTATATTTGATTTTTTGACCTTATTATTTAAAAAATTTAAAAACGATACTGAACTGTCTAAAGAAAAAAAAGGTGGTCAATAGGTTGAAGAAACCCGAAAATTAAAAGGAAAATTGTAAAATATTGTAGATCTTAGAATGCTAATTAACATTTTTAATTTTTTATTTATTTCTTGTTTTGTACTCTATGGCTTTGTACTTTTGGCATAAAACTATTAGACATTAAAAAGTTGTACTTTTATTGTTACATACATATATATATATATATATATATATATATATATATATATATATATATATATATATATTATATATATATATATATATATATATATATATTCATAAGTATTTATAATAATATTAGTAATAATAATAATAATAATAATAACAATATTAATAACTCATTTTAATTGTTTAGGTAAAAAATTCTATTTTTTCACCTAAACATTTCTTATCTTCAAAGCTGGTACCACAACACCATTCTGTATTTTTTGAAATAACACACTCTCTTGTTCTATTCCTATATCCCAAAAAATCATTACAATGTGACCAACTGCTCCACGATCCCCAAAATGCTAAAGTAGGTAAAGTTGTTTACTTTTAAATATTACACCACATATAAATTTATCTACAAATTTTTCATATGTAGTGAATGATTTATCATAAAAACAGTAAAAAATTTTATTTAAATTATTACTACAAGAATTTGTAACATGTATTTTATTTAAATTACTATTTATATTATTACATAATTTTTTATTTTAATGTATAATTTGGTCTTTAATTTTAATAATTTTATTTACATTTCATAAATTAAATATTTACAAAGAATGTGAAATTAAGGTGCCATGTCATGCCATTTAGCATTTCACTAAAAGAATATCATAAAACTTTTCAACTCAAGTTCACTATTATTATTCAAGCAAATTATTATTCAAGCAAATGTAACCTCACTTCAAAATAGCAAAAGTTGATTTGTTACCTATAATTACTTATCAGGTAATTATAGACCAGCCTTACTTGTATATATATACAAGCTGTATTTATTTCAAAAACAAAAAATAAGTTGTTTAACTTTTTAAAAACAAAATAATACTGCTTTTTTACTTTTAAATAAAAGTAAACGCTTTTTTATCTCAAATCATCTAATCAAATTTATTTGTATTACTTTTCATTAAATTCAAAAAAGAAAAAAGTATTTTTGTCTTAAAGGTTTCATGAGTGCAAATTGTTTTTAACAAGCTGTTCTAATAAAAAAATTCAAAATAAATTTTTTAGGATGGTTTTTATCAAGCTAAAACATTAGCTCACCAAAGCTGTCAATGTGAAATAAATGATATGCATTAAAACATTTTATCACATTCTTTGATAGTAAGATGATTCAAAACATTCTTTAAAATTTTATCTTTTAGTAAGTTAGCTAAAAACTCAAAGTTGGTATCTGACCAATATTGTTTCTCTTCATTTAAATATGTTCACATTTTATAAAATACTTATATCCATATGTACTTTTCAGCAATAAACAAAATAGAAGAATAATGTTATGGAAAAACAGAAACTTATTTTGTGAATTACTACAATACAATTACTACATTTTTGTGTATTACTACAATTACTACTATGTAGTATTATTTTGTGTATTATTAAAATGTATTACTTTTTTTTATTGGCATACAATGTATTACTTTTTTTTATTACTACTTAAAAAAAACGGCTACAAGAGTTTGAAGTAAAATCTTTCAAAAAGAAATTGTACTGTGATAATTCTGGAATTATAATAAGATAATAATCTTTCAAAAAGAAATTGTACTGTGATAATTCTGGAATTATAGTAAGATAATAATCTTTCAAAAAGAAATTGTACTGTGATAATTCTAGAATTATAATAAGATAATAATCTTTCAAAAAGAAATTGTACTGTGATAATTCTGGAATTATAATAAGATAATAATCTTTCAAAAAGAAATTGTACTGTGATAATTCTGGAATTATAATAAGATAATAATCTTTCAAAAAGAAATTGTACTGTGATAATTCTGGAATTATAATAAGATAATAATCTTTCAAAAAGAAATTGTACTGTGATAATTCTGGAATTATAATAAGATAATAATCTTTCAAAAAGAAATTGTACTGTGATAATTCTGGAATTATAATAAGATAATAATCTTTCAAAAAGAAATTGTACTGTGATAATTCTGGAATTATAATAAGATACTTAAATACTGATTTAGAAGAGCAGCGCTTTTTTTTTCCTGTTTTATTTATGTTATTAATATAAAAATATAACTTTTAAAATATGTGAGATAAATATTTTTTTTAAAACCAAGTAACCGTTTTATGTACAAAATTACGTTAAACTGTACATTGTAAAAGATTTTATATCTTAAATTTCTTGTGGGGAAAATCAAAGACCGTGTCTTACAATTTAATTAGACGCTATTTCATGGTAATATAATGAAAAAAATAGGGGTTATATAGTTATTTTTTCACTTCATTTTAAAAATCGATGTATTTAAGAAGGTTTTAAGGCCCAATAAAAATTCTTTTAACAGAACTTTTTTTGTTTTGTTTTACCAAGTGATATTCTTTGCTATTCGATTGACTGCAAAGTTGGCATCTTTTAAATATTTTTTTTATGAGGTTTTTATGAGGGTCAGTAGAGAATAATAATCTAGGATTATCACTCACTACTGACTCCTCTACAGGACTCAGTGAAAGGGTTGCCATTCATTAAAATAAAAATGTTAACAATATTGCAATTGACATGGAAAAACTACACTTTGTTGAGCCAAGGGATTTTTCAAGAGTTTCAATTGAAACTTGTTCAGTTAAACACAGTAGGTTGCTATAATAATTCAAGTATCTATTGGATGCAATTCCAGTCCACAATACCCCTTTAAACTGAAAAGATAAAACTTTTGTTACTGGTTTTGGCAGTTTCTTGAGCCCAAGGAACATAGCTTTTGGTGTGGATTATGTAGAACATCCACTTCTAATCTCCAGTGATGACATAATTGAGCCTGTTATATGTACCATAAAAAGACAAAGAGTTCATGCAGGAGTCTACTTGCTGACTTGGCTGACTAGAGTGACTATTTAATATCATCATTAGTTGCAACCAATCTATAAGGTTTATTACATCGCTAGGCTTTTAAGATCATCACAACTACTTTACCACGGCAAGACAATCTAATAGGAAGGTAGCAAATATGGTCAACAGAGAACAATATCTCATGGTAGTTCAACTCATTTTTATGATTCTGATATCTTTGTTGCATGCGAGACATTAGTTTCTTGTAACAAAATAAAAATGCTCAATCTTTAGAAAAGATCAGCTCCAACAGTAGTTAAAACAGTAATTGCTTTATTCTAAACCCAATAGTTGTCAGATTACAAATGTCACTCAATATTTTCATTAGAAATACAAATATTATTCAGATAATTGCATACAGAAATTATTTATAGATAACTGCCTTAGATAATGTTTCTGGACACATCATTAAGTAGCCTTAGATAAGGTTTTAATCATATAGCATTAAGTTGCTGTTATGAAAGTATTGAAACCAATATTTTGCGGTTGACAGAACCTTGAACTAACCATTCGCTCAACTTTTAACTGCAATTGCTTTTTAGTCTACCATAGTTTTTAATAAAATAAAAATTATTTTAACATTTGGCACATCAACTTCCTAAGATTAATAATATTGCAATCACATCTGAATTTCCTTTTTTCGTCGTCAAACATGTTTTTTAATACAGGCAAATTTTCCTTGTTAGCAAATAAAAACCAGTACCATGCTCCTTTTTGTAAAATGGAGTATAAAAAAAAATATTTTTATAAACTTTTTTGAGTAATTAAAGAAAGTGAAACTTAAAAAAAATTGCTGAAGCAATTGTCTCAAACTAAACTTACAACTCTACTTGTCAGCTAATATTAATAAGTACACAAACATATATTAAAACAAATAATAAGCTAGGTAAAGCTTGTTTTAATTGCCAAAGTATTTAATTTATTCAAAATATCTTTAAAAATAAAAAAAATGTTAACAATAAATCCAACCTTTTACATAACAAAATACATAAAAAAAGAAATATTGATAAAAGCAACAACTTTTTTACATGGTAATTCTAGCATAAAATTTCTTTTATGAAACAAAAGCATAAAGCTTAGTATAGATTTTTTTTTTTTTAAACAAAAATTAAATATCATATTAATATAACATTTTTAAGTAAAAAAAAATTATACTATTTTAATATTTAAAACAAATTATTTACCAAAGCACTTAATTATTTCAGAACTGTTTCCATTACATTGATTCATTGTATTTGAAACATTGCAATTTCTTGATCTGCTCATAAATTTATAGGATTCATTACAACACGTCCAATTGTTCCATTGAGACCATAATGCTAAAGTAAAAAATTCATTGGAACAGTTAGATATTTTTTCAATAATTTAAATATTCATTATTTTTTTCCAACATACTAAAAAATGTATGTAAAAAAGCAAATGTTAGTTAGTATAATTACTGTTTTATATTATTAGTGGTATTAACTTTGAGATAATTAACAAAAGAGTTTAACAAATAAAAAATGTTGGCATTTACAGCATTACATATCAATATCTATTTCAAATTAAAAAAATCTTTCTGATAAACATTCTTTGAAAACTGTTTTCGATTTTCTTGAACAACTAACAAAATATTTTGTCTCTGATCCTCAGAGTGTGAAGAGTTAACAAACATTTGTATAAGTCCAATGTTTCTTTCAGAACAATCATTTGTGACACTGAGTTGTTTAATAAAAAGATAGAGGTAAAGAGGTTTAGGCTATCCCTTTTGACATTTTGAAAACTTTTGATAATGTTTGGCATGTTGGTCTTCTCCATAAACTTTGGTCTTACGGTATATCAGGTAACACCTTTAAGATTATAGAACTCTGCCTTACCAATTGTAGTATGAAATTTGTCCTCAACGGCAGCACTCTTCTTTATATCCTAATGTTAAATATTGTTTTTTCACACAAAAAATTTAATATTTAGCAATGTTTCCATCAGTTATCATTACGACAGTATGTATATATATATATATATATATATGTTTATATATATATATATATATATATATATATATATATATATATATATATATATATGTTTATATATATATATATATATATATATATATATATATATATATATATATATGTTTATATATATATATATATATATATATATATATGTTTATATATATATATATATATATATATATATATATATATATATATATATATATATATATATATATATATATATATATATATATATATATATATATATATATATATATATATATATATATATGTATATATATATATATATATATATATATATATATATATATATATATATATATATATATATATATATATATATATATACACAACTTGATGTATTTAAAATCTTTGAAAATACAAAAAAAAAATTAAAAAAAAAAAAAATAATAATGATAATAACAATAATAATAAAGATAATAACAATAACATCAATAATAATAATAACAATAATAATAATATGGAAAAAACATCTTTTTTAATTGCCATTAGAAAGAAGGAATAAAAAGGCAAGAACAATTATGTAATAATATATATTCCCTTTAATATACAACAATGGTTCCAAAACTCTGTAAAAGCCATGAGTTGACTCAGTTGAGAGTTGAAATTCGCTGCAATGCTACACTCTTCGATGGAAAATCCTGACAAAAGCCTTATTTTTTATAAGCTAAAGGAAAGACACCAGTGCATAAAAAACTGTCAAACACACGTTGATCAACACATGCTGATGCAATCATGCTTTGTGGAAAGGTTACAAGAATATTCAATCTGTTCTAGATACCATTGCAACTGATGAACATACAAAATGTTAAACTCTATAAGAGGCGCTTATAGAGTTTAATCTCGTATCACATACATGCATCATACAAACATACATACACACATATATGCACACATACATATATGCCTAAAACCATACATACATGCATGTATACATAAATACATACATACATACAAAAAAACATACATACATACATAAAACCATACATACATTTTTTTTTTTTGTTGTTGTTTGTTATTCACATCCTCAAGGCTGAGAAGGCCACAACAGACGAGGAGGCTACTTTATAGTGGTTATAACCCTCTCTCAACTCTATAACTCCGAAACACAAACATTGACGAACAAAGCCGCTGCGCCGAGAAACAAGTTGAGCACAGTACTACCAGGGACGGTGATGGTGAAGGGATGGTGGGGATCGAACTGACCTGATCTGCTGACCTGAAAGTGTTTGAGGTCGGGAATAAATTGCCAACTTTGCTTCTATGTTTTATGGTCAGACCATTGTATCAAATGACTTGATACAAAGGTCTAACCTGATGCCGGACTTAAAAAAATTGAGGTCGACAATAATTTGCCAACCTCATTTTTCCTAATTCCGAGGGTAGCATACATACATACATACATACATACATACATACATACATACATACATACATACATACACTTATGCATATATTTATACATAATTACATACATACTTATGTACTTAAGTATACGGTTCATATCAAAACAAAAAGTAAATAAATAAATTTATATCAAAACAAAAAGTAAATAGTCATAACACCATTTCTTAACATAATTTGTTTAATTTTTTTTAATATTTTAAATTATATCTTTTACCAAAACATTTTCCCTCCTCTCTTGCCAAGCCTTGACATGAAAAGGCTGAATCTGAAATATTACACTTTCTTGTTCTGCTCATCAATCCAGAAGAGACATTGCAACTTGTCCAGTTACTCCATTCTGTCCAAAAATCTAAAATGAAAATAAAATAATGAAAATAAAAATTTTAGAAACATTGTATGCTTGCAATGAAACTTAGACACCTACAGAAACAATACATTGTTAAATTTCTCAGTAAAAATGGTGTTGATTTACAAATTAGATTTTACAGGGCTACAATAATGCATTATAAAGAAATTTATTTTTAATATGTAAAATACAATAATCTCTTAAAGATAATTTTACTTTAAAACTGACACTTTATAACATGCTGATATGCTTTTTTTATTTGTTAATTTTTTTTATTACTAAAGTTATTATTATTATTTATAAAAAAAATATTTTTATTATTTCTTAAATTATTATTATTATTTACTTTCATGTTGTTATTATAACTCTGTTATAACTATTTTTAAACAAAATTACTAACAAAAACATATTCGTATTTCAGAGTTATTTCCATAACAGGTCTCATAAGCACTTGAGACATTACATATCCTTGATCTGTTCATAAATCCAAATGAATCATTACAAAATGACCAATCGCTCCATTGTTCCCAAAATGCTAAAGAACACAAATTATCTGTTAAATTAATTTAAGAAAATAATTATTATTCAAGACACATGCAAACATGCATACATTTATATATATATATATATATATATATATATATATATATATATATATATATATATATATATATATATACATATATATATATATATATATATATACATATATATATATATATATATATATATATATATTATATATATATATATATATATATATATATATATATATATATATATATATATATATATATATATATATATATATATATATATATATATATATATATATATATATATATATATATATATATATATATATATATATATATATATAGGCAGGCTATTTCACGCCATTATTTGACTACATAAAAACTCTTTGATTTTGAAAATATGACCATGACTGTTAAGATGTTTTTTTAAAAATTAAACTGAAGTGAATTTTTTGAAGCCAAAATAACATTATGCTAATTTTGATAAGTATTTTTACTTAAAACAAGGCCTAATATATATAAAAATATGACAATATGACTTTTTTAACTTTTTATACAATATGGACAACCCCATATTATTTTTGGATGAGTTTTTGTTATAAAACAATGAAGAAATGTTTATTTTCCTTCAAGTGTAGAAAAATGTCACGCCAGGCCTTGCGATAAAGCGTTGGGCGATGTGAACTTTACGTTGTCCAAGAGCGATTTTGCGTGTAGCTAGGGCTATTTGCGTCGAGCAAAAAATTTTCTGTTTGAATATATTTAAAGATATTTTTGAGCGGAATTTTAATGAAGTAATTTACGAATATTTTAACATTTAATAAAGTATTTTAAAAACCGCACGCAGTTGAAATAAAAGTTTGAATTATAAAAAATTAAATATGCTCATTATTTACAAGTAGAAAAAATTCAAAAAAAGTTTAAATCTTTTAAACTAACATTTTAATAAAATTATTCAGCAAAGTTGTCGATAAAATTGAACAAAAATACTTTAAGTTTTAGATTTTAAACTTAAATAATCATTTTAATAATTATTCCATAGATTTAAAAATATTTATTAACTGTTAGACGTATTTAAAGTATTTAAGAGTAATTTCGAGGAAACATTTTAACAATTGGTGAGCAAAAAAAAAAAAAAAAAAAAAAGGATTAATATTAAAACGTATTCTACTTGATTCAATAAAAAAGAACAGTTATTAAAATTTTTGTAAAAAGTAACTCAAAAAAATTACTTAAATAGTAACGATCGCTTTTATGTTAAAAGTTACTGAAACTCAATGAAGCCTGGTCAAGAACAGCTGCTGAAAAATAAAACGTCAATAGTTTTTCGAATAATTTTTAATAATAATTTTTAGGAATAATTTTTTTGCTGAAATATTTCTTTTATACCTATAAGATTTTTATTCTAACATTTTATTTTATTTTACTAGAAATAAAATTCCTTGTTTAACATTAAGAATCTATTAAAAACGTTCGTTTAAGTTTTTTATTAATACGAGTGATTGAGCTTATCAACCGCTTTATGAAAATAAATAAAAATAAATAAATAAATATTATATAAAATCGCTTGTAAAAATATTAGCGATTGCACAGTTTTTAATCGTACAATATTAAAATTTCCAGTTTATTACTCGTTAATTTTTTAAAAAGAAAAAATAATTATTTGAAAAACTTTAAATTACATATTTAAGAAAAAAAAAATCAAACATTAGCATATTTTATAATCTTTTTTAAATTTAAGTTATAATGTTTTTTATTCGTTTAGTATAGACAAAAAAATGTTTTTACATTTTAAAAAACGAAACATTCCAAAACATTTTTAAATAATAACATTTCTACATAAACGATTTAAAGTAGTTTTGCAGTAATTAAATAAATTGGTGCAGTTAATGTCAATAAATATGAAAAGCAAATAAAAAGAATTTAATGACATCGAAAATCACGTCGTGCTTATGCGTCGCGCAGTTCTTATTCATCGCAAGGCCTGTCACGCCCCTCAGCTGAAATAATTTTTAATACAATATAGATAGGAATATAATATACTATACATATTACATATGGGCCAGAAAACATAAGTTAAAGAAGTCATAACCCTCTCTATATATTTTATTATATTATATTATTATATTATATATAATAAAATATATATAGACGGTTAATATATATTATATATATAATTTTAAATACATACCAGACGTATGCATTACCACTTTATAATATCTAGTTTTTTACTGCCGTGCCTAATTGTTTATTAATTAGTTTCCAATTTTTTTGTGCTGCTTTTCATTAAAATGGCATACAAATACTGCCAATCAAGTGTTGAAAAAAATAGAGACTTATAAAAAAAATCTTGTGAAATTTCAAGATTCGCATAAAAAAAGACAGTTTCCAATGTTAGAAACATCTTTTCAAGAATATTCCAAAATGCCATTAAAAAGTGATATTGTTAGCAGGTTTAAGTATTTGTCTAGTACTGATGTGAAAGCTAAAAAGCAAAGGATAGATCTTATTTCAGAAGAAGTTATAAGTTTGTGGAAAGAACAATTAAATTTCCCATGTCTGACAGAGCAGTCAGTGAAGTGAAAGATTAATGATGTTATAGAAAAATATGAAAGTCTCAGAAAAAAAGGGAATGCCGACCTTATGCAAAAAGAGATTTTTGATATAACAAATCAAAATGGATTTTGGTTATCATCTGAAGATAAAAGATTTTATGAAATTCAGTTACAAAGCAAAGGAGAAATTGGATATGCTACTTCAAAGCTGGCAGGAAAGAAGACTATACACCATCAATTGTTCCAATACTTTCCAGCCAACCTTCAGTATCTAAAAGTTTTTCTTCATTTACTGAAAGTAGTAAAATAAAAGGAGACAACTCTAGTTCCGAATTTGAAGAAACTGATGAACAATTTGAGATAGATAATGAAATTACAGATAAAGAATATAATAATTTGAAGAAAAGACGTAAAAAATATAGTAGTTGTAAAATAGCAACACAGTTAGTGGTTTGTGCTAAGGTATCAACTAAGAAAGCTTCTAAAATAGGTAAAATACTGTCCTCAGAAGGCATACATGTTCCAGCTCCATCACAGTCTGGAATATACAAGGCTCTTTTTAATGAAGCAAATATACAAGGCTCTTTTTATTGAAGCAAAACAATTTAAAGAAACTTTAATTCAAGATTTAAAGAATGAGAATTGGAGTCTACACTTCGATGGAAACCAATGGGAGTATCAGGTTGTCGTTCTTATATATATATATATATATATATATATATATATATATATATATATATATATATATATATATATATATATATATATATATATATATATATATATATATATATATATATATATATATATATATATATATTTATATATATATGCATATATATATATATATATATATAAATATATATATGTATATATATATATGTGTGTATACATATATGTGTTTATCTACATTTTAAATTATAATATATATTATATATATATATAATATTATATATATATATATATATATATATATATATATATATATATATATATATATATATATATATATATATATATATATATATATATATATATATATATATATATGCATTTATTTTTGCAGGTATGCATGTATTATTAAAGTTTCTTTCAATTTTTTTGATATCAGCAAGTTAATTTTTTACCAAAACAATTTTCCTCTTCATCTGCAGAACCTTGACATTGAATTTCAGAGTCTGAAACATTACACTGTCTTGTTCTACTTTTCAGTCCAGAAGAGAAATTGCAACTTGTCCATTTGCTCCATTCTGTCCAAAGTACTAAAATAAAAATAAAGTAATAAAAACAAAAATTTCAGAAACATGTTATACTTCCTTTGCAAGCAAGTTTTAAAAAAAGTTTTACACAAACAGAGTTTGTGTAAAAACCAAATTTTTTTAACTGAATGAAAATTTGTGTGCGCAATTTTAAACAAATTACCATTAGTAGGTGTTTTAAATGATAGTCATTTGCGAGAATAATCTTAAAAAGCACATTAATTTTATTTTAAATTGTTATTTTAAAAAGAGTCAAGTTGGTTAATTTTTGAGCATTAAAACTCAACGAACTTGTATTTTGTGTGGTAAGTTAAAATTATGGAGAACTATTACTTAAATAAAAATTTAAACAAAGAAACAAATAAAGGTTTTATTTTATATATAAATAAATTTATAAATATATACTCATATATATATATATATATATATATATATAAATATATATATATATATATATATATATATATATATATATATATATATATATATATATATATATATATATATATATATTACAACATATATAATTATATATATATATATATATATATATATATATATATATATATATATATATATATATATATATATATATATATATATATATATATATATATGAGGGTGTCCCAGCCGCCCCTTATATTCTAAAAAAGATCTTTTCATGTTCTTAAAACTTTCTATTGGTTTCCATAAGCAACTCGGTTAAATTTTTTCAAAATTTTGTAGGATTTAGGGGGAGCGCAAGACCCTTGAACACTTACTGGGTCCCTAATAATATTAAAAAAATTTTTTCTCAAAAGTATGCCATGTTTGGTCTCAAAAGAAGCGAAATTATATAAAAATCTTGAATTAAAAATTATTTAAAAAAAAAATTATTATTCAATTTTTTTTTTGAAATAATTATCGGAAAAATAGACTTTTTTTATTTTTAGGTTAAAAAAGGTCATTTTTCCGCAAAAAACTATAAAATAATAATTTTATTATAAATTGATTATTATTTTTTAAATTTTTATATAATTTCCCTTCTTTTGAGATCCAACATGACTTACTTTTGAGAAAATTTTTTTTAATATTATTAGGGACCCGGTAAGTGTTTAAGGGTCTTGTGCTCCCTCTAAATCCAATAAAATTTTGAAAAAATTTAAAAGAGTTGCTTGTGAGAACCAATAGGAAGTTTTAAGAATATGAACAGATCTTTTTTAGAATATAAGGAGCAGTTGAGACACCCTAATATATACATATATATATATATATATATATATATATATATATATATATATATATATATATATATATATATATACATATATATATATATATATATATATATATATATATATATATATATATATATATATATATATATATATATATATATATATATATATATATATATATATATATATATATATATATATACATACAGGGGTGCGCAGGTTATCGCAGAAAAATAAAAATATTTATATCTCAAAAATGGCTTTTATTTTCAGAGCAAAACTTTTCACAATACCAAATCACATATATTTTTACTCAAAAACACTAATGAATTTCAAAGTAGCCTCCTTTGGCATCAATGACACTCTTCAAACGCTCTGGAACTGACTCACAGCATTGTCGCACCATGTCCGCACTAAGATTCTTCCAGATCTTCTTCAATTCGTTTCGGAGGGCTGCCAAATTTGGATATGTTTTGGCTGCCTTCTTGGTCTTCATGACACTCTATATAGCAAAATCCATAGGATTAATGTCTGGGCTTGAAGGGGGCCACATATCTGGGGTTCAAAGGTGCGGAACATTTTCTTTCAAGAAGCTGACAGTTTTCTTTGCACTATGTGCTGGTGCACTATCCTGCATAAAGGCCCATGGATCGTCCCCAAACTTCTTTTTGGCCCAAGGAATGAGGTTAGCTTTGATGAAGTCGACATAGGTCACCTGGTTGACTTTTACACCTTCAGGAACAAAAACAAGGGGAGTTTTTGACCCATCAGAGCACACACCTGCCCAAACCATGACGCCCACAGGGTGCTGTCTCTTTGGAATAGTCCTTAGTTCCAAAGGAACTGTTCTTCTGGACTTACCAAGAACTCTGTCATTGTATCTGTTGGGTTCTGGTTCAACTGTAAAACTTTTATAAATATATATATATATATATATATATATATATATATATATATATATATATATATATATATATATATATATATATATATATATATATATATATTGCTTCACTTATTTAAATTACTTTCATTTTACAGGTAGTTAAAAACTACTTTTTAATTGAAGTTTTTACTTTATTATTGTTTTAATAAAAATATTTAACATATTACTTTTATGATAAAATCAAAGAGGCAATCAAGCTAAAAGATCAAATGATTGAAAAGTTGCATATAGATTATACATTGCCATCAAAGTGTAAAGACCAAATGAAATTGGTCATTATACTTTGATGGCAAGCACATTGACAGAATGGATTATCTAGTTGTCGTCCTTAAAAATGAAGAAGAGAAACCAAATTGGATGTCCTTGCAAAAGGAATTTCTAAAGTCCTTTGGACGCTTCCATTTCCTTGGACCAAAAATCAAAGGAAAAAACGGAGCAAACAGCAGCATTTTCCAAAGAACCAAACTGTGGAAGAATAAACTGAATTTTCCTCATGTATCTGATTAAGCTATACAATCAAAGCTTGATAAAATACTAAAATGTTATGATGAATGTGTCAAGTGGGGAAGCTACAAACTCCTTGATGAAATTTAATAAGTTAATAGCCAGCCAAATTATAAAATTCTATTTTGTTGTACAAGTTGGTTTACAGACCAACTTGTACAACAAAATAGAGTTTTATAACTTGGCTGAAATACTGAATCTATACAAAAAGGCTTTAAACTCTTTGAAAAATTGCTGTAAGCAGAAACCATCCATACTACAGATACACAAAAGTATTCAATGCGCAGAATGGGTAATCAAAGTAATGGAGGAAATTTATTCACCATGCAAAAGTAAAGACATATTGTAACTTTGAATCCTTCTGTACAACAAGCAAGAACAAGGTCAAAGGTCTTAGTCATTGTTGGATTGAAAATTATTAATATATGTATATATTTTGGTTTAGCTAAGAAAACTGAGGCGTTAAATATGTTTGGATACCAAAAACTTTATATTATTTTAATATTTAAGACCTATGCTTTAAGAATAAGTCAATTTATAATGTTCAGCATTAATATTTTAGGAGAATTTTAAAAGAGTACATGCTATTTTTGTTTCGAATAATTTTATTGTTCTGAGCAAAACATTACATATAGAAACTTTAAGTTGAATAAAAAGTAATCTGCAAAGGCTCTGACAGTGTTTTGTGGTACAAAATGTTAGATCAAATTCACATATTTGGAAAAAATATTTAAAACCAATAGCAACACTTTAATTGTTGTAAAATCTACTCTAATGTCTGAACATAGCTGCATGGAAATGATCACATATAAAATATATATTTACATATATAACTACATACATATATATATATATATATATATATATATATATATATATATATATATATATATATATATATATATATATATATATATATATATATATATATATATATATATATAACATATATATATACATATATATATATATATATATATGTTATATATATATATATATATATATATATATATATATATGTTTATAAATATATGTATATATATATGTATATATATATGTATATATACATATATATATACATATATTTATAAACATATATATACATATATATATACATATATATATATATATATATATATTTATATATATACATATATATATATATATACATATATATATATATATAAATATATATAAATATATATATATATATATATATATATATATATATATATATATAT
>NC_061170.1:22674893-22729893 GCF_022113875.1 Hydra vulgaris | reverse complement strand
AGTTTTGATGTAAATTAATTTTACATAAGGTATAATTCAAAATATTTTTCATTCAGCGCATTATGAAGATGATTTATGAAATAACCACGGTCGAATCGTCAAAGCAAAATGTGATTTGCCTGTACCTACAATGACATGCGATTGCATGTCTTCTAGTGAAAGATTAAACTGAGTTCTTAATTTTTTTATGGTTTCACTGGTTGCCATTTTTAACACGCCATAGTTTTTTACAGTTGAAAAAAGTGAGTGAGAGCTGGAATGTTTAGTCAGAGAAACTACTAAATTCAAAAGGTTGATGAGATTTTGCTAGAGATTGTGTCGAATTTAAAAGTAGTTTTTCTTTGCAATTTGCTTGAAATACTTATGGGCTGCCTCAAAACTAAAAAATCATGATCGCACTATCAATCCAAGTTTTTAATCATACAAGAAATTTTTTTTTTTTAATTTTTTATTTTAATTCACTTCCTCAAGGCCGAGAAGGCCACTACAGACGAGGAAGCTACTTACTTGTGGTTATAACCCTCTCTCAACTCTATAACTCCGAAACACGAACTTTGACGAGCAAAGCCGCTGCGCGGAGAAACGAGTTGAATAAGATAGTGAAATATGAATAAGATAGTGCTAAAACGAGTTGAATAAGATAGTGAAATATGAATAAGATAGTGCTGCTTTTGTAATAAATTATTAGTTGGGAACAATTCCATAAATTTTCATAGATGAGCAGCAATTAAAGTTTCTAAGAATTGTATCTGATTTGATGACAGGAGCAAAAATGATTTTAACTAATAGTATAAAATCCAAAAGAAAAGTTAAATAAGTATTATCTGTATCAGTAAGTTGACCAATTATGAAAGAGATTAAATGCAAAAACAATCTAGTCTGTGCTGCACTATAATTAAATTTGTACTTTATATATGTATATATATATATATATATATATATATATATATATATATATATATATATATATATATATATATATGTATATATATATATATATATATATATATATATATATATATATATATATATATATATATATATATATATATATATATATATATATTGATGGCAAGCACATCGACAGAATGTATATATATGCTTATTATTATGTTTATTAATATATATATATATATATATATATATATATATATATATATATATATATATATATATATATATATATATATTTTAATAAACAAGACAAATATTTTAATTAATAAAACCATTTTATTAATTTTAAACAATACATGTTTCAACTATCACTAGTCATCTTTAGTTGAATTTAAGTTTTTAAATTTGTTTAAATACCTATATAGGGGATTTTTACAATAACAATACAAAATGTAATTACCTGTGTACAAAAATATTAATTTAATACAAAAATACGACAAAATCTATAAGAAAAACAAGTCATACTAAAAGATGAATAGGAAGTGATGAAGGAATAGGTTTATAAAAATTTACATAGAAAGTAATAACTAAACAGAAAGTGTCATTTGGACATGGTTGACTTGTTTGTTCAAACCAGGTTTTAACCAATAGAACATTTAAAATCAATAGTACTAAACTAGGGTTTAACTCCGACATTAACAACCTTTTCAAAGTATTTCAAAGAAAAATGTATCCATCTTGGCTATTATCAAAAATATATAAATCTTATTTAAACAAAATTAACACAAACAATCCAGCACAACCAAAAATCAAAGAGCCTTCGTCTTACTTTAAACTATCATTTTTAGAAAAAATATCAGAATTTACTAAAAAAAGATTGAATTCAATTGTTAAAAGATACTGCTGCTCTGTAAACTTTAAACTAGTTTTTGTCTTTTTCAAAAGTTTCAAAATTTTTTTCCTCTAAAGATCCTATTCCTCTAGAGTTCAAATTGTTCGTGGTCTACAAATTTGTATGTGCAGGATGTAACTCCTGTTATATAAGCGAAACTACTCGCTATCTCAAGACACGAATAACTGAACATTATAAGAGAGACAAAAAAATCATATATCTATAAATATCTCCATGGTAATGAAATTTGTTTTATGCAATTAAATGAAAAGTGTTTTTCCATTTTAGATTCAGCATCTAATAAGTTTGAATTAAAACTTAAAGAAAGCGAGTTCATAGATTGGTTAAAACCTGGTTTGAACAAACAAGTCAACCATGTCCAAATGACATTTTCTGTTTAGTTATTACTTTCTATGTAAATTTTTATTAACCTATTCCTTCATCACTTTCTATTCATTCTTTTAGTATGACTTGTTCTTCTTATAGATTTTGTGGTATTTTTGTATTAAATTAATAGTTTGTACATAGATAATTACATTTTGTATTGTTATTGTAAAAATCACCTATACAGGTATTTAAACAAATTTAAAAATTTAAATTCAACTGAAAATGACTATATGAATATATATATATATATATATATATATATATATATATATATATATATATATATATATATATATATATGTATGTATGTATATATATATAAAACATTATAAATTGAAAAATGTTCTAATGTCACTCTGTTTTAGTTTTGAAGATACATCTCTATCGAATGTAACCAAGAATGCGTTGAGCTTTTGTTGCAAATCTTCACTCATACAACTGAAGTCTGTTTTCATCTGAATATGCAGGTTTCTGCTGATCTGCAGAAATTCCTGCTTTTGCAAAACAATTAATGATGGTGGAAGTTTTCACTTTTTGCCATGCAAGATTTAAAATCAAAAAAACAGAAAGATCTTTTTTTTTATCAATAGCTACAACTAGCCTTTGCAATGCCAAAGATCTGTTATACACTTTCTCTGGCTTTTTTTTTACGAATTGTTGCTTATACTGCCACGTTTCTGCTCCTTATATTTAAAAGCTATTTAAATACAAGATTATCTAAATTTGAAAACGTTCCTTCTTTAATTCAAATACGTTTCGACTTGTTGCCCTGCGTCTTCATACATTCGAAATGTTTTTTTTTGATCCATGTTGACAGTGTATTTTTTGGAATGCCAAATTTCATAGCAACCTGAGACTTTGACAATCCTTTTCCAAATCCCTTAAAGCAGAGTACTTTTCTTTAATTGATTTTCTATTCATTTTTCTCTTTACAGCAACAGTAGCCATAATTAAATGTAAGCACAATAAATTTTATTATAATATTGCAACGCACATTAGTATAACTTAAACTATAAACTTAATCAAACTATTATTATAGTTAACATTGCAATGCAAGGGTTTGATTGCAGTTTTTTTCATAATTTTGCTCTAAAGTTCTAAAGTATATAAATTGCAAAACTTACGTTGGCAGGCCTTGCGATAAAGCATTGGGCAATGTGAATTTTACGTCGTCCAAGAGTGATTTTGCATGTTGCTAGGGCTATTTGCGTCTAGCAAAAAAAATTTTTGTTTGAGTATATTTAAAAATACTTTTGAACGGAATTTTAATGAAGTAATTTACGATTATTTTAACATTTAATAAAGTATTTTAAAAACCGCACGCATTTGATATAAAAGTTTGAATTACAAAAAAATTAAATACGCTCATTATTTACATGTAGAAAAAATTCAGATTAAAAAAACATTTTAAATATTTTTAAGCTAACATTTTAATAAAATTATTCAGCAATAGCAAGTTTCGGAGTTATAGAGTTGAGAGAGGGTTATAGCCACAAAATAAGTAGCCTCCTCGTCTGTAGTGGCCTTCATGGCCTTGAGGAGATGAAGTAAAATTAAAAAAAAAAAAAAAAAAAATTATTTTACAGGGGTTTGTTAGGTTTTAAAATTATTACATAGATTTGAAAATATTTATTAACTGTTAGACGTATTTAAAGCATTTAAGAGTAATTTTGAGGAAACATTTTTAAAATTGGCGCAAATAAAAAAAAATAAAAAGATTAATATTAAACGTATTCTACTTAATTCAATAAAAAAGTACAGTTATTAAAATTTTTGTAAAAAGTAACTCGAAAAAAAATTACTTAAATAATAACAATAGCTTTTTTGTTAAAAGTTACCGAAACTTTACTTATTATTTATTTTACTAGAAATAAAGTTCCTTGTAAACATTAAAAATCTATTCAAAACGTTCGTTGAAGTTTTTTAGTAATACGAGTGATTGTGCTTATTAACTGCTTTATGTAAATAAATAAAATTAAATAAATAAAAATATTATATAAAATTGCTGGTAAAAAATATTAGCTATTGCACAGTTTTTAATTGTACAATATTAAAATTTCTAGTTTATTACTCGCTGACTTTTTAAAAAGAACTTTAAATTACATATTTGAGAAAAAAAAAAAAACATATTTGCATATTTTATAATCTTTTTTAAATATTTAGTTATAATGTTATTTATTTGTTTAGTATAGACAAAACATGTCAAACGATGAGAAAATAAACAAAGGTTTTTACATTTTAAAAAACGAAACATTCCTAAACATTTTTAAAAAATAACATTTCTACATTAATGATTTAAACTAGTTTTGCTGTAATTAAGTAAATTGGTGCAGTTAATGTTGATAAATATGAAAAGCAAATAAAAAGAATTTAATGACGTCAAAAATCACGTCGTGCTTATGCGTCGCGCAGTTTTTATTTATCACAAGCCCTGGTTGCCATTCAGTAATGCCAACCCAAAAGCCAACCTTACATTACTTTACGACTGCAAATTTACAATTAAATTATTATTAAAAATTAACAATTGCTAATCTGAATCTAATAAAGCATTTGCATACAAAAATAAATATAAGTAAAAACTATGTAATATTCTTTCAGAGTATATTTTTTCTCAAAATTATTCCAATATAGCTATTTTTAATTTTCATTGGTATTTTATGGTAGAAACAAAATGCCAAATAAAAACTTTAAAGTAAAGTATGGAATGAAAAAGTATGAAAAAGTAATTAACTTCCATGTTTGAGAACTGGTCATGTATCTATTAAAGCTGCATTTGCAAACTCTATATTATATTATTAAAGCTTTAGAAATGCATAGATTTAGAGGAATAAATGAGTAACTTTGTTATTAAAAAATTTTTTAAATTATTTTTAAAAATTAAAGTAGTAAAAAAATATTTTAAAAAACATTTGAAAAGTAATTTTTAGTGAAAATTACTTTTTGAATGTCTGTTATTCTTATGCACTTTTACTCTAAATTTTTTTGCAATTATTGTTTTATCAAGTTTTAAAATCTAATAACAATTTAATTTATTAGATAAAAGTGTTCATTTACATGTTTACAATTTTTTAAATATTATTTGAGATAAGAAAGTCTAATAAGTTTAGCCTTGTTATAGATAAACTGATGTGTACTATAAACTGTTATTAACTCTATATTATATTTCTAAACAATTTACCATTTTACCAATTTACCAATTTACCATTGCAAAATATTTGCCCGTAGCACATAAACTGAATTTGTATTTTTAAACAATGTTCTTTTTATGTTCAATATAAAAAACTAACAAAAATGTTATAAATAACCTATGATGTTTTTGTTGTTAAAAAACAACTTTGAAACTAAAATATCATTAATTCATAAATTTGCTTTATATTACATAAAGTTTAATTTTAAAAATTTTCCTAATGTTATGCTTTTATAAAGCGATGCTTTTGTAATTAATTAATCATTACACATTTTGTAACAGAAAGAAAATATTCATAAAAGTTTTTTGCCGACCTGATGTCAGCTATGTATGGCTCTCGATCAGCTATGTATGGCTGACCTAAAATCCTTTAAATTTTGCAGGTAAATAGTTTTTGGATATTTTTAAATTTATTTTTTACCCAAACAATCGTCCACTTCTTCAGCTAAACCTTGACATTGAAAGTCTGAGTCTGAAACATTACAATGTCTTGTTCTGCTTATCAACCCTAAAGAGACATTGCAACTTGTCCAGCTGCTCCATTCTGTCCAAATAACTAAAATAAAATAATGAAATAAAAAATTTCAGAGACATAACATGCTTTTAATGAAACTTAGACAGCTATTAAAAAGGCACAGCACAATTCTTAGTAAAATTGGTGCTGATTATTACATTTTAAAATAGTAAAAACATGCATTACAAAAAAAATTCTTTTTTAACCCTTAAAGATAATGTAGTTTTAAAACTGACACTGTGCTTTGAATTATAACTACACAGTGGGCACACAACGTTATTTCGACATTGATTTACGGTTGATTTTTAGTCGCGACGTCGTATAACCAAAATTCAACATTGAATCAACGTTGAAAACTTGTTTAAAAACTATCAATTAATATCGAAGTTGATTCCACGTTAATTCAAGGTCTATATTACGAGTTTGACCATTTGTATTGCATTTTGAGAACTCAAATATGCATACGTGACTTTACTAGTTATTCATAAGGCCTTATGTTGCCTTTTTAAAAAGTTAATGTAATATTGTTAAATTTCACAATTTAAAAATATCACATGGTTTAACTTGGGATGCAGCTAGTTAGATAAATATTAAATGGATATTTTTTTATGACGGTAATATTTCATGAGTATAGATTACCAGTAGACTTTGCTTGAATTTTTCTTACAGTTTTTTAAGTAAGTTTTTTTTTTTAAATTTTTTTAAATGGTTTCTCTAGGTATGTTAGTATATTTAACTATACTAATTTTATATTATATAAATATAAAATATATATTATCACTGTAAACATATATATATATATATATATATATAATATATATATATATATATATATATATATATATATATATATATTATATATATATATATATATATATATATATATATATATATATATATATATATATATTTATATGAATATATATATATATATTTATATGAATATATATATATATATATATATATATATATATATATATATATATATATTCATATATATATATATATATATATATATATATATATATATATATATATATATTTATATGAATATATATATATATTTATATGAATATATATATATATATATATATATTCATATATATATATATATATATATATATATATATATATATATATATATATATATATATATATATATATATATATATATATATATATATATATATATATGTATATATATATATATATACATACATATATATATATGTATATAAATATATATATATATATATATATATATATATATATATACATATATATATATATATTCATATATATATATATATATATATATATATATATATATATATATATATGTATATATATATGTATATATATATATGTATTTATATATATATGTATATATATATATATATATATATATATATATATATATATATATATATATATATATATATATATATACATACATATATTAATATATATATATATACATATATAAATATATATATATATATATATATTTATATATATATATATACATATATATATATATATATATATATATATATATATATATATATATATATATATATATATATATTAGGGTGGTCCATAAAACAACTTTTTTGAGAAAAACCTGCTGACACCCCCTAAATGTGTTTTATCTAATGCAAAAACACTAGGTTTAAAATTTTTTTGAACAAAAATTATTTTTAGGGGTAGCTCAAAGCCCTCAAAAATTTGACGGGTCCCTATATTTTGAAAAAAAAACTTTTTCTAAAGTATGTCAACCTGGTACTCAAAAGAAGCGATATTGTATAAAAACTTCAAAAATAATAATCATTTTACATAAAAAACATGCCTAAAAAAAATTATTCTCAAAAACCTGAAATATTGACTTTTTTTATTTTCAGCTTAAAAACAATAGTTTTTATGCATTTATACCTAAAAAAATTATTTTTATAAAAAATTATTATCATTTTTAAATTTTTTATATAATTTTGCTTATTTTGAGTACCAGGTTGACATACTTTAGAAAAAGTTTTTTTTTCAAAATATTAGGGACCCGTCAAATTTTTGAGGGCCTTGAGCTACCCCTAAAAATAATTTTTGTTCAAAAAAATTTTAAACCTAGTGTTTTTGCATTAGATAAAACACATTTAGGGGGTGTCAGCAGATTTTTTCTCAAAAAAGTTGTTTTATGGACCACCCTAATATATATATATATATATATATATATATATATATATATATATATATATATAATATATATATATATATATATATATATATATGTATATATGTATATATTTGTATATGTATATATATATATATATATATATAAATATATATATATATATATATATATATATAAATATATATATATATATATATTTATATATATATATATATATATATATATATATATAATATATATATATATATATATATATATATATATATAGTTTAATAGTGTCTTCTGTTGTTTAGGAAAACTTAGGAAATTTTTTTGCTTGTTACGCTCTTGTCATTAGAGGTTTTTTAAACCATCAAAATATTATTTGAAACAATGAAAGAAAAAAGATTGCTACCCCATGCCAAACCCTCAGTTGATATAGTAGCACTACCTTGTAGCAGCAGACTATAAGATAGTTGATGTACGTAGTGAAGCCAATAAATATTCGCTGTTCATATTAAAAAGTCACCATTTTAAGCATGTCTCCACGCAAGATCGCAACAAGCGAAAAAATAAAAATATTTTAGGTGGCTTAACTGCAGATTTATCGCTTTTCAACAACCATGTGATTCAAAGAGTTTGAATATTGTTCATATTAAAAAAAAATATCTGTCTGATAAATGTATAACAAATAAAGCAGATTTTTCATGTAAAGTTATATGCATGTTGTATAAAAATGGATTTGTGCTTGCACCTTTAGTCCATGATATTGTTTGGTAGCACAAAAAACTTGATATCATGTGTTGGTAAATAAATTTAAATTTGTTTTCATTTAATCCTTAAGTTTAATTCTTAAATACAGCAAAAATTTATTTTATGATTTTTTAAAAAAGAGTTACCAAAAAAATATCTTAATTTTATATCAAATTACTTTAAAAAATAATTGTTATAAATTTTGTTATTATAAAGAAAATAGTACTTTTAAAGGCTTTATAAACATTTATGGTAAAACTAGGGCCCTGTGAATTGGCAGTTTTTGTTTCGAATTGAATCGCAAATCAAAGCAGGTCTTGATTCGCAATTCAAATCACATTTCGAATTTACATTTTGAAGTCTAAATTTAAGCATTTTATATTTAATAATATATATTTCAGAATAAAATAAAACAATTAACAATCTCTTAATTGATGATTTTTGCCCTGGTTAACCTTTTTAATGACTGATTAAAAAGGTATTTAAAGAAAAGTAAGGTTATTTTGATTTGATTCAATTCAAAATTTCAAAATTTTCACAGGCCCATAGGTAAAACATTTTAATACTTTAATTTCAATATAATTTTCATTAGGCAGCTATATAATGTATAAGTTAAAGTTGTAATTTTCTGTTAGGTAATTCATACTAACAAATATTTTATGTATGAAAATGAAAAGTGTTGTTTTTAAAAATAAACTTTTCTAGTTTATAAAGTATAGTAGGGCAAGCAAAATGTACATTCGAGCTGTTTGGATAGAAAATAGAGAGAAATAGAGAGAGAAAATACGATTGATAATTTTTTGTGTTAATGATGATTAAATGTAATAAATTGTTTAAATGAAATGCATGAACCACAGTCTAACTAATAAAGATTTAAGCTGCTCAAAGTGGAGATAATATAATTTTGTTTATAAACATCAAGTCATTACTTTTTTTCCTTTCTTCTTTAAAATGCTCTATTTCTGTATATGTTGTTTTTAGTGTTTAAGATATATTTTTTATTATATAATATATTTAAAACATAGTTTTAAATTGAATGATTATTCTTAGATGAGTTATGTGATAATTTTGAATTTGCCACTACTAGTGATACTCAGATGGAACTATTTTAAAAGATTTAAACTTAAGTTAAAAATTTATTCAAGTGTTACTAGTTTTATTATAATATTATTTGTTATAAAAACCAATACCATTCTTATGCAAGAGAAAACATAATCCAAACAAAAATAACCAACAGAATAGTAAGCAAGTACCTACTACTTTAACGCAAAAAAAGAAAAAGAATACAACTTTTATGCATACTCCGCATACTGTAGCTCAAGGCATTTTTCAATGCTTCAGAAGTTTACACATTTTATTTGTTGTTAATTAATATATTTTATTTATTTATTTTATAAGTGTTTTAAAATTATTCTTTTATTGTTGATATTTATTTGTTTGTTATGACATTTTATTTCATTGTTATGACATTTATTTTCATATTAGCATTTAGTAAAACCTATTTTGTTTCTAGTATTCTAGTATTGATTATTTTTTTACAATGATTGATTTACTTTTTTATCTTAAAGATATTTAGATCAGCAATAGCAAGATTTTCCTGAAAAAAGAGAGGATTTTAATATAGTGCAAAGGCGAGATGGCGCATGTGTTTTTCCGCAGAAAAGAAAAAAGTTGTTTTGCCAAAGACACCTGCATTAATTTCCTTTAAAAAAAAATTACTAAAAAAGATTCCTCATTGAATGGAAAGTCTCCCATTACTGAGTAAGGTATGTGTAATATTTGGTATTTATTTTGGTATGCATTCATTTTATTAATTAGTAAAAAAAGCAAGTAATTATTTTTAAGACATTAGAAAAAATATATTTTTTGAAAATCCAATTATTTTGTTTATTTAATAAATAGATATTTTGATACAGTATGTTTTGTTTTTGTGTTTCGATGCTTTTAGAAATTAATTAATGTTTGGTTCTTTTGTGTTCTTGTAATATCTTTATTATTTTAGAATATAAAATAGAAATTCAGAAGAAAGTTATATATGCAGTGGTAGAAATGAAAGAGATGTTAGTAAAGCTCTTTCCAGTAGTTAAAATAATATCATGACAAATAGTCCTGAAATTTGATGGATGAATTTGCAGCAGTCATTTAGTGATTAAGATAACAGTTTAAATGATTTTCGGTTGAGATCTGAAGGTAGATTATTTCAAACCATGACTTTTTGCAGCTTTTTTTTTTTTTGGGGGGGGGGGGGTTATGTATTTGCTAAAGTTAATCTATTTGTAACTTTTTGTAAATGTACTATAAAAATGTGATGTAATTATTTTCTTAAACCTTTAGGTTAACAAACGTTCTAAAATAAGAGGTAAGACAATTACAAAAAATGTGATGCAAAAGTTAGTAAAAGGTTTTGAATAAAAAATCTTTTGAATCTAGTAGTTATTAAAACTTGTGATAAAAATATGTTTAGCTTAGTATTTCTAAATAAAATATATGCACATAAATAAACATACATGTATATGTATGAATATATACAAACATTTATATACATACATATGCGTATATATATATATATATATATATATATATATATATATATATATATATATATATATATATATATATATATATATATATATATATATATATATATATATATATATATATGTATATAGTATATATATATACATACATATATATATATATATATATATATATATTTATATATATATATATATATATATATACGTATATATATATATATTACTATATATATATATATATTTATATATATATATATATATATATATATACGTATATATATATATATATACGTATATATATATATATATACGTATATATATATATATTACGTATATATATATATATATATATATACGTATATATATTATATATATATATACATATATATATATATATTACGTATATATATATATATATTTATATATATATATATACGTATATATATATTAGGGTGGTCCATAAAACAACTTTTTTGAGAAAAAACCTGCTGACACCCCCTAAATGTGTTTTATCTAATGCAAAAACACTAGGTTTAAAATTTTTTTGAACAAAAATTATTTTTAGGGGTAGCTCAAGGCCCTCAAAAATTTGACGGGGTCCCTAATATTTTGAAAAAAAAACTTTTTCTAAAGTATGTCAACCTGGTACTCAAAAGAAGCGATATTGTATAAAAACTTCAAAAATAATAATCATTTTACATAAAAAACATGCCTAAAAAAAATTATTCTCAAAAAACCTGAAAATATTGACTTTTTTTATTTTCAGCTTAAAAACAATAGTTTTTATGCATTTATACCTAAAAAAATTATTTTTATAAAAAATTATTATCATTTTTAAATTTTTTATATAATTTTGCTTATTTTGAGTACCAGGTTGACATACTTTAGAAAAAGTTTTTTTTTCAAAATATTAGGGACCCGTCAAATTTTTGAGGGCCTTGAGCTACCCCTAAAAATAATTTTTGTTCAAAAAAATTTTAAACCTAGTGTTTTTGCATTAGATAAAACACATTTAGGGGGGTGTCAGCAGGTTTTTCTCAAAAAAGTTGTTTTATGGACCACCCTAATATATATATATATTTATATATATATATATATTTATATATATATATATTTATATATATATATATATATATATACATACATATGCGTATATATATATATATATATATATATATATATATATATATATGTATACATATATATATATATATACATATATACATATATATATATATATATATATATATATATATATATATATATATATATATATATATATATATATATATATATATATATATATATATATATATATATATAATGTATCAATTTTTAATATAACTATTATAATAATAACAAATAATACAGGTTGTTGGCTAATGGTTTATAATCAAAATTTAATATGGCTGGCAGTAAGAATAAAGAAAAGTTTGAAGGAACAAACATTTGTAAGGTTGTTACTGGTAAGTCAAGTGTAAAACTATATGTTTTTAAAATCAGAGATCGTTGCTTTGATGATAGATTTGTTTTATATTTATTTTTTTATGTATTTTATGCAAATTACTCAGACAAAACCTTTTTTTTATAGAGAGCAACATGTCAATTAAAGCAACTACTACAGTTGCCGAAATAAGAAAAGGAAAAATGACTTTATTAAAATACGCACTCGAATGGTGGTGGTGGGCGCGTAAAAGACAATTCACTAGATGTATAACATTTTTTCCTAACTGTTCTGCAACTATTGTTAAATAAAACATTTTTTTTAAAAAACATTTTACTCTATTTGCATTGTGTATAAAGTCCCTTGAAGCAATTTAGTTGTATCTGATTAATTTACTTGAAATATAATATTCTTTGCTCAAATTATGCCTTTTTATTGCATTATTTTATTGCAATTAAAGTTGAGATAATTTTTTAGTTAATCGAGTTTAACCAAAATAAAAAACAAAAATCAACGTTGAATTTATGTTGTTTCAACATTGTTCTAACGTCTTATCGATTACGTATCAACTGAATATATAACCTATTCAAAGTTGAAATATGGTTGATATGTAGTCAATAAGAGGGTAGGACAACGTAATCATTGACGTTGTTTTAACGTCGTAGAAAACAACGTCGCTGAAAACAACGTCGCTGAAAACAACGTTGTTTTCAACGTCGGATTTTATTTCCAATTCCACCAAATTTCAACGCTGTTTCATCGTGGCATATGATCGGTTTGCGATGTTGTTATTTCAATGTCATTGTGCCTGCTTGGTATATACCATTATAAATATTTTTATTAAAAAATCTTTTGAATTTAATTTTAAACAAAATTACTTACAAAAACAACTTCTTGTTTCATAGTTATCGCCAAAACATGTCTCATTAGTATTTGAAACATTACATATCCTTGATCTGGTCATTAATCCCAATTCATCACAAAATGACCAATAGCTCCATTGTTCCCAAAAAGCTACAAAATTAATGAAAAATTATCATATGTTTAACAGTAAGATAGCATAAGGAAAAATTGCCCTTGTTTCATGTTACTTCATTTTAAACTACAACTTTCCTGCATTCTTAATCTGCATTAAAAAAACATTATTTGTGTAACTTTGAAAAACTAATAACCGTAATAAAATGCTTTTATTAACGAAAAACACAAATTATATTAAAAAAATTTATTTGTTTCTTTTGTTGAAAATAACTATAAAATTAGAATGTTCACAACTTTGTTTACTTCAATACTATGACCATGTAAATTATCTAAACATTACTAAACTCAAATAAAAAACTTTTAGAAAACGATCTTTTAAATCAGATTTACTAAGAAACTTGTTTACTAAGCTTTGTCTTTTCAGAACATTTTTTATTGCTAACACAGTTTTATTTTGTTTCTTAGAAATTTTAGAACTGAACTAAAATGCATTCAAGCTCTTTGTAGTTCAGTTCAATTTATTATTGTTACTTTTTGCTTTGCCTAAAATTAAAAGTATTAATGAGAATAAATGTTTTTAGATTAGCAAACTGATACTGATTAGATTAAGTTTACTATTCAGTTTTATTTTAGTTTGGTGAGTCATACACATACATACATATATTTATCATACAATATTATTTGATATTTTAGAAAAAATTGTTTCAACAAGTGTTGATTCAACATATTTTTTAGAACCAACATTTGTTGAAATAAGTTTTTCTAAAAAAATCTAATGTTATTGTTGGTTGCATTTATAAACACTCTTGCATGGATATATATCATGTCTATCCTTCTTCAAAAAATGAATGCTTAAAATAAATTGATTTTCTTATTAGGTGATTATAATGTTGATCTGATACAATCAAATAATGACACTGCAACGTCTAATTTTTTAAACTTGCTTTCTTTTTATAATATTCGCCCTTTTATCACTTTGCCAACCAGAATTACTAACTACTCTGCTACAATGGTTGACAATATTTTATCTAATTTAATAACTAATGAAATTATTTCAGGAAATTTGACAACTTCAGCTTATGATCATTTAACCTTAATTTTGTATTTGTCTTAATTTTAATAAGTTATTTATACCACGCAATCACAATTTATATCACAGAAATTAAAAAACTTTTATCACAGAAATTAGAAAAATTCAAATCAGATTATTTAAAAATTAATTAAGATAATCTTATAGAGAACATAATGTTAACTCTTGTTTCCAACATCTATTTCTGAAACAACCTTGATTTTGAATCGCTACGCCCCACTTAAAAAAGTTAGTATTAAGAACTTCAAGCGTCGATTTAAACCTTGGATTACAAAGGGATCTTAATATCTATTCAAATACGCAATCTTTTAAAAAAAAATGTTAAGACCGAAAGACATTAGGAACATAAACACATTTAAAACTACTTTCAAACAATGTAAATACACTATAATTAACTTAATTAAGCTAAGTGAAAAAATGTATTTTAAAAAGTACTTTACAGAAAATGTAATAAAACTTTGCAAAATTAGGAATAGAATTAATAATTTAATAAATGTCAAAACTCTAATCACTCATCTCCCAAATGTTTACAAGATAATGAAACATATATAACTGAACCAAATCTTATCTCAGAAAAGTTTAACACTTTTTTACAAACGTCACACAAAAACTTAAATCCAATATTCATTCGTTTTACATAAACTATACAAAATATCTAAAGTACCCAAGTTTCCATAGTCTATTCCTATCTCCAACAAATATTTATGAAGTTTTATCTCTTACATCTTATTTAAAGCCGAGAAAATCATCAGGCCCAAATAGCATTCCCACAAACATTCTTATCGATTTTAACAATTTTCAAATATTCTTTCTAAACTATTTAATTTATCATTCATAAATGGAACTTTTCCGAATATTTAAAAATTATCTTGTGATATCCCAATATTTAAAAAACAGCTCTAAACTTTTATGTACTAACTACAGACCTATTTCTCTTTTAACTAACATTAGTAAACTTCTTGAAAAACTTATGTATTCTAGAGTGAACTCTCTTCTTAATTCTTTTAACTGTTTAAATGAATTTCAATTTGGTTTTTGTTCAAAACATTTTACCTGAAATGGATTGATAAGTATAACTTCAAAAGTCAGGAAAGCTCTCAACACAAGTCATTTTGTTTGTGGTATTTTTATAGATTTACAAAAAGCTTTTGATACCGTTGATCATAACATTTTGATTTCTAAATTAGAACACTATGGTATCCATGGTGTTGTAAATGACTGGTTTTGATCTTATCTTACCGATTGGAAACAATTTGTAAGTATTAATGGTTATAATTCTACTAATAAATCTGTTGTGTGCAGTGTTCCTCAAGGTTCTGTTCTTGGTCCTCTTTTGTTCTTAATTTATATTAATGAGATAAACAACTCTATTCACTTCTCGTCAATTCATCTTTTTGCTGATGACACAAACCTATTGCATATTAACAAATTGTATAATTATGTAAAAAAATAAATTCGGATCTAAAAAGTATTGTTCACTGGTTAGAATTTATTTGAATTTAATTTTAAATAAAATTACTTACAAAAAAAACTTCTTGTTTCGTAGTTATCGCCAAAACTCATTTAATTAGTTTAGTCTCATTAACATGTCTCATTAGTATTTAAAACATTACACATCCTTAATCTGGTCATTAATCCCAATTCATCACAAAATGACCAATAGAAGAATACATAAAATTAAATTCAAATAAATGCTATATTCACTGGTTAAACTTAATAAATCTTAATGAAAAAAAAACAGAACTGATCTTATTCTCATCTTCCAAAAAAAAACACAATTTAAACAATAATTCTAAAATCCAAATCAAAACTCATAATAAACGGTTATATCCCACAAAAGGTTATCAAATATCTTAGTGTTTTGATTGACTGCAATCTCTCATGGAATTTTCATATCAATGAGCTACACAAAAATTGAGCTAACACCGCACTTTCAATAATTCGGCATTATGTCGATAAATTCACACTAAAGAATATTTACTGTACATTATTTTTTATCCCATCTTAACTACTGTTGCCAAATTTGGGGTCAAAATGGCAACTATCACATCAAAAAATTGATGTCCTCTCAACGTCAATCCATAAGATCCATAAACTTCCAACCTTTAAAGTTAGAAACATCAGAATCTTTCAAAAAACTGAAAACTCCAACCTTTCCAGCACTTGTAAAATTTGCTAATTTTCGTAATTATTTAAGTTTGATGAGTGTTGACTATAACAGCTTTTAAATGTAAGATTTTGTTAATAAATAGCTTATGAAAATAATTTGATATCAAAATTTCAGAACTTGGTCTATTCTATTTTTAAAAGTGTTTTTGTTAGCAGAATTGATTGCATCTTGTGATAAGAAGTTCCAATCGTCTATCACTCAATTTGTTAAATAGTAAAACTTACATATTTTTTTAGTGAATTCTTGATGAAGCTTTTTATTATGATGGTTTCTGGATATGTGGCGATAAAATCTCAAAGGCTCCCTAAATCTAATATATTCAGTTGAATTTGATATTTTAAACAATTCTATCAAGTCACCCTTTCTCCTTTTTTCTTGAAACGTTGGTAAACCTAATAATTTTGCCTTTTCTTCATAACAGATGTCTTACAGTGTGTCAATTTTAGTCAATCTACATTGTACATTTTCCAGTCTATTAATATCTTTAATACAATATGGGCTCCATCCTGATTATGCATATGCAATCTGTGGCCTAATAATTGACTTTTTTTTAATTCCAGCATCAGAATCAGTTGAGTTTGTTGAGTTTGGTATAATTAAATTATATAATAACTTAAATATGACAACATCAAGATATTTTAATGCATGCTTGATAAAACCTAGTGTTTGGTTAGCTTTATTTGCAACACTAATAACATGATTTTCCCATTTATGGTCATTTGATATTATAATACCTAAATCTCTTTCAATTTTTGTAAAACAGGATCTTCTAATTTGTAGTTAAATTAAGGATTCAATTTACCAATATGCATAAATTTGCACTTATTTCCATTGAACTTAATTGACCACTTATTTGACCAGTGTAACAACTTATTTAAGTCTTTGAGTGTTGCTAAACTTTCATTGGCAATTGCTGACATGATTTTAGTATCATCTACAAATAACTCTAATTTATTTAGTATATTATCATTTTATTAAGTCATTTATATGATATGCAAATAGTAGTAGACCAAGAACTGAACCCTGAGGTACTCCACTTGTAACTTCCTTACAACATGAAATAAACTCACCCAGAGCAACTCTCTGTTTTCTATTATTAAAGAATGTTTTACACCATTGTAAATTATAAGAGTGAAAACCATGACCATAAAACTTGCAACATAATTTAGATAAAGAAACCAAATCAAAATTTTTCGAACTATTCATGTTAATTATATTGGTCAATCGTTTGAAGAATCTAATTTGTTTCTTTTTTTGAACAGTAGAGTTAAGTTTGCAATTAACCATTCATTTGGTATAATACCACTATAATATGACATTTTCTACATCATTGGTAACAAGTGAGAAAGTGATTTTAAACATTCTTTGAGAACATGAGGATGAACTTCTTCAATTCCAACTGCTTTATTTACATTAGGTTTACTTAATGATATTCAACATCAGTGTCATTAAAACTAGGATTGATACAAAAAAATGTCACATTTTGAAGGAAAAGTTACAAGGTCTATCATGTCATCTTTGAAAAATACTGAAATGAAATACTCATTTAAACAATTTGCAATATCTACCTTATTTGTTATAACTGAACCATCAAAAGTTTCAAGTGCATTAATTGAGTCTTCTATAACTGTTTTACTATTTAAACATGAATAAATACTTTTTTTTTTTTTTTTTTTTAAATTTTTAATACCTTTATTTCTTATACCTTTATTAAGTCTTTTTTTACATTTTTATTTAAGGCTTTATAGTCATTTACCATGTCAGATTCTTTAAATTTTGAATGCCTGCATTTGTACCATAACTTTTTTTTAACATTAATATTTTCTGAAGCTCTTTAGTCATTCATAGATTATATATTTTTTTTGTATCCTAATTTTTATATGGAATAAATTTACAACATCCAGTATAATAAGCAATCATTATAATAAATATAAGACGCATAAATCTGAATGATTTTCAATTTTACAGTAGTCATCGCTAAACCATTTTATATTTGAAAAATTGAAATCTCCACAAATTAGAATTCCTGTGTATTTGCCTTTTTTCCTAGGTTTATAAGCATGTCGGATAGATCTAGTTATTTTCTGCAATTAAAAATATCACTAACACCAATTCGACGTATACATCCATATAGAATTTTTTCCAGAACAATCTCAACTTAACACCATACTTGTTCGATAGCATTACCAATTAGACAGTTTTCAGAAACAGGATAAAATTATATTGTATTTTTTATGAATATACAAACTCCTTCACTTCTACTATATTCATGTATTTTTAAAACAGATTAAAACCCTCAATATTTTTTCCAAATTGATCAGTTCACGAAGTTTCACAAATCATAATAACTTGCGTCCGATTATGGATTATTTGCTCAACTAACTCATCAAATCTATTATTAAGTGATTTTATTATTCAATGATATGTGTGTAAAAAAAATTAAAATTTTTTTTTCTACTTGGATCCATTTTTTCACTATTATTTATTGAATTAATAAGTACTGTTTTAATTTACTATGACTCATGTGGTTGGCAACGAGAAATACTATTATTGGAATTCATATATTGATTCAAACTACTTTTATCATTATGGTTTATTATTTGATTATTTTGCTTTTATTTTTTTAACTTCATTATTTCTGATTCCATATTGAAAGGAGTTGTTTAATTGACCTTTTGAATTTAGTTTTTCATTTAATTGATTTCTTTTTAAACCCTAACTCTTTGTGAATTTTCTTTCTAGTTCATTCTGATGTGGATAAATAGATACTTTTTTGAATCTTTCAACAGCTTGGCAGCTTTAATATGGTATATTTATCTGAACTATCATGTGATTTGACCAACAAATATGTACTTGTTTCCATTGTTTTGTAATTTTCATTTTTATTTTTGAAGCTATGAATACTTTTTATTTTATCAGGATTTACTTTTATTTTACAAAAATGATATTTTAAAAAATATTTTCATCAGACTTTTTTTTATTTCCAGCATCAGATTTAGTTGAATTTGGTATACTAAACACAATATTTTTATCTCTTTTACATGCATCTTTACTCAAATCTATAATATCTTGTGCAAGCTTTGTTTCTTCTGTCAATGCATTGTACTTTTTAGTATTGAATAACTTACTCCAATCTAAAACTCTGCTTGTTTTTTTTTTTCTTCTAATATTTTAACTCTTACTGTCAACATAACATTTTTGCTCACATGTTGATCCATTTTAGACAAGTTTTCAACACCTTTACTCTCTAATTCTGACACTCTAGTAGTTAATTCTACAAGCTGCTGTCTAGAAACATAATCCACATTTGATCCCAATATAATTATTATTTTAAAAAGATATAACTATTTAACTTTTTTAAATGTTCCACTGTAGGTTTCTCTAAAATAAAAACACGCCTGCCATCTTTAATCACTAGCACTCTCTATTTCTCTTTCTCTTTCTCTTTCTCTCTCTCTCTCTCTCTCTCTCTCTCTCTCTATATATATATATATATATATATATATATATATATATACATATATATATATATTTTTTTATATGTATATATATATGTATATATATATATATATATATATATATATGTATATATATATATATATATATATATATATATATATATATACATATATATATATACATATATATATATATATATATATATATATATATATATATATATATATATATATATATATATATATATATATATATATATATATATATATATATATATATATATATATATATGTATATATGTGTATATATAAATAGACCCTCCAGGGGCGGATCCAGCATTTTTTGGTGTTTGAGATAGCTAACTTCCAGACATGGAGCAAACTCCAAACATTCATATGTTTATACTTATATCAAATAAGAATGGTTTGCAAAAAATTGCGATGATTGGAGCCTGGGAACAAAAAAGCCCTAAAATTTGAGACGTACCTGTCCCAAACGTGAGAGCAACAAGATGATATAATATTTTTTGTACTATTCTCAACAAGACTTATATTTATCCATAAATTTTAAATTTCATTGTAAAATATTTCAGCGTTCAAAAATTATGACCATGTAAAGTTTGAATCCCCCTCAATTCGAGGGGGTCACAATTTTTATATGGTCATAATTTTTGAGCGCTAAAATATTTTACGATGAAATTTAAAATTTATTGATAAATATAAGTCTTGTTGAGAATAGTACAAAAAATATTTTATCAACTTGTTGCTCTCACGTTTGGGGCAGGTACGTCTCAAATTTTGGGGCTTTTTTGTTCCCAGGCTCCAATCATCGCAATTTTTTGCAAACCATCCTTACTTGATATAAGTATAAACATGTAAATGTTTGGAGTTTGCTCCATGTCTGGAAGTAAGCTATCTCAAACACCAAAAAATGCTGGATCCGCCCCTGCCCTAATACAGAAAATTTAGAAAGGCAACCAGGCCCAGGCCTCCACTCTGAACTGAGCTTTAAGGGGACCTCAAATTTAATAAAAAAATCTAAATGCTAATATTACTTTTTTTTTATTTACGTGTCCTCTAATAACACTGGCCAACAAAAAAAATTTTTTTTTTTGCTGCCGAGGATATTTTTACGAATTTATACTATATCGGGTGTGCTGATTTCAGAAATGACATTAGTTTTCCACGATTGGCTCTAGTTCTTGAGATACAGGGTGTTCCAGATATATTCTTATACAAACATCTTCGTTCATGCATATTTTACAGTAAAATAGTTTTATTTCTTTTTAAAGGGCATACCATTATATATATATATATATATATATATATATATATATATATATATATATATATATATATATATATATATATATATATATATATATATATATATATATATATATACATATATATATATGTATATATATATATAAATATATATATATATATATATATGTATATATATACTTTTTCCTGTTTTTAGAACACAATGAGTTCTTCACGAAGAGGATGTTTGAATAACCCCAATGCATTCTGCCACATCTGTGGTGAATATTGCCAGGAAAGCCAAAGAAGAAATATTACTAACTTTGTGAAGCAAGCATATCTGGCATACTTTGGAATGAAACTCGGAGACCAAGATAAGTCTTGGGCTCCCCATATTGTATGTAAAACATGTGTCGAAAATCTACGTCAGTGGAAAAATGGACAAAGAAAAGGTTTAAAATTTGGTGTGCCTATGGTATGGCGGGAGCAAAAGAATCACGACAGTGACTGTTATTTTTGTTTGGTTAATGTGAAAGGTATCAATCGTTTCAAGAAACGTAAATTTGAGTATCCGGATTTGGAATCAGCAAGGCGACCTGTACCACACTCAGACGATGTCCCCATTTCAGTGTTCACTACACCCCCAGATCTAACAGTGTCTGATGAAGAAGATATGCAGAATTTGGTGTGCGAACATGCAGATAGTGGTAGTGAATATGAAGACAGTACTTCTAAACAGCAACAGTTCTCCCAGGAAGAGATCAATGATTTAGTACGAGACTTAAGTCTATCCAAGCAAAATTCTGAGCTTTTAGCATCTAGACTAAGTGAAAAGAACAGTTTGAAGGCCGAATGTAAAATAACTTTTTTTCGGACAAGAGAGGCAGCACTTCTTCCATATTTCATTCAAGAAGAAAAAATAGTATACTGTAGGAACATCCCTGGACTCCTCCTCCAAATGGGGTTACCTGAATACCGACCAGAAGATTGGCGATTGTTTATAGATAGTTCGATGAGAAGTTTGAAGTGTGTTTTATTGCACAATAGCAATAGTTATGCATCCATCCCAATACTTCACTCAACAAAACTGAAAGAGGAATATGAAAATATAAGAATGATGTTGCAGAAGCTTAGATACAATGAGCACCAGTGGTCTATATGTGTTGATTTAAAGATGGTAAACTTCTTTCTAGGGCAGCAAAGTGGATATACTAAGTACCCTTGCTTCATATGTTTGTGGGATAGTAGGGCTAAAGAAGATCACTGGAAAAAGGTGGTATGGCCTGCTAGGGAAAATATGACTGTAGGTGCATCAAATATCATTAACGAACCACTGGTAGACAGGGGAAAAATTATTTTCCCACCACTCCACATTAAACTAGGACTGATGAAGCAATTTGTAAGAGCCCTAGACAAAGATGGTCAATGTTTCAAATATATTTGCAGATTTTTTCCAGGCTTGAGTATGAAGAAAATCAAAGCTGGAATCTTTAGCGGCCCTCAAATTCGCCAAATCATCAAGGATGAGCAGTTCCTATATACAATGACAGATATTGAAGCATCTGCCTGGAAAAGTTTTGTCTTGGTTGTTCATAACTTTTTGGGCAACCATAAATCTCCCAACTATGAAGAAATCGTACAGAAAATGCTTTCAGACTTCAAAACATTGAAAGCTAATATGAGCATAAAAGTTCACTTTCTACATAGTCACTTAGATCGGTTTCCCGATAATCTAGGAAGTTATAGTGAGGAACAAGGGGAGAGGTTCCATCAAGATATCAAGGTAATGGAAGAAAGATACCAAGGAAGATTGGATACACACATGATGGCTGACTATTGTTGGAGCCTTCAACGTGATTGTCCACATTCTCCACACAAAAGACAATCATACAGACACCGATTTTTAATGCATTAATTGTGATTTCATTGTACTGATTTGAATGTTTTGATCTATTAGCATTGTATGTACTTCCCCATAAACAATTTGATATATATATCTAGTGTTTTTTTTGTGAATTACGCTACAACCTAACATAAATTGTTGCTATTAATGTACTTTCGTGACCACCCTGTATCTCAAAAAATAGAGCCAATCTAGGAAAACGGAGGTCATATTCGGAATCAGGGCAACAAGTTACCTATAAAATGACCCCCAAATGTTTTGCTGCAAAATCTTTGTTGGCCAGTGTAATTTAAATTTTTCTAGTATACAAAATACATTTAAATAAATGTATTATATATATATTAGAAATTATAAAATGTATATAAAAAAGTCATTAGTTCATTTTAAATGTTTTTTTACCTTTATATAAAATGACTTTGCAATTTATTAATAACTGGTTTTTCCTATACTGAAATATTTAAGCTAAATATACCTATGATAAGCAAAACTCTGATATAAAACAAAATTGCAGTAGGAGAAGGTAGCAAACATAGAATCTTATTCTTTAATCTTCCCAGTTGTAGTATCACATAAAGTCTTGATCTGCAAAACGCCAGAAAGGAAAACCGTTTATTAAAAATTGCTTTTGAATAGTTTATTTTAGAACACTGCAATATGAGAACTCATTCAATCCATACAAGTGTAAAAAAACAAATGTTAAACTTTGAAAATAAACAATTCTTCTTTTATAATTTTTTTAAAATTTAAATATTAATGTTTAACATAACATACAAAATATAATAAACATAAAAGTCTATTTATAACAACATGTTTTAATAATCTAGTTTAAGAAACGGAAACTATGTAATAACTTTTTTTTTTAATTTTTGTTTTAGGTGCCCTAAGAAAACCTAACAATCTTTTAAAATAGCATCGCAGAAGAGCAATTAACTAAGAAGTTCACTCCTCCTTTATTACCGATGGCGCAAAATATGCCCAGAGCTCAGTTCAAACCCTCGATCACTTGTTTCTAAAGGAAATGCTCATCCACTGCGCAACGGCCGCCTAGCTGATAGTAAACCTAAAATAAAATTAATAAATATTATTTGAAAAACTATAACTTTAAATATTTATTTTGAACTTTTTTTATCTAAAAAAAGTTTTATCTTAATTTATCTTTTATAAATGAACGTGGTCTGATAAAAAAAGGCTTTTGCTATAAAAACTGGTTAAAAAAATAAGAAAACAGGACAAAATGGAAAAAAGAGGCAAAAAGTAGGAAAGCAGACTCTGTAGAAACCCTGCTTGCTTTCATAATCAATATTATGGAACAACTTTTTAACAAAAACTGTACATAAACTATAAACCAATATACCAAATTACTTAATCAAAATAAGTGTGGCTTTTAACTCATTATTAGCTTTTTATAACATTTTATTTAACTTCCTTTCTTGTGGTCTATTTTTTTTGTGTCTGCGCAAAACAAACATGAGGTCAACAGTAATAATAAAAGAAAGCATTAAAAAAATTATTTAAAACAAACAACGCAAAAAAAACTTTAGCATAAATAAAAAAATAGTTAAGAAAAGTAATTAAAACAAAAAATAAACTTTTAGCCTTTTAGTTTAGTGTAATTAAATAAAATCACTGTTGAATAATAAAAAATATATATAAAAAAGACTTTTTTAAAAACAACATTTTAAAAATGGACTGAAATATCCATTAAAGTCAGTAACTGAAAATGTTGGGCGCCAATAGGAACGAGTTGCACTTAGTTGCCCAACATTTTCACTCCTGAAGTATCAATTTAAGTCATTGACTTCAATTGATATTACAGGTTGTGTACATACACAAATTTCACAAGACCTTGGGTCCTGTGAAATTTTAGTAGTTTATTTTTTACTTTTTAGTCCATTTTTATAATGCTGTTTTTAAAAAGACTTATATATATATATATATTTTAACTATGCCTTTATATAAAAATATTATCATTTGTCCTCGAAAAACTATTATTCCCATTTAAAAAACTAGTTTAAATAAATTAATAAAGTAAATAAATTACATCTTGCCTATTGTTTTTTTTTTTTTATAAAATTACTAAATACGAATTATCTTGTAAAATTTAATAACACTTTCAGCATTATTAGTTACCTAATGTAATTTGGGACAAACTAAAAAAATTTTACATTATATTTTAAACTATGCTCAACTTATTATTATAAAAGTTTGACTTGGAATTCTTGCCAATCACTGAATGGCATTTTTTTCAAGCACTGATATAAAAAAAGGAAGGAAGAATAAATAATATATTAACATATATTATTTAAATACAACTCTAGTCATACTTTTGTAAATTGTTGACATTTTTTTATTGCTATATTTTTTTTAATTTTATTTTTAATTTTATTTTTAATGTTATATTTTATCCATAACAATTACTTAAAAATCCTAAAAAAGATGTTTGCAAATATAAAAGTTTATTTTTTATGAGTCAATATACAAAATGTATTATTGATATATAAGAAGTGAAAAGACATTATATTAGTTTTTATATATAATAAAAAATTTTTATTGGTTAATTTTAAAATTAACGCGTGTTTTTTCAAGTTGACTAGAGTGTTATTTCTTTTGTAATAGTAAGTTTATTGTTTTATTTTTTATTTTTTCGCTAACAAATTTAAGTTGATTCTCCCTTTAAAAACAAAGTACACAGTTTTGTATAAACTAAAATTTTGAATTCTAGATATTTTTCCAGATTTTGCGTTTTGCATTCGCTTAACCCTTGTTGTTACATTAAAATTTTACAAATAAATTTTACAAACACATTGCAATTTGTATTTTTGCTATCCTCGTCAAAAAAAAATAAGATAAGGAAAATCAGTTTTTTTGTTGTAGACTTTAAACTATTTTTTTTTTGCTTCGCTTTATCTAATTTTATTGTCGCCAACTAGGATGCTATATATATATATATATATATATATATATATATATATATATATATATATATATATATATATATATATATATATATATATATATATATATATATATATATATATATATATATATATATATATATATAGTATATATATATATATATATATATATATATATATATATATATATATATATATATATATATATATATATATATATATATATATATATATATATATATATATTTAAATCAAAATTGAGTTATATATTTTTGATATATAACTCAATTTTGATTTTAAAAAATATATGATTTAAATATATAACTCAAAAATGAGTTATATATTTAAATCATATATTTTTTTATTAGAATTTAATTACATTATAATGATCTTTGCTTCAAGCTTAAAGTATTAGCGTGTTTCAAGCAAAAAAAAAAAATCAATACAATAAAAAAATATATATATATAAATTATTTATTACTATATAGATATTATGTAAATTTTTTTAATGCAATCAAAAGTTGCATAAATATTTTTTTCCTCCAAGATGACGTTTTTAACGTTCCGATTAATAACTTCGCATAAAAAAAATAAATTGTTGTTAACTATAAACAATTTTGTTTTAATCAAAAATAACTAGCTTAATAAAGATTAAATTTTTGTAGGTTTCAATTTTATTTGAGTTTTTTTCATTAGTAAATAGCGCTTACATCTAAATAATTGTTATTCAAACTTTTTTAAATAATCATCAGAGTGGTTTTTTATAAAATTAAAAACTTTTTTTTCTTACTGCTTAATAGAACAATTTAAAAGTTAAAAAAATATCAAAAGTTGCTTCATGGAAATCACTTTACTAGTATGTAAATTGCATGCAAGCTTAAAGGTTTAAAACAAGGCCTGCAGTATCTGGGAATTATCGCAACTGTGCAGCATGCTGTCTCAATTTGTTAAGTTACATACAACTTCACCATAGCAACGTTGGTTACTCTAACATATACTAAAAAGTAACAAAATTATAAAACATTAAATAAACCTTTATCTTTTATAATTGATAAAGTCAATTTATTTTTAAATACTTTTTAATTTAATTTCATGTTAGTTAAATGTCACTAACTAAAGCTTCTATTTAAAAAGACTTTTTTGTGATACTCACAAATAGTTTAAATATGATTTACTTTACATCATAAGTGCACAAGTTCTTGATCTTTTCTATTAGTTCCACAAAACTAGGGGTGTACCAAATTGGGAAATTTTGAATTCTGACCAAAACCGGATTTGCTGTATTTGTTAATAAAATTCCGCTCTGGAATGAGAATATGTTTGAATAACATATGTTTATGTAATTTAATAAAAAAGTTTGAATAACATATGTTTATGTAATTTTCTACTTTCAAAATTGAAAGTAAAAAATTATGTAATTTTTTACTTTTAAAACAGCACCTCAGCATCGTGGCTACATAATATATATTTATAACCTATAATGTATATATATAACCTATTTCATTAATTTGATTATTGTTTCATTTAAATATAATATGTTGCTTTTATTTGTTTATTATAATTTCATTTATTGAAAGTTTTAACCCGCAAAATATTAATATTTAAAACTATTTCTTTGTTTCCTATTTTTCCATTTAGGTCAAAATTCAAATAATTACAGTATTAGACATGTTATACTTTTTAATTGTTTAAAATTTAAAAAATATTTAAAATAAGACTATTCTCAGAGGCAAGTAACATTTTTGATGAAAAAAGAGCAAGTTTATTCCCAAAACTGGAGAACAATTCTTTTTGCACCAAAATATTTCTAAACTTCCAGAAATCCTTACATAATTGATTACTGCAAATAAAATTACATTGAGTTTATTAAGAATGTTGTTTTTTTTTACCTAGGTTTAGCTATAGCTCTTGATTGACAGGTAGTGCAATAATTTTTAATTTAATTTACACAGTCTGTGTCAAATGTCTTAAAATGAAAGGTATTCTGGTATGAAATATTGCAATTCCGGACAGAACTGAAATGGCTTGAAAGTCTTAAACTCCGGCTGGAACTACAGCCATAAAGGAATGACACATCCGTGGTTTTATTCAAAACATTTAATTTTTTCAATTTCGATAAACCTTACTTTATGGCAATCTTGAAATTTTTCTAATGCAACATTGAGTTAAATCTAAATATATATTTTAATTTTTATTTATTTTTAATCATTATCCAAAATAATACATTTAACTTTATGGTTTGAAGAGTAAATTAAGCTTTTAATCAAGTTTCACACAAATAAATAAAAAAGATAAATGTTATATATATAAAATAAAGATTTGAAAAATAAGAATTAATAACTTGAATGATAAGTATAAATAGTTAAATATTTGGAGTTAGCGCCATGTCTGGATGTTAGCTATCTCAAAGACCAAAATATGCTGGATCCGCCCCTTTATTAAATGTGTGTGTGTGTTTATTACTTTGTTTTACTCGAAAGAAACTTTAATGGTAAAAAAAATGTCTCTACCAACACATTTTTTTAACATAAAAGTTTTTTTAACATCAAAAATTAAGTGACATTTAAATGCTGTTTAAATGTTGTTTAAAACATTTAAAAAGATGCAAAAGTACATTAAGTTTTATCAATTTTTAAAAAACCATAATAATTATGATTTGAAAGTTTTTTTATTTAATGGTGAATTTGTATTTCTTTTTTTTTTTACTATTTTTATAAAATAAAAAAAGGTCCTTCATATATAATGTAGGGAAAAATTGATAAAGATGGGTGCCAATCAGGATTGCTGTCCAAGGCAGTGAGACAGCTCTCAGCGGCCCTGGGAGTGTTCCTACATTGACTGAAAAATAGGTAAAACATACAAGTGTTGCTTGTTGATTAAAAATCAACTTTTTATATTTGCAAACAATTTTAACAATTTTAGGTAAGAAATATGGATAAAATGTGACATTAAAAAATTATCTGTTGATTATATACTAAAGTATGACTAAAGTATATATTATAAAAAAGAAAATAGTTGAAATTTTTGTTTTTAAAATATAAATCTTAAAAGAACAAAATATGTTTTCATTACATAATTTATTTTTTTTTATTTTTGAAAAATCTGAAATTTAAAATGCTCATATTTCATGAACCACAAAAAGTTTTAGGTTAAAATTTTTAATAACTGCTTTTCTCATTGATATAAACCTAATTACCAAGTTAAATCTAATGTTTAAATCTTAAAATTTTGGTATAACTGGCATGGACTAACCAAAAAATTATATTTTACAAACTCCTTTAAATATTAGAAAAATAGTAGAAAATTGGATCTAAATGAGTAACCCACAATTTAAACTGTGAAGGTTTTTCATAATATTTTATATACTAAAGTTTTTTCAATAAAAAAATAAATTCACTATTATATTTTTACCATAACATTGGTTTACTTCAGATGCAACACCAGCACATGATGCTGAATTTAAAAAAATATTACACACTCTTGATCTGTTAATAAACCCGTTGCCATTAGAAAGATTGCATATTGACCAATCCCCCCATTGTGTCCAAGAAGCTAAAAAAATCATCAAAATGTTTCATTAGGATGATGGATTTATTAATTTTCTTTACTAAAACTAGGGTTACACCAATACCTACATTTGGTCAATGCTGATTGGTAAAGAGCCTAAATTTGAATATGCACTCTTTTTTTTTTCACTAATAGGTAATTTATGAGTTACTTCAAACATCATCTTATTTGTCATTTTTAATGTTTCTATATATATATATATATATATATATATATATATATATATATATATATATATATATATATATATATATATATATATATATATATATATATATATATATATATATATATATATATATATATATATATATATATATATATATATATATATATATATATATATATATATATATATATATATATATATATATATATATATATATATATATACATTTATCTTACTAATTTAAGGACTATATATGCATCAAGCACTCTTTCATAATTTATACTTAGTAAATATTAAAAAAAAACATTGTATAATAATATAACGTATGTTAAACATGTTATATATATATATATATATATATATATATATATATATATATATATATATATATATATATATATATATATATATATATATATATATATAAATGTATATATATATATATATATATATATATATATATATATATATATAAAAAACAAACAGTTCTATTTATGTTAATAAGGTTAATATATATACTCAAGAGGTAATCCACTGTTATTCAGGGTGGTAGCCCTCCTTCAGAAGACATCAGGAGGTAATCCACTGTTATTTAGTGTGGTAGCCCTCTCATATATTTGAAAATAAATAATAAAAAAAGCATGGAATTCGACTGTAAATGCTTAGAAGAACCAAATTGGCCAACAATTCCAAGTGCATTTGCTGAAGTTACCAAAAACATGCATATATGGTGTGTCAAAATATCATATATTGTTTCAGACCTTTTAAAACGACTTAAAATTCTTGAAGATCAAAAGATAAATGTCTTAACAGCAACAACAAATAAACCAACAATAATATTCACATATGCACAATCAATATCAATACAGAAAAATCAATTAAAACCAAAAGAAGCTGAAGTGGTAATGATGGCAAAAATTATAAATGGGTTTAATAATAAAAAAAGAATAGAAACAACATCGTTATAAGTGGAGTTGCTGACCATACTACTTTAGATAAACAAGTTAATGAAGAAAATGATAAACAAACCATTGAAACAATACTAAAAGCAGTTAAACAAGATTTTTCAATAACAAATGCAAAAAGAATAATTGGACTAACTAATAAAACTAAAAGACCAGTAGGAGCACCTGACCTCATCTTAGTTGAATTGTAGAACAAAGAAACTCAAAATTTTATAATTAAAAATTCTAAAAAGTTAAAGGACAGTATTAACTTCAAAAATATTTTTATTAATAAAGACAAAACAGCAAATGAGAAATTGTTCAAAAGTGAACTCAGAAAAGTTAGAAATGCTAGAAATTAAGTACTTGCTCAAGAGGTTGAGGGAACAAATGGGAGGCAATGATACAATGTTCACAATGGAAAAAAATATTATTGGGGTATACGATCAGGTGAACTCAAATGGATCGAAATTAAATCGGCATAATTTACATATAAAAATTAAAAGAACCTCTGCATTAAACTTGGGTATCCAAAATGTTCAATCTGCTATCATTTGAAAATCATTAAAAAATTTGCTATCATTTATGATATAGTGCAAAATTATTCTCTAGATATTTTTATACTTACTGAAACTTAGATAAAGTCAGACAACCCTACTGCAATTAAAGAAGATATGGCCCCACCAGGCTTTAAAACAATTCAATACTGCCGATCAGACCATTGTGGAGGAGGCGTTGCAATAATATATAGAGAAAATTTTAATATCAAACCACTCTCATTATCATCTACCTGTCTGTCTTATGAACGTACATCAGCTAAGCTAAATCTGGCAAATACAAGCTACAATGATGTTGCTAAATATCGATCAAATTTAATCATTCCAAAAATTCACAAATCACAAATCCAGATGTAGTCATTATAAGGCAAAACTAAATTCAGCATATGGTGATCAAAAAGAAACATGGAGCATTGCCAAGAAATTACTACATTCGAATAGTTCTAAATCTAAAAACAAAATATACCAGAAGCAAAATGCATTATAATAAGTCAATATTTCATACGCAAACTCGAAATTATAAAGAACACTATCCAGAAAAGGCTTGCAAAAACCCCAATATCTAAATTTATCTCAGAGTCATCTCCCACTGTAGATATATTAACAACATTTGGTACAGTCACACCTACAGATATGTCGAAAATAATCAAAACTCTCAAACCTAAGACATGGCCACTTGATATTATTCCAACAAACATCCTTAAATCTTGTTCAAAAATATTCAGTCCAATTAAAGCTCACCTTGCTGACCTCTCATTCAAATCCGGAATTTTCCCAGCCTCATATAAAGTTGCTCAAATAACAACAATTCGCAAAAAATCAGGACTAGCAGAATTTGACCTAATGAATCTGCGCTCCATATCAAATCTCAATACAATTTCGAAAATTATTGAAAAGCTTGCTTTATCTCGTCTTCATCCACACGTAACATCATCTGTTGACTTCAATCCTCTACAATCTGGTTTTAGATCTTATCACTCAACCGAAACAGCACTCTTAAAGATATGCAATGACATCCTGCTAAACATTGATGATGGTTTGACCACTGTTCTCCTATCTCTGGACATATCTTCAGCATTTGAGACAATCAATCACAGCCTGCTGATTACCCATATTAAGAATGAATTTGGTGTCACAGATAATGCATTAAAATGGCTAACATCAACATTGCACTCTCCAAAATTTTTTATTTCTATTGGATCATCAAATTCTAGACTAATAGCAAGTTCAACAGGAGTACCACAGGGTAGTGTATTAGGCCCATTTCTATTTTCTATGTTTGTTTCACCTGTATATCATATTATAGCTAAATTTAGTACAAATCATCATCAATATGCTGATGATACCCAACTTTATACTTTCCTCAGCCCTGGCAAAGATAGCATCAACAAAATCACTGAGTGTGCTAATGCAGTAACAACATGGTTTCTAGAAAATGGACTTCTGCCTAATATAAATAAAACAGAAGCTATTTTATTTGGATCTAGAAAACAAACTAGCAAATATAAAAATGATTCGAATATTGCATTTTCTGGAACCACAATAACTACAATAAATTCAGTAAAAATCCTTGGAGTCACCCTAGATTCAAAGCTCTCTATGGACAAGCGCATAAACATCATTATTAAATCCTGCAATTACCAGATTTGTGCACTTCTCCACATTTGTCCATGTCTGACCAAAGAAGCTGCAAACTTTATTGCTTGTGGCATCGTTAACTCTCAGCTTGACTATTGTAACAGCATTTAATCTGGCACTTATCAAAAAAATCTTTAAAAACTCCAACGAATTCAAAATAACTTATCTAGTATTGTTTTCCATTCCCTTTCCATTTAAAATCAGAAATATTGCTGAAATCTCTTCATTGGTTACCAATCAAAGAATAATCCATAAAATATCAGTTACCACATATAACATTTTATTATCAAAATTTCCTGCATATTTATTTGAACTCCTAGAAGTCCGAATTTCAAAACAAAATACATAATACAAAATCATTAGACAGTTGCCAACTTACACGTTGTCAACAAAAAACCTCCCTGGGCTCAAAATCTTTTTGTATGACTGCACCTCAAATTTGGAATGATTTCTCTTTGAATACACGAATATAAACTTCAATAGAAACATTCAAAAAAAAGACTAAAGTATGAACTCTTTTTCAGACTCATAGTTTACTTGTTTAGTGCTTCTAAATTACTTTATCACTATTGTGACTGTCGTAAATAATGGCACTTTAATCTCTAATTATTATTATTATTATTATTTTTATAATTATTATTATATATATATATATATATATATATATATATATATATATATATATATATATATATATATATATATATATATATATATATGTATATATATATATATATATATATATATATATATATATATATATATATATATATATATATATATATATATGTATATATATATATATATATATATATATATATATATATATATATATATATATATATATATATATATATATATATATATATATATATATATATATATATATATATATATATATATATATATATATATACATATTAGGGTGATGCTCAAAAAACTTTTTCAAAGTAAATTGATGGGACAACCTCTATTTTAGTTCCTTTTAGCATAACAAACTTATGTGCAAAATTTGAGAAGGATATTTCATCATTAAGGGGTGCAACACGGGGTTGAAAGTTTCATTAAGGTTGATGCTAATGGCTGTAAGCACTTGAAATTTTTTTTTTTATATAAACTATTTTAATTCAAAAGTTTTTAAATAACAAGGAATTGAACATTAAAAACCATAAAAAATTAACTATAATTTAAATATCACTTTAGTTTTTTATTTTGTTTTGCATGGAAAAATGACTATTTAGTCCTGTTTAACAACAGTGGATTTCTTGGCATCTGGAAACTGTTTTCGATGCTCAGACACAACTTGGAGAAGTGCTTGCTTTTGTCCTTCATCTTTTGTTAGAATTTGGTTAAAGTCTTGGATAAGAGCAACTCCTCTCTCTGCTCTGTCATTCACAACGCTCAAACCGGCTACAAAATGCTTAGCTGAAATAAAAACTTGGTCCTCGTTCCACAAAGATGAATCCAATTTGAGCCAAGAAGTTGAGATGCCCAGTTTAACAAAAAACCTCATGGTGTTTGAGTTAATAAAATCAGCAGGCTCTGATGATGAAATGTTGTTTTCACGTAGTTGAACACGTTTTGCAGGAATTCCATTTCCAGTTTTTGTTTTCATTGCATTTAGCATCTGGTATTTTGTAGCTGCATCAACACGATCATCAAAAAAACTAAAGGCAATCAGTTCCTCACTGAGGTACCACATATGACGAGACAATGCCTTTATCGCTACATTCGCAACATTTAAATTTATTATCCTGAATTGTGTGAGTCGTTTAAGGCACATGAGATCATTCAGTGGAGCTTGAATGGACAGCGAAGCAGTAAACATGAGTTGAGATAGACAAAGCAGACAAAAATATTCAAGAAACCTGATAAATTTATTTCACGCTTCGTCATGCGAAACTGGGATCTGAAGAGAAAAATTTTGATTGAATAAATAGCCTTGGCCATCCATCTGGCCCGATGCATAGCCCCAGGAGCCATAAAATGAACCCCGCGAGGAGGAATATGACCTAGGTAGATCAAAGACAGTTCTAAAGGTTCCCTATAATCATCACGAGGCTGGTTCTCTGTCAGCAAGCAGTTCTGAATGAAATCAATAGCTTTTTTCATCATTTCTCTGTTGCTGCTAAAAACTAAAGCTGTTTCAGGGTCTGATATACCGTCTTCATATCTGTCACGAACGATTAATGGCCATGCTGTTTGAAACCTTTTAAACATCAAAATGTCTGGTCCAGTAGATGGTCCAGATAATGAGTTAAACACATCTCCAAGAACAATTCAAAAATATGGTGCCGACATGCAAGATGGAGCAGCTCTTTATTCATCTTTTGTTCAATAAGAACTGCTGCACCAGAGCGAATTCCAGAATTACTGGCTGTAGTGTCAAAAGACATGGCTTTTATATTCTCTGCAAGATTCCAGTCGTAGATTGCTGTTACAACTGCATTTGCCATTGTCTCTCCAGTGCCATTTGGGAGCTTAGGCACATTCAATAGACATTCTACACCTTGACCCGAAACAAAAATAGACAAGAGATCTATTTTTTCATGTTTTCCTGATATATCAGGGAGTAACTTGCCGTCCCAATGCACTACGAGTGGAACATCCCTAATATTTTCACCAAAACTTTCCTTCAATTTCAAAATTGTTTCGTCTCTATGTTTCATTCTATTGCGTCGAATTGACCAGCGATTCAGAGCTAGTTCACTTGGGTTTTGACCAACAGCAACTGAGAATGAAGCCAAAGCATAAACCGCATTTCGGTTGCATATCTTCGTTCGATCTAAAGCTGCTGCAACTTGTGGACTGACAATATTTTTTGGACGAGGTCGTTTTGTCTGCGGTGTCACTGCTGATTCATGGTCAGAATCTACGTTCTCATTGCAACTTTTTTCTGAATCTGATTCAAATGTTTCAACTACTGCTTCACCGTTGCTGACAGCATGTCTTAATTCTTCTCATTCTGTTCTGGCTTTTATAGCCTCTTGTCTCTCATGTTTACGCTTCAACTTGACTGCCAATTTTATTGTCTGTCTATTTGTGCCATTAAACTTGGGTGTCTTCCATTTCCAAGCTGAGTTTTAAGAAAAAGTTTGTCATCTGGATTTTGTATAAACCTCTCGGCATCAACATGAGAATTGTCAAACGTATCTTCAAATGATGCAACAAAGGCTGTTTCTTTCGCTATCTGAGTTGCTCCTCCTCTTTTTGAAGCCTTTTGTAGATTTCTCCACTTGTTGTATATTTTCTCTAGCCTCGCAATTGCATGTTGCAATGTTGTCATTGGCATGTAAGCTTTGTTCCAAAAATCAGCAACTGTTTTAATAGTAATGTCCAAACTTTCTCGCACGGTTTTTTTGTTTATTTTCAACTGATGAAAGAAAAACTGTAATGCTTGCTTTCGTGACGGTAGTCTAGTACCATTAATGGAGGCATTTGTGAAACCGAGAAGGTAAATTTCGGTTGCAGATCTAGTTGCAGGTTTTGATTGTGACATTTTCTGATATTTATTATTCTAGAAAAATACAAATAAAGTTATGCAATAAGCATGATGTGAATTGCAAAAGTTATAAAATTTTATTTATTTAGTATATATTCAGTGATATCCATTATTCAGTATCTTTTTTGAGTTTAGAGATATGAATTTATATAAAATAAAATTCAAAGTAGTTTACATAATTTAGATTACAAAATAACAACTTAAATATATACTGACTTTTCACAATTGAGATATTCCACTGCAAAATTGTTAAAAATAAAAAATTTTAGTTAAAGAAATTAATTTGGTAGTCTGATAGTGATAAACATACAAAATGGCGGTTTGGTGGCAAATTACAAGGGATTCTGGGATAGAAAAAATAAGTAAGTGGGTTTTCAGCTAAGTAATTAATAATTAAGCACTATAAAAATTTAACTATTTGAATGTAACAAATTTCTAAAAATGCTATGAAGTAAAATTTCTGTTTTTTTTATCTGTATTTGGAAATTTATAAATATTTTTCCTATACAGAACATTAATTAGTTGATAAATTTAACAACTGGTCAGATTCTCAAAAAAAACATAAAGAGTACACCTCATTGAAAAGACTTCTGGTTGTGTTCAAAATGGATTTACAGATAAAAAAATGTATTCAAAGATTTCAATAATATTCAACAACACATTAATTTACACGGCTATCTTTTCTATCGCGTACATGTGATTTTATCAGTTGGTATATATATATACATATATATATATATATATATATATATATATATATATATATATATATATATATATATATATATATATATATATATATATATATATATATATATATATATGATATATATATATATATATATATATATATATATATATATATATATATATTTATATATATATATACATGTATATATATATATATACATATATATATATATATATATATATATGTGTGTATATATATATATATACATATATATATATATATATATATATATATATATATATATATATATATATATATATATATATATATACATAATATATATATATATATATATATATATATATATATATATATATATATATATACATATATATATATATATATATATATATATATATATATATATATATATATATATATATATATATATATATATATATATATATATATATATATATACCTGTGTGTGTATGTAACAACTATATATTTGCATACAATACAGACCCACAAAAATAAAAAATCTAATGCTTTCAAAACAATCAGCATTGACCAAATGTTACCAAAACTGATACCAAGGCATTTGCTAAATGGACGATACATTAATAAATGGACGATGCTAATGCTGATGCATTGGTGCACCCCTAATTAAAGCAATATACAAAAGCTATAATAATCATCACAACAATTAAAACTATTTCCTACCTGAGCAAATAATTCTCTCAAAGCTTTCGCCAGGACACTGTTGCACAGTATTCAACACCTTACAATCTCTTGTTCGATCAGTATAATCTAAGGCACTTTCACAATTTGTCCAAATGCTCCATTCTCCCCAATTAGCTAATGTAAAAAATTGATAAAGCATAAAAATCAAGAGAAGTTAGAATAAAAACATAATTGAAGCATTAAATATGTACCTATCATGTGCTTTTCAGTGCTTAAAATATGTACTCATATAACACAACAAATATGTATTCATAAAACACATTAATGTTACAGATTCTTACTGTAGAGTATTATAATTGGTAATAAATATAGTATCCAAAACTCAAGCTAAAGAAATTTTACAAAAACCATTCATAGTATATAATATATAAGAGAAGGATATAATAATATCATTAGTGACAACAAAAAAACTTATTTATAAAGCAAAACTAATAATTGACTGCTTCCAACATTTATTGCTAATATTAATAGTAATAAAGTAATGATTAAAATCTCCTTTATTAACTTTCAAAGCACATTATGACAAGTCAGTGATAATAATATAAAAACCATTTTAATGAAAATGCTTTTTTGATTGGGGTTTACCTCAGACATTAAAAAAATTTTCAAACATATTCATTAACAATCATGTAATGAAATTCACAACTTATAATTATAAATTAAAAGTAGAAATAATAAAATAATAAATAATTTCCCATGCAAAACTTTGATAGCATATATTTATTCAATTATTTAAACTTTGACAGAAATATTTCACTAAGCCTTTATTTGCATCATAGAAATGATTTATACATTGAACCCTTTTACAACTTTAGATTCAGGTGTAAGGCATTGCATAGCTTTTGTTTTACTAATAGTAAGATACTAGTTAAGAACTATATACCCATCAAGTAATCTTTAATAAATTATACCTTTACTAAATATTAAAAAAAAAACATTGTATAATAATATAACAATGTATGTTATATACAAAATTATAAAATGCAATTTGTTTACAAGAACAAAGTAATTTGCGAGTTTATCCATATTTGATTCAAGTTTACTAATTAGGTTTATTAATTAAGTTTACAAATACCTGTCATAAGTTTTATACTTATGTATAAATTCTGTTTTTTTTATTTTAAATCAGATTTTTGAGCTTCTAAAAAACCCCTCATGCATTTTAATATACTACCATTTGTATTTTATCTGCACTTACCATCAACAAATCAAAGAACATTTAAAAACCTCTGTGCTCATCTCACTAAATAGTATAGCTCTAGTTACAGTGACTTTGCTTACATCATTAAACACTTGCTTTATTTGCATTTACTCACCCAATTAATTACAAGTTGAATTTTAGACCAATTTTCAAACAACTCTAATCAAGTACCTTAGCTCCTTGATTAGTGGTAGAGTGGGAGAGCTCTTGCTTTGTAATAACTGTCTTTAGGGCATAAATATATCAACTTTACAGATTTAAAAAACTTCAAATTTTTATTTTATTGTATCAAAATATTACTAATTTTATTGCACATTTGAACTTTGGGATAACTTACATTTTGTTAGTACAACTCACACTGACTCACGGTTGTAACAAAGTTTATGTTTAATATAATCCCACCTAAAAAAAAAAACACTAGAAAACTCTCTGCAAACAAGAGTAACCTTTTAAGGCATATTTGGTGTTTTGGAATAATTTTTTTTGTCATATTACTGACCATTTTATGGTCATTATTATTATATGTCATATTAATGACCCATACTCAATTTGAAATGTTCAAACTTTAACAAACTTATTTTATTACACCATTAATGCATTTCCTGTAAAATCGGCTGAAATAAAAAAAACTAAAAACCAGACTATCAAATAATTTTTTAGACAATCAATTTTTTATTAAATTTTACTAAAATTTACAATTCATTTTTTTGATCCTACCTCACATGATTTTTGTTTTGCCGTTATCATTTTATAACTTTTAATTAATTATAATTTTAATTATTCTCTTTAGAATTTGAGTAAATTGTTTGTTTCGCCTTTTTGAATTTATTAAATTTATTTAGAACTTAAGTATATTGTTGGTTTTGCCATTTTTCTTTTTGTATTATTTTGAGTATATATGAAACATTGCTGTTTTTATTTTAATTGTTTTATTTAGAGTTTATATAAATCGTCTGTTTTGCCGTATTTCTTTTTAATTTTTTTAATTTGAGTATAAATAATACATTACCGTTTTTGCTTTAATTATTTTATTAAGAGTTTATATATATTGTCTGTTTTGCCATATTTCTTTTTAATTGTTTTAATTTGAGTAAATAATACATTACCGTTTTTGTTTTAATTATTTTATTAAGAGTTTATATATATTGTCTGTTTTGCCATATTTCTTTTTAATTGTTTTAATTTGAGTAAATAATACATTACCATTTTTGTTTTAATTGTTTTTTTTGGAATTCAAGTTAACGATAGTTTTGCCATACTTTTTTAGTTATTTAATTTAGAATTTAAGCAAATGTTTGTTTAAATTTTATTTAGAATTAAAAAAAACAATCTTTTGCTGTTTTTATTATAATTATTTTATTTAGAATTGAAATAAATCCAATGTCATTTTTAGTTCAATTATTTTATTTAAAATTTAAATAAATTGTTTTGCCGTTTTTATTTTAATTATTTTATTTTGAATCAAAATAAAATTTTGCTGTTTTTTTTTATATATATTTTATATATAAACATGTTTGTTTTTCCGTTTTTATCCTAATTATTTTATTTAAAATATAAATTAATTTTTGATGTGCCATTTTTGTTTTACTTTATTATAGAAAAAATAAACAAATGCTTTGTTTTGCCGTTTTAGAATTATAATAAAACTTTGCCGTTTTTTTTATTTATTATTTTATTCAGAATTTAAATAAGTTGTTTATTTGCTGTTTTTACTTACATTATTTTATTTAGAATAATATTAATTTCAAAATAATTTTGATGCTAATTAACTTTCTGTATTTAAAATATTTTTGTAATAATAATTACAAAAGTTTGACTAGCAACTTCTGCTGATCGAATTTGATTGGCCAGATTTAATTTTAGGTGATCAAAATGTCAATTTTTCCAAAAGTAGATGATCTTCAATTGCCTCATTACTATCAATAAACTCTGCTGTTACAAAATGCTCCAATGTGGCCTAGACAATGCACACCGACACCATCGATTCGTAACATGGCACTGTTAATACTTTGATAATTCTCAGCTGTTAATGGAATCAACCACTCTAAGAGCTACCACAGAGTTGGGGAAACCTGACTACCAGCCGGCCTCAGAATCATAAAACTGAGTTTTAGAGCTGTACCCTCATTAGGAGATAATTGATTGAGTTGCCTAGTCATAAAAAAAGAGACACAAGCAAAACCCATGCATCGAGTCAAGATGATTCAGCATTCAACATCCTAAACTGGAAACAATGTAATAAGAATACATCTGCGCCAGTCTAATAGATAAAGAAATAAAAAAAAAAAAGTACAGAAGAAATAAAAATAAAAAAATCAGGTTTATCTTTACCAGATATTTAATAGATAGTGGTGTGGTGATAGAGTAGTGGTAGAGATTGCGGAAGTGGTGTAGTGGTAGAGCGCTCGCCTCATAAGTTTCTGAGTTCGATTCCCACCACCTCCCTGGTAGTACTGCGCTCAACTTGTTTCTCCGCGCAGCAGCCTTGTTCTTCAAGGTTCGTGTTTCGAAACTATAGAGTTGAGAGTGGGTTATAATCACAAGTAGCCTCCTCATCTGTAGTGACCATCTTGGCCTTGGGGAAGTAAATAAAAAAAAAAAAAAAAAAAAAAAGATATACAAGAAAGGTTTATCTTTAACACATATTATATCAATGATGTATAGCTAAGTTCATGGATATTAGAGCAGAAAACAGATTTTTTTTTTTTTTATTAAAAACAAAGTCACTTGTTTACAAAAACACTTAATATCTCATCTTGAATCTAATAATTTACTTTCTGATCATCAATATGGATTTCAATCTTCTCATTCTACAGCCAATTTGCTAAGATTAATAAATGATAGGTTTTATTGTACATTAGATAAAGGTGGAGAGGTTAAGGCCAACGCTCTTGACATTTCTAAAACTTTTGATAAAGTTTGGCATGCTGGTCTTCTTCATAAGCTTTCTTCTTACGGTGTATCTGGTAATATCTTTAATATTATTGAATCCTTCCTTTCCAATTGCTTATAAAAAAAACTTAATTCAACGTTGCCATTGCTGCTGCTGCCCATTCGAGCGCATTTACATGGAATTTTTAGAAAAAGTTAGTGTTAATCTCCAAAACCCTTGGATCTCACATGGTCAACTCTATGTTACATGTTATGTTATAATTCTACGTTATGTTACAAATCTATGTTACTATGTTATGTCACAACTCTGTTACTATGTTACAAGAACAAGATCGTTTAATACCTTATTTTAAAAAAGAAAAAAAAAAAAAATCTGTTTGCTTTTATATAAAATACCAGATTGTTTGATCGTTTGTTTTTGCAAGTTGTTAAATATTTATTATGAAGTATGTCATTAAGCAAATATTACAAAAAGGTTGTATTTGTAAAGTTGATATATTTATTTATATTTGTGTGTTATTTATTATTTGTTTATATGTGTTAAAGTTATATGGGTTTATATTTTGTAAGTGCAAATATATTTATATATGAGTGTTTCTATGTTTGTGATATAATATTATTTGTTTATAGTTTGTAAGTGGTTAATATGTTGTTTACATGGTTTCAAATTGTTGTGACTTGGCTTAGTTTACAGCAAGAGTGTTGACCTTGCTAGCCAAGTGGTGTACTTTGCTATAATGTAACTTGGCTTTGTTAGTGCAAGATTATTGTCCATGTCAGTGTTAAGTGGTTTTAATTAAGTGTTGTGCTGTCATGATAAAACACATAAATTATATCTATAGTTATTGTAGTCATAAAAACTGTTAAAAAAATATTTTTGAAAGAATGTGTTTATAAGAAATGTTGAAAAGATAGATAGTTTTTTAATATCTATAATTTTTTTAAAAATTTATATATTTTTTACCTTCATTAAATATGTTTAACTTGAATTTGTTGTTTATTTTTTTATAAAGGTATGTGTACAAAGTGTTACATAAGTTTTAGTAACTTTCATTAAATTTTTTGGATTTTTTGTATAGAGGATGTTTCCTCCATAATAATACTTTAATCAAAGGTCATTCCGTGCCAAATGGTCTAAAACTTTAAGATTCCAACATGGACCCCCTCAGATTTTGATAAAACTTAGTGGGTTGGTTTATATCAATGAGAAAAGCATTTCCTGAAAATTTCAGCTTCAAATCTTATGTGGTTCATCATAAATTATGGACCCATAAAAGTGGCTCCGGTTAGAACTTACAAAATTGTGCCTTCCCTTAAATCCACTGGTAACCTATGATCAACACTGATTTTCATGATATACCTTTTTTCTACTCATTTAGTAGACTTTATTAAAGTGATTTCAGAAAAAAAATAGTGGGTACTCATGGGGAAGTTACAAAGTGATTACAAACAATGAAGTTGGCACAAAATGCATTAAAAACGCAAAAAATAGAGATATTGATGTACTTTAGTATTCATTATTTACTGCAATGCAAAAAAATGTATATATATATGAAAGTATATCAAAATCATTGCTACAAATTAGCTTTAAATTAGGACTGAATTAAACTCAGGTTTTAAATAACCTTAGTTGCCCTCCCTTGTCTTTTTATTTTTAACATATATATATCTGGAAGAAAATACATATGTATTTTCTCCCAGAACTTATCTTAAAAGAAATATGTTATTGTATGTTTTACTTTACAAAATGTGACTGATTTTTTTTCTAATGCATGAAGTGTTAATGCACAAAATAACAATTGAACATACGCAGTTAAAAGCTGTGACATGGCAAACAAGTTATTGGGTGTACTTTTTATCTTTATTTCGTATATAAAATTTATCATTCTATATTTATTTATTGTGTCCAAACTTATGGAAACTTTAGTTTACACTTCAAAAATTAAAAATAAATATATTTTTTTTAGATGATAACTAAAAATAAATGGCAAGTTCATCTTTAGATCTAATTCAATGTTGCATTGGAAAAAAATTAAATGAAAATTATCATGAAGGAAAATTTACCAAAATCAAGAAAATTAAATTTTTTGAGGAATTAACAAAAAAAGATCAAGAGCTTGTGCACTTTAGATGTAAAGTAAATCCTATTAAAACTATTTGTAATCACCATGAAAAGATCTTCTTGGATAGATTTGAGTCATCGTATGTTGGAAGCTTTTGTTGCGATCCTTTTAACAAACACAAAATTAAAATTAGAAGTATTTAAAAATAGATTAACTTAATGATTATATTAAAGATAAAGTCTTCTTTATTTATTTATTTAGTGTTTTATCATATATTTTTTTAGAATCTGTCAGAGTAATCAGTGCTGCTGTTGCAAAGGAATTTGATTTAATACCTGGTTATAAACTTTGTACAGAATGTCGTAAAATATTGCACTTAAGAAAACAAGAACATGAAAGCGATTCATGTAAAAATCAAGATAACGATTTTAACGGGATTCATATTTCAAAAGAAAACTTTAATTTAAGCATTAACACCTTTGGCTGTTCACCTCTAAAACTAGTAGCTTATAAAGACAGAGTCAGCTATGCAAAAAGAAAGATTAACAAGATCCATGCTGCAACCAAAAAGAAAATAGCAACTGTTTTAGATGTTTCTCCGGATTTAATAAATGATGAACCAAAAACAAAAGAACTTTGTTGCAAAAGTAAACAAGATTTGGACTCACTAATGGAATTAATTAAAGCAAAGTTTGATATTTCTTCAAAACCAGAAAAACTTAAATTGCTAACTTTGGTTCCTGAGAGTTGGAACATTAACTATACAGAAAACTATTTTTCTGCTTCCCAAAGAATGATAAAAACTGCAAGGCATTTGAAACAAATGCATGGCATAATGGCGGAGCCGTCTCAAAAAGAAGGAAGATCTGTTAGTGAGAGAGTAAAAAATCTAGTCCATGAATTTTACCAATCAGATGAATACTCTAGAATGTGTCCAGGAAAAAAATAGTATGTCTCAATCCAAGTTGATGGTAAAAGACAACATTTTCAAAAAAGACTGCTATTACTTAATATAAAAGAAATTTATTTAGAGTTTGTTAAAATTTACTTAGATGTCAAGATTGGATTTTCTAAGTTTTGTGAACTTAGACCAAAGTGGTGTATTGCTGTTGGAGGTGCTTCAGGTTTCCACTCTGTATGCGTTTGTGAGTACCACCAGAATGCCAAAGTTTTAGCATTAAAAATACCAGATATTTCAGACTATAAAAATCTCTTGACATTAGTTGTATGTGACTTAACAAATTGAGACTGCATGCTGCATTGTTGTGATAACATTGTAATGATACACTTAAAGAGTATCTTACTACTTTGTTTGATAAACATAGCATTGAAGAAATCAACTTTAATCAGTGGCAAAAAGCTCACAAAAAACATGATATAGTTCCGGTAACTCTTCCAGTGGACGATTTTATTGAAAAAGCTTGTCAACAAATAGACCAATTAAGAGACCATCACTATATAGCCAAAAATCAAGCAGCATATTTGCAGCATCTAAAAATCACATTAGCAAGTAATCATATTTTAATATTATTAGACTTTGCTGAGAATTACAGTTTTTTAATTCAAGATGCAGTACAAGGTTTCCATCGGAACAATAGCCAAGCAACATTGCATCCTTTTGTTATTTACTTTATGGAAGAAAACAAGATAAAATGTAAAAGTATTTGCATTATCTCAGATAATTTGCAACACAATACAAACTCAGTACATTGTTTCATTCATGAAGTATTAAAACATTTAAAAAAATTGATACCCTACTTTAACCACTGCATTTATTTCAGTGATGGTGCAAGTTCACAATACAAAAATTATAAAAACCTATCTAACTAATGTCACCATAAACAAGATCATGACGTATCTGCAGAATGGCATTTTTTTGCTACATCACATGGAAAGAGTGCGTGTGATGGTGTTGGGGGAACTGTCAAAAGACTTGTAGCAAGGGCAAGTTTACAATCGTTACATAGTTGATCCTATCAATTCATCTAAAAAAATGTATGATTGGTGTAGACAAAATATTGATGGAATACATTTTCAACACATTTCAAATGATGCAGTTACATTACATTGCATGAAATTTAAATTAGAAGAACGTTATGCTACTTGTTCAACAATTCCAGGAACAAGAAACCACCATTGTTTTATACCACAATCATTAACTACTTTACAAATGAGACGGGTTTCGTTCAACGATGTGTTTACTAATGTAAATATTTCAACAATGCAACAGAACCATACAATTCCACTTGCATCTCTTTCACCAGGAATTTATATAGCATGTGTTTATGATGGAAAATGTTTTTTAGGTAATATTGTGGAAGTATCTGAAGAAAATCAAGATATCGTTATAAAGTTCATGAAGCAGTCTATTTCCTCTAACACTTTTACTTGGCCACATAGAGAAGATATTTGCTGGGTTCCAATAATGCACGTTCCATGCAAAATTTCATCTTTAAAAATGAAATCAGCAACTGGTAGATGCTATGAACTATCAGCTCAAGAAAAAACTGAAATAACACATTTGTACAATAGAATGTTTAATAACGAAATTATATAATAACAAAGCAAAATTTTTATAAGCTTGATCAATCGAAAAAATGTATTAAAGCATACTTAAATGATTCCATCTTTATGTTGATTTTTTATTAAATAATGTTTTTTAATGCATAACACGTATTATATAATTACATAATAAACTTGTGTATTGCAATGACAAATCAAACTACTCTTATCACTTGATATAATCTGTAACCTAAATTTAAACATGACAATAATAAAATGGGGAAAATGATACTAAATTTAAGTCAGAATATAAAACTGTAAGATAATAACTGATATAGAAACAAAAATGTGTTGTGTCTAATAAGCATTTACAAATAAATAACACAGCTATTATTTGAGTATGTTCAATATTTGGTGCATAAAGATACTTCATGCATCAGATACAATAACAGAAACACTGCATAAGCTAAAATGTTTAATAAACAGTAGTTTAAAATTTTATCGAGAAATAAGTTCTTCTTAAAATAAGAATGTTCTGGGCAAAAATACGCATTTAAAAAAAAAGACAGGGTGGGGGGGGGGGCAACTAAGGTTATTTAAAACCTGAGTTTAATTCAGTCCTAGTTTAAAGCTAATTTGTAGCAATGATTTTGATATACTTTCATATATATATACATTTTTTTGCATTGCAGTAAATAATGAATACTAAAGTACATCAATATCTCTATTTTTTGCGTTTTTAATGCATTTTGTGCCAACTTTATTGTTCTGACTTTGTAACTTCCCCATGAGTACCCACTATTTTTTTTCTGAAATCACTTTAATAAAGTCTACTAAATGAGTAGAAAAAAGGTATATCATAAAAATCAGTGTTTTTGTTAAAACACATGTTAATGCTACTGAAGTTTTTATTTTTGGAAAAATCAGAAATTTCAAATGGCCATATCTCATGAACCACATAAGATTTGAAACTGAAATTTTTAGGAATTGCTTTTCTCATTGATATAAACCAACCCACTAAGTTTCATCAAAATCTGAGGGGTCCATGTTTGACCCTGGTTCACTTGACATGGAGTGACCCTAATGCTTTATATATTGACCTTTTTTTTTTAGAATATTAAATATATATAAAAAATTAAAACTTTTCAAGAAGTTTCAATATTTTCAAGTTTCTTCACTTGAAGCAAATATATGATTGTTTATAAAGGTTTTCAATTAATAGCTTTGCATTTACTTATTAATTGCGAATCACATTAAATGCATTTCAAAGAAATGAAAGGGATTTTTTGACGAAGGATTACAATTCACCATTTAATGCAGTATTTGTTGAGCAGACAGTCTTTCAGTTTGCTTTATTTATGAGTTCCTATCTGTAAAAATTTTGGAACTTTTATTTTAATTACTTTTTATTTTAATTACTTTTATTTTAATTACTTTTTATTGTTTTTTTGATCAAATGCAATAACATTTTGTCAATAATTATTAATAACTACATTAAATATATAACATTTTTCATTTATAAAAATTATATCAATTTATTTATGATTTTAGTTTAAGTTCTTGATAGAAACATGTTATCTTTACACATTGCTATTGTATTTGTAAAACATCTAATTTGAATATGACTAATAGTATAGGTAAAATATAATCAGATTATTATATAATACTCTTTTTTATTTGCTTACACATGATTTAAGCTAAGTTAAGAAAGAAAACTAAAAGTTCAATTGTGAAATAAAAGTGCAACTTTTATTATATTAGGCATCATTTTTACACACTCCTTTGATACTTAGTTATGTTTGTTACATAACTAAGCATCAAACTCTTGCTGTAAACTCACTTGGCTTGTGAATTTACAACAACAGTTTAGTATTATTGTTGTATTTTTTTTATATATATGGCTCTAGCTGCTTCTTCTTGCTCAACAAGTGTTGTTGTACTCATACTTGATTTAGTACATTATTTGATTGCTTTTATTGTACAATACTATTTTATAATACTGTAGCCATAATTTAAAAAGCCTTACAGGGTTATTCATTCTTATATGCGCGTCTATTCATTTTTATATGCGCCTTTATTCATTCTTATATGCGCATTTATTCATTTCTATATGCGTCTTTATTCATTCTTATACGCGTCTTTATTCATTCTTATATGCGCATTTATTCATTTTTATATGCGCCTTTATTTATTCTTATATGCGCATTTATTCATTTTTATATGCGCATTTATTCATTTTTATATGCGCCTCTATTCATTCTTTTATGCGTTTTACAAAAGCAATTGTAAAAAAGCAATTTGAACAAAAAAAAAATCATTTAAGCAATTTGTTTTGAAAAAACAGTTTATTTTTTCAAAACAAATTTTTCTAATTTCCAGGTAAACGAGGTTAAAAATACTTAAAACAAAGACTTTTTACATTCGACGATGGTTTATTTAATTTAGTATTAGTTCTTTGTTTTTGAAGATAGTTTATTTAATTTAGTATTAGTTCTTTGTAATTTTATTATTAAACTTGATTGATTAAGTTATTATTTATCTAATTATTCATTTATCTAGATTTAAATTTAATTATTTATAATTATTATTAATATCAAATTATACATCCCTATGGATGGAATGAAAAAAAGCAGTACCAATTGTAAAACAAGGAAAAATGTTACAAAAGAGCACATTGAAATGCTTAAGCATTTAATTGAAAGAAATCAATCTACAACAAGCACTTCCACTTCTCTTAATTTATCGAAGCGCGCAGTTCAAAATTTTGTCGTTAAGTTAAACAGAGAATAATTCAATGACATGACTGCATTTAATTCGTTTTCTGATAAAAACGAGGTAAAAGACCTATAAACTCTCAAATAAAAAATATTATAGAGTTATGCGTACAAGAAAACAATCTTTGCACGCAAAAAGCAATAAAAAAATATCATTCTGCAGCAAGCTTCAACATGTCTTAGTCTACTATTTCAAGAAAACTCAAACGCTCAGATTTATCAAGAAAACGTGTTGTGTATGTGCCGAAGTACAAAACTCAACACCAGTTATTAATGCACGCTATGCATTTGCAAGCAAAATAAACAGAACTTCAGGTGAAAAACTTATTTATTTGGATAAAACTAGATTTAATGTGCACACTAACAGCACATATGTATGTTTGCTAAGAGGTACGCCAGCAATTTTACAGTTAGCTGCAAATCGTGATAAGAATGTTGTTTAATTTGTGCTGTTTCAACAATGGGAGTGCTTGCTTATGAAATAAAAACTGGAGGCTCGAATGCAGATTCATTTTGTACTTTCATAACTACAATGATGGCACCAGCAATTAGGAATACAAAGGTTAAAGTGCTGGTGCTTGTTATGGACAATTGTATATTTCACTGGAGTCTTTCTATCAGGCAAACACTAGCCTGTCATGGTATAGCTATTAAGTATTATATTACATGGTATAGCTATTAAGTATTACAGCTATTAAGTATTGATATTAATAATTATTATAAATAATTAAATTTAAATCTAGATAAATGAATAATGAGATAAATAATAACTTAATCAATCAAGAAATTTAATAATAAAATTACAAAGAACTAATACTAAATTAAATAAACCATCGTCGAACGTAAAAAGTCTTTGTTTTGAGTATTTTTAACCTCGTTTACCTGGAAATAAGAAAAATTTGTATTGAAAAAATAAACTGTTTTTTCAAAACAAATTGCTTAAATGATTTTTTTTTTGTTCAAATTGTTTTTTTACAATTGCTTTTGTAAAACGCATATAAGAATGAATAAAGGCGCATATAAAAATGAATAAATTAGCATATAAGAATGAATAAATGCGCATATAAGAATAAATAAATGCGCATATAAAAATGAATAAATGCGCATATAAGAATGAATTATATATAAGAATAAATAACCCTGTAAGGTAAAAAAATCAAATTTGACTTTTATACAAAATAAGCTAATTTAGATGCCTACAAGCGTTATTGAATAAATATTTTCAAAGAATTATGAAAAAATTCATAAAAATTTTTTTGATTTAAAAAATGTTTTACAAAGAGGTTCCTCTAATAATTATTTTTTCTGAAATATATAATAAGCGTCTTAACATTGTACAACTATTACTTTTAATTCAATCAATCAATTTCAAAGTTTAAGTGAGTACAATAATTTTATTGTTCTACTTATATTTAATTTGTAATAGTTATATACACTTACACTTAACTTCTTGCATTGATTGATTGCTTTTATTGTAATTTTAATTTTTATGTAGCTGCAGCTTCTTCTGCTACAATAAGAAAGATGTTGTACTTGCTTATACTTGACTCAATACATTGAATAATTGTTTTTATTATTTTTATTTTTTAATATTTGATTTTATATAAGTAGTTTCTTCCCTCTAATTAATTTTATATATATATATATATATATATTTTTAATTTTACTTCACCTCCTCAAGGCCGAGAAGGCCACTACAAACGAGGAGGCTACTTATTTTGTGGCTATAACCCTCTCTCAACTCTATAACTCCGAAACACGAACCTTGACGAACAAGGCCGCTGCGCGGAGAAACGAGTTGAGCGCGGTACTACCAGGGACGTGGTGGGGATCGAACTCAGAACCACTCATTTATGAAGCGAGCGCTTTATCACTACACCACTACCGCATAAATATATATATATATATATATATATATATATATATATATATATATATATATATATATATATATATATATATATATATATATATATATATATATATATATATATATATATATATATATATATATATATATATATATATTTTTTTTTTTCTTCTTGCAAAGATCCGAAAACCAGTGCGATTGCAGTAAATTATCTAATAAGATTACCTATGAAAATGTTAGAAGATATGGATGAGTCAAAAGCGATGGGTTTTGATGAAATTAGTCCGTTTGTTTTAAAGCATGCTGCAGAAGGTTTTGTGGACCCAATTGTTCATATTTCAAATTAAGCTTTGACACTGGATGTGTCCCTTACCACTGGTCTGATGCAAATATATCCATAATTTACAAAGGGGGATCAAAACTTGAACCAGAAAACTACAGACCAGTATCCCTAGCATCTGTGATTTGTAAAATGTTTGAAAAAGCTCATTCGAGACACAATTCTGCAACATTTAGTTTCAAATAGACTTATATCTGAGGAACAAACTGGTTTTGTTCCAAACAAATCATGCACAACAAATCTTATTGAGACAATTGACACAATTAAATTTGAAACTGCAAAAGGTAAACCGTTATGCATCATATATCTTGACTTCGCAAAGACTTTTAATAAATTAGAACACAAAAGATTATTGACAAAGATTAAAGTGAATGGTATAACTGGTAAAATATATAACTGGATTGAAAGTTTTCTTGCAAATAGGAAACAAAGAGTTGCTATTAGTAATACAGTTTCAGGATGGGTATCAGTTACCAGTGGCGTGCCTCAGCTTCATTTATACCATCTACTAAAATTCATTCTTGTGTTACTTGTCATTCAATTTAGTCTCATCTTTTTTCTGAGACTGTTCCTGAGTGCTCCAAAAACTCTTAATCCTCTAATTTTTCCTCAAACATCAGTTCTTTGGAATTCAATTGCTTTCCTGATTCATATTATTAGGAATCTTTTAAGTTGTCTTTCAATCGTTATCTTGCTCTATAATCTTTCTCTTTTCTCTTCCAGTAACTTCCAACTCTAATTAGTCTTGATGGAAGCGAAGTTGTTTAAAAAAAACAAAAACAATAACAGATGACTTCAGCACAGTCAAGTCTTTTTACTTGGAACAAAAAAACTTGACTGTGATACCTGCCAAAAATTGGGAACACTTTTCCTAGACATAAAGGTCAAGACTAAATTCAAAATATGATATAATAAAAAGAATGGACCAATCATAAAGTATCCTATGAAGAAGAAGATGAAAAAAAATATCCCATTTAGGTGAAGATGGAAAATATATCCTATTAAAGTAAAGATAGAAATTAAAAATTAAGTTTGCTGTGAAAAAAAGTTTTTTATCACTGATTTTGCTGGATATTAAGCTGTATTTAAGACAGCCGCAGAAGCTAAACAATAAGACTCAGGAATAAAATTTGAAATTATTTTCAGTATGAAAAAGTTATTTCAGCTAGCATTTTTTGAACTGAATTTTTTGAATATAAAGATCTTAATGGTGATTCTCCACAAACAAAAGGCTTCAAAACTTTTTCTGTAATAAGTTAGTGATTTAATTTGTTTACATAAAATGTGGTTTTATAAATCATACAAGAAATTAATTAAAAAAAAAATCAATTATTTAATCCTTTAAAAGCATATTTAGAATAACATTCAATAACTAAATTTGTTAGCAATAGCTTTTATTCTAAGTTTAACAAAATTTATACAGATCAAACCAGTTATAAGTAAAAATCAAAATTTTAATAAATTAAATGATAAAAAGTATTCTTATAACAGATGTTTATTTTTATAGTTTTTTCTGCATCTTTTTTTCAAAAAAGATAAATGTAAATATATAAACTTAAAATGGCTAGTATACATATCTATCAAGATATCATTTTTATTTTCAGGAATATTATTAAAAGTTTTATATTATAATATTATGTCTAACAACTATTTTATATTTTGCATTTTTTTCTAGATGCCACAGCTGTTTATGTAACTTCTAACAAATGAACCTTTGACCCCAGAAAAAACCAACACACAGTTGGATTATGGAAAGGTTAATAGTAATGCCACACTTTTGTATTGCAATCAGCTTGTATGATTAGAGATCATAGTTTAGAAAAACATTAACTCAGGCTTGGTCAGAAAGCAGGAGCGATTGCTCTTGAATATTATACCGGCCAGTTTTGTGCAACTAAATAATATTTAGTTGCAAAAAACTGGCCGGATTTGCAGTCTTTTTGAGGACAATTTTTGTTTTACGGACATACATAAACTTGAATGTCCTCAAAACATTTAAGAATGTGTATGTCCCTAACTTTAGCCCTCTTTAACCCCAATCCTCCTTATCCAGCACTGGAAATAAGACATTGTTTCCTTATCAAGCAATTGAAATATGTTACTTTATATAAAAAATGTTGCTTAATTTTATAAAAAAATTATAAAAGAGCGATGTTTCAAAAATATTTGTTGTAAACATATTTTATTTTGCTTTATTCGCGTTAAAAATTATTTATTTTTTCTAGTTTGTTTTTTTTTGTGCGTTTTTATTTGTTTTTTGAAATGTTCTCAACAACGACTAAAAAATCTAGCTAATTTTTTGCAGCTGTATATTATTTCCGTGGTCAGTTATCAAGATTGATTGCTCCCCCTTCCCTACCAAGCCTGTTAACTATATGCTGTATATATATTATTTTTCAATATTGTATCCTGATATAATGATAATAATCTGAAAATTGAAACTAATAAAACTAAAAAAATCTGAAAATAAAAACTAATAAAAATAAAAAAGTTTTAAATAATTTTAAAAAAGGTTTTATCTTACTAATAAACCAAGTAAAAAACTAATCAAGATACATAACTATACATAGATTTACATTTTACAAACATTTTTTTTTCTAAGCAATCTTTAAAAAACTTAAACAGGATGTTAAACAGAACAGGGCTAAGTATTTTATTTGAGACACCATCACTATGACGAATAATATCCAAATTTTGAAGCTATCTTACCAATATTTAAAGGGGAATTATAATAGTTTCCCAAAAATATCATCAAAATTAATCAATTTTAGGTTTAATGTATTAAATAATATATAAAAACCAATAAATAAGATTATATAGGACTTCGAGTTAAAAACTGTTTGTGTTTTTAATCTTATTTCTCTTCTTTATGTCATCTTTATTGCTTGTTTATGTGGAACAAGTGTAATTATATTACTAAAACACAAGACTATAATTTGACAGAGTAAACTAACAACCCTGTATCTGCTGCTACAGTGTTGTTAAAAACAATTA
>NC_061170.1:22648432-22670932 GCF_022113875.1 Hydra vulgaris | reverse complement strand
AGTTAGTAACTAGACAGTAAGTAAACATACACATATGAGTTGTTAGAGTATGCTTTCATATTGAACATTATATTCATTGTAAAGAGATAGATGTATCTGTTATGTTTAAATAGCTTAGATTTCTATATGTTAATCTGCAAGAAAAATGCCAAGCTGTATAGTATAAAGTATTTGGAGCATACAAAAGTATCTATCCAGGGCATGCCTTAGGAGACAAAATGGTGACTAGCATTTATTCATTAAAAAAAACTCCTGTAAAAAGAATTTGCAGTACACATAATGTACCGCAAAAAAACATACTATAAAAAAAAAGGAGACCAAGCAAAACTGTGAAAAACTATTTATTTCAATAATAAAATATTTTTTTATTTCTAATTAAATATTAATTATTTCTAATGACAAAATGTTTTTGTTTAGGTGTTAAAATAATTTGTTAAAAAGTTATATATAATATACTATAAAAATAATTTAGTTTACCAAAACAATTGTGAACTTCAATGTTGTTACCAGGGCACCTGTCTTTAACATTTGTTGCATTACACTGTCTAGTCCTGTTCATAAATCCATATCCATAAGAAGCATTACAAACTGACCAAGTGCTCCATTCTCCCCAATACACTAAAATTGTGAACTTAGTTAAAAATATTTGATAAAGAAATTATTAATGATAATGTTGATTTGATAATGATAATAATGCTGAAGTATTTCATCATCATCATCATCATCATCATCATCATCATCATCATCATCATCATCATCATCATCATCATCATCATCATCATCATCATCATCACCATCATCAACCATCAATCATCAATTACCAACATTATCACCAACATCATCACTTCAATCCTGTTTTACAGAATAGGGTATTGATAAATTTTGAAAAAAAAATTAAAAAAACTAATTGTTTTACCAAAACATGGTTTAATCTCAGACTTGTTACCGCAACACCAAGCTGCGCCAACAGAAATATTGCATTCTCTTGTTCTGTTTATAAATCCATAAGAAACATCACAGCTTGTCCAATCACTCCACTGTGACCAAGCAGCTAAAAAGAAAAATGTTTAACTCAAAGTATTTTAAGCTGCATTCTTTTAAAGACTCAACATTTCACTAAAAATCTGACTATGGATATTAGACTAACTATAAGCAACTTCTTAAAACAAAAATATAACATAAAAGTATGAAAGTTTTTTTAAACAGAAATTAAATTTTTATTAAACAGTAAGCAATAAATTGTACATAAAAATAAAAAAAACTCACATCATTAGTTAAATCGAGGTCAAAAGAAAAGTGCAAATTTTTTGCCTAATTGTAAAACAAAATATTTAAAATTATTTAATACTAGATACCGTATTCTTTATATTCCAGTACTGCGTCATATCTTGAATCTAATTTTTGATAAGTACTAGTTGAAATATTATACCAGGCATCTTGTGTTGCTTGACATTTTTAAAAAAATGACACCTCTAATAATTAATATCTTTTTTAATAAAATATATCATGCTTATAATTAACATTTTCAATTTAGAACTGAATTTAGCCCAAAATACACAACACACACACCAGGTAGGAGTTACCTGAGAGAAATTTCCCCTAGGCACCTAAAATGTTTAAAGGTATTGGGCCCCATTATGAATCAAGATGCACAAGTAAAACATACAAAAATACAAATTAATAATAACTACTTATTGTTTATTTGCATTAACTATGCAATACAATAAATATGTAAGTTAATTATATGATTAAAATATGAAAAGTTTAATAAAATAACCTAAGACATCGTAAAGCTGCTTTATATTATTATTTATTAGTGGTAGAGAAAAGTATTTTGAAAAAGTGACAAAAAATTGATTTAAAACAAAAAAACTAAACTTCATATTTTTTATCAAATCATGTATATAAGTATTTTATATAAGTCCAGGGCCCTGGATGGGATAAAATTGTGCTGCTGCAAAGCTATTTTTAGAGCCTTATGACAATGAAATTATTTAGATATTCATTATAAAAGCTCTGGTGAATAAAAATGACCTATGCACCTTTTCACAGTTCCAATATAAAATTTATGCGCACACAAAAATGGAAGTTAAAAACGTAAAAAATCTCTATTTCAACGGTTTAAGCTATAGAGGTTTATAATGGAAAAAAATATACTAAACCTATACCATAGAGAAATTTCAAGAGTTCAAAAACATGCACTGTCATTGATTGTAAAAATAACTAGTACAATCTAAAAATGTGGAAAGATGATTTATGTATGATGTAAAATATTAAACAAAACACTAACTTGGAAACTGCAAACTACCATATGAGTAAGCATTTTTTATCTATTATCAACACACAGATAACAATATAACAGTATAAAAACAATATATAACAATATAAAAACAACCATAGCTCAAAGAAAAATGGAGAAAACTAATTAACTGTTCAACTCCTACATCATCATGTCATAGTTAATTTACCATAAAATATAAAATGAGATTTTCCTTACAGAGCACTTTCGCTTAAAAATCGGTATTCTTTGTTAAACTTAGGCTACAATGCTTAAAAACTTATATTATTAAATGTAAACATTACAAATTTTCAAACAATGATCCATCAGATTATGTTGAACTTAAGCATTGTTTTATAATAGAGCATCAAGAATTAAAAAAAAAATTGATAATTTCAAACTTGTATCAAACTTGTTAGAAACTCTTAATACTATAACTAAGGCCCTAGCTCAGGGTCACAATGTGGACGTAATCTACTTGGACTACGCAAAAGCGTTTGATACTGTGCCACATAAAAGACTGTTAGCAAAACTATTATCTTATGGAATCAAAAACGATCTTGTTAAATGGATAAAGGCCTTTCTCTCTAATCGTCGTCAGAGAGTAGTACTAGGGGAAACGGTCTCTGACTGGTGTAATGTTACAAGCGGAGTACCACAGGGCTCAGTTTTAGGGCCTCAACTATTCAACATCTACATTAACGACTTACCACGTCTATTAGACAACACTAGTAAACTATACGCGGACGACACAAAAATAATTTCTCCTATAATAGTTGCTTTTTGTTTTATTTTTTGAAAATTGCGCATTCATTTTATTATTTTACTGCTTCATTTAAATGTTTTTTTGAAAATAATATATATATATATATATATACATATATATATATATATATATATATATATATATATATATATATATATATATATATATATATATATATATATATATATATATATATATATATATATATATATATATATATATATATATATATATATATATATATATATATATATATATATATATATATATATATATATATATATATATATATATATATATATATATATAAGGCCGGCGCGATAGGGGTGTGTGGGGGGGGTGTGACACCCCCTCATCAATGATTTTTAGTCGGCAAACTGGACCCTTAGTCGGCAAATTGGACCCTTAGTCGGCAAATTGGACCTAGTTAGTCGGCAAATGTGGACCCCCTTTCAATATAGGTTAGACAGTCGGCAAATGTCGTCATGACAGTCGGCAAATTTTGGAAAACGAGGACCTTTTTTTTTTTTTTTTTTTTAAGTCGGCAAAAGTTGTAATGGCACCCCCCACGTGACACCTACTCACGCCGGCCCTGTATATATATATATATATATATATATATATATATATATATATATATATATATATATATATATATATATATATATATATATATATGTATATATATAAACACATACACAAATTAATAGAGTGTGGTTTATAAATATATTGATTAGCTTTATTGCTGTGTCTATTGCTATTGAAAATTTGGTTGTACTTCTACGCAGGGCCGGCGCGAGTAGGTGTCACGTCGGGGGTGGGGGGATGCTAAGTATCGTAGACTATCTATTGATAGTCACACTGTCGGTACCTAATTTTTATTTTACTTGATGTCTTTTTGGAAGACAGAGGGAAGAAAACTGGAAAATCACTTAAGCCAAACATTTTAGAATCAGAGACAAGTTTTTGCTCTGAAGAAATTCTTAAAATGACTTCTGCATTTCTTATTACAGTGGAAAATGTTTTAAATAGACCATATTATAAATTTTTTTTTCTTCAATTACAGACATATTTAAAGAGGAGACAGCTTGTGCAAGGTGTAGCGATTTGAAAAATTTTTCAAATTAGATTAGCCTGACATACGAATGGATGTCTAATAGCACTGTACAACAATTTTTAACTTTTTGAAAAAAACAAGAACCAAATTAGGTTATCTTTATTAATTCAGACGTGCTGATTCCAAATATGTAATCAGTTATGGTGTAGCACGTCACAATTTTTTGAAATAACGATTTAAAGATGTAACGTAAGATGCATTTTTCTATACATATGAATAAGTGTATGAACATGTTTATTATCACTTGTAACACAAATTGTTTACTTGTATTTAATTGTATTTAGCCTGGCGTTTGAATGCTGCATCGGGTTCATCGCGGTGCAAATTCCAGCAGTAATCAGCAAGCATGGCGGGACTCCACTTTCCCTTGTATCTGCTTTCCATTGTGGCAATACTCTGATGAAAGCGCTCGCTATTTTCATCATATACATCTCCATTGACAGAGAAGAAGGAAAGATGAGAATGAAGAAAGTGGAGCTTCAGCGACATGTTACAACCCAGTTGTTGATAGGATGCAATTAATCTGTCTACCAAATCAGCGTAATTTGGTGCAATATGTTTTGCAAGAAATCCCTGGAACACCCGTTTGAATGCATCCCATGCTGCAAGTTCATATTGATCCATAGTTACCGAAAACGTTTCATCCAGCATCAGTTCTCGTATTTGGGACCCCACCAAATAGCCCTCTTTAATTTTAGCGTCACTGATTTTAGGAAATTTGGTCTGCAAATACTGAAATGCTGGTTTGTCGTGATCTAACGCCTTTACAAACTGTTTGAAGATTCCAAGCTTGATGTGAAGATTGGGCAAGACGATCTTCTCTTTATCCACAAGAGGTTCATGAATGACGCTATGGGAACCAACCTCAAATATTTCTCGTTGTGGCCAACATTTCCTGATATAATGTTCTGATCTCATCCTGCTATCCCACTTGCAGAGGAAACACATTTTCTTAGTAAAACCAGCCTGCAATCCATTTAGTATAGCAACAACTTTCAAATCTGCACATATGGACCATCTGTGATCTCTGTATTTAATTCTGTCCAGAACAAGTGATATATTCACATAGCTTTCCTTCAGGGTTACCGAATGTGCTATGGGAATGGAAGGCAGCACATTTCCAGTATGCAGTAATACTGCCTTAATACTATAACGTGATGCGTCAATAAACAAATTCTACATAGATGAATCGTGTTGTATTCCTAGATCATCAAACAATCCACTGAAGTCATTACAGAAGCAAAGTTCTTTATCCATAGAGAAGTATTGCTGCAGTTCCCGTGATCGCTTTCTAAATGACGACACTCTTGCATCACCAGCCAACAGATGCCACTCCTGGAGACGTGAAGCCAGCAATTCACTCTGTTGCTTAGTTAAATACAAATCTCGAACGAGATCTTTCAGGTCAGATCCTGTTATGAAGTGGGGTTTACGCTCTGTATCTTCTGGCAACTCGTAACTATCATCGTCATCAGTATTCTCGTCTGAATCAGAACTTTCCGTGTTTGGGATTTCCGATGGTGGTTCAGGAACAGTGAGTTCAGCCGAATGAGGAACAGGACGAATAGCTGAAGGTAGATTTGGGTACACTATAGCTTTCTTACCCTTAGAATTGCGACCTGATATGTTAACAGAACAGAAATAGCAATCTGAACAATGATTTTGGGGTTCACGCCACACCATTGACACCCCAAATGTTGGTCCTCCACCAGTCCTGTTCGCCCACGACGATAGTGAACTAGTGCACCTCACACAGCATGCATGAGGCGCCCAGTTCTTATCCTGGTCGCCGACTTTGCAACCAAAGTATAGTTCATACAGTTTTTTCACATGTAGTGTCAATCTTCGTCTGTATCTCTTTAAAGTCATTTTGCCACAAATGTAGCAAAAGTTGTCGGCTTGATTTTTACAAGTTCTGAGCATTTCTTGTTTCAATATACACTGTATTACATTTATATATTACTTGGCTAACTGTAGTTTATCTAAAATAATACAGACTTACATTTCGTCTAATACAAGGTTAAACAAATGCAACTGTATTATATCATACACTGTATTATATCTATATATAACTTGGCTAACTGTAGTTTATCTAAAATAAAACAGACTTACATTTAGTCTAATACAAGGTTAAACAAACGCAAATAGGTATATGATAAAAAAATGCTAATAAATAAATCATAAACAACTGCTATTAAATATAATAAAAATCACATTGACAACTTTCATAGTGAAAATTGAAAATTTGAAAATTTCCGTCAAAATTGGTGGGTCACACAACAAAACGGACATTATTTTCGTAATCTCCAAATCAAAATACATAAGGTAGTGTCAATGACATTTCCGTTTTTTTTTCGTTGTTGTACAGTGTAGTAAAATAAGAACCTTACATTTTTTTTCTAAATAGATGAGTTCTTCAGGCTCCTCTTTCGATTCAAAAATGACTTTTTTGTCCTAAATAGACTAAAAAAGTAATCTATTGTGAAGACATGAGTGCGCAAGTTATTGGCTGTTATTGCAAAATTAAAGTTCCTATTAGGGAAAGATATTTTCTTGTCGATCAACGAACAGTATGGAAAATGGTAATTGGTAATGCTGATAAAAAAGTAACCCAACTTCTTCATAAAATATGAAAAGGAAAGCAATACAATCATCACGAATATAGTATAGTTGGAAAAAGTAAAAAAATATTTCCTTTTCAATTTACATGTAATAGAAAATGGAGAAGCGACATCTTGTAAATTCATATAATATATCTGAAGAGCTGTTTGGAATTAAAACTTCTGATCCCAACGCATCATCTGAATCTTACTATACTAGCCCTTCTGGAAAAAAATTGAAATTGTATAATCTAGCTCCAGCATGTAATCGAATTGGCGTGTCAGATTGATCTGCTTCATTATTAGTTAATGCTAGTCTAAAGGATTTTCAAATCGTCACAAAAGCAAATTCATCAAAAATAATTGATCGAGAAAAAAATATCAGAATTTCAAAAATGTGCAAAAAAGAATTATTTTGAAGTTCCAGGACTATTTTTTGATGGAAAGAAGGATGTAACATTTTAGCAGGATAAAAAAGGGGCAAAGTATTACTGAAAATATGTTACAGAGGAACATATTGTTTTAGTTTCCAAACCTGGATCAAAATGTTTGTCAGAAACTGCAATGGGTATTGCATCAACCATTCAAACATTTTTAAAGGATCCAAATGAAAAATTTATATTATTTATATAACGGTGATGTACACTTAAAGAGTGATAATTTCAAACTACGTAGAGTTTGTAATTTTTACAGTTGTAATATACTAACATACAAACATAATAAAAGTTAGTATTTAAAATGTTCATCCAACTTGTTTTTGAATTGTTTGCTTTTGTTTAAGATTGTTCCAGTCGTTTACTACTCTATTTGTGAAAAAATTATGTCGTTTTATATTTCCTGTATATTGCCTTCTCAGTTAACTATTGTGACATTATTATTATTACTATTATTAGAACAGGTAAAGGCTGTTGGATGTGATGGTACCGTCACAAATACAGGATGGGAAAGCAGTGTTATAAGTTAACTAGATTTATTATTTGGTTATCCTGTCCAGTGGCTTATTTGTTTATTACACACTAATGAGTTACCTCTGCGCCATCTGATACAACACTTAGATGAAAAAACAAATAATCCTACGAGATTTAAAAGTACTATTGGAAAAATGTTAGAAATATATGAGAAATTTTCAGCTGTTTCTTTTAAACCTATGGAAGTGGAACTTCCAAAAATTGACGCAAAAGAGTTAAGTACTGATCAGAAATACCTTTTTGACATTTGTAATGGAATTTAAAGATGTAATATATCAACGTCTTTGTCCCTTGGTTAACAACAGCCAACAGAATTTTATAGTTATATGTTTCAACATTGATCCATCAATAGATCTGAAAATTTTAACTAAATATGTGGTTAAAGTATACTCTGCTAGCTGGTTTGAGATAAAAATGAAACCAACTTGTTTGTATGAATCCAATCGTTTCTTTGGAATGATTAAAAAATCTCATTACTTATCTGATGAACTTAAGAGTATTGTCAATCCAGTTTGGATTGACAATACTCTTAAGTTCATTGGATTTTATTTCTGTCATCCAGAAATTATTTTGTTGGCCATGCTAGTGGATGAAAGAATGTACATTAGAGAATAAGCTTTAAGACAAATTATCATTTGTAGAAAATCATATGATAATCAGAAGATTATTCGACCATTTAAATTGACAAATCTAAATTTTAATGCTGAAGATTACATAGATATCATTAGTTGGCAATATGTTAATGTTACTGAGCCTCCTTTAACAAGACGCATCTCAATTGATAATTAAAAAAAAATGATTTCCACCATTTCTTATACAATTGATACTGAAAAAGTACCTTGCCACACTCAAGCAGTTGAACAATGTGTAAAACTTGTATCAAATACTTCTACATCAGTTTGTGGAAATAAAGCAAAAGATAGAGTCATCCGAGCTAAGTTTACATCTCAGTGTTAATTACTAAGGTTTGAAACTAAAAAACATTTCATAAATCTATTTAAAAAAATACAAATTCTGTCTAAATGATTTTAAAAAAAATGTTTTACTTAATAGTTTTTCTATTTTTATTTTCATTCTTATGTTATGTCCAGGGTTCCAATTTTACATTGTTCGAGGTAATGAGTTTTTGCCATCATTATAGAATCTGAGGTCTAGTTAACTAATTACTATAACAAAGTAAAGGAACTTAATGATTATATGGTAACTTCAATTTTGTTTGGTTTTTATATAAAAAAAAGTTCTGAATAAAACTTAGAACTTGTAAGCTTTTTATGGGGCTGTAGTTTCGCTGTTTGGAACTCTGTTAGTGATTGGATAAAATATTTTATTTTAATTTTTATTGATAAAGTTATCTAAAAAAATTAATAATAAAAAAATAATTAAAAACAAACAATTTTAAATTTGACCAAAGTTATGTTCTTCTGCCGTCAATGCAGAACATTCGATTTCATCCGATTTTACTCGCAATTTTTTAATAATCAACAAAATTAAACAGTAATTTATTTCATTTTATGTAAACATTTTTTAAAAATATATGAAAAAAAATATGAAAAGTAGCAATTATAAAAGTAAAGCCTTAAAAAATTGCCGAATGCAAAGACTAATAAGCATAAAATAGACGATGAGTGAATTGATAGACGGTCATGATAGGGACCTCATCCGTATTTAAGTTTTAATTAATGTTCTGTTTTTGATTTAAATTTTTCATCAGCATAAATTTTTTTTTACAGTTGATATATTTGCTGTAATTAAAGTTATATAATAAATATGCCGTTGTTATAAGCGTTTAAGTCCTTGGTAACATATGTTGTGAAAGTTAAAACCATTTTTAACAAACTTTTCTCGCATTTTTCTGTCTTTTTTGCTAAAAAGAACGTTTATTTTGTGTTCTAAAATGAACTTTACGTTTAGAAGTCACTTTTCCAAGAAAATAAATAGTACAAAAGCAATATTAAACATGAAAATTAATTAAATCTATGTTTTTCTAAAACATTTTTCATGACTTCTTTAAGTTCCTCAAGTTCACTTTCATATTCCTTATAATATGAAAGTGAACTTGAGGAACTTAAAGAACAATATAGATAAAGAGGAATTAATAGGTATGTTTAGTGATGCAAAGGTATGGCCGCCTATCGCAAAAATTTGCTATATCTCTTGCAAATTAAGATAAAGATAACAGTATATATAACCTAGAGAGTATAGAACTAAGTTTGAGAGAAAAGGTAGTTAAATAGTCAATTAATATATCACATAAAAATAGATTTAGAAATTGACTGAATCATGCTGAAATTTGAGTTGAGATTTGCCAAAAACAAGCATCTAAGCGCCAAAAAATAGATGAAAAGGATAAAAGAAAGTTAGAGCGCGAGCTACCAAAACTACATATTAATGAAATTATAAATTCATGTAAACAATTGTACAATGACCAACTATATGATTTAGTAGATGTCATGTTAGGGAGAATTGTTTGGAAAAAACCATACCACGAATGGTATAATTCAAACATATGTAAACGTGTTTTGTATAATGACAGAGTAGAAAAAGAATATAAAAAAATGACGTAATATACACCATTTCTTACAAGAAAGACGATGAAACTGATATTGAAACTGTTGTATCTTTTCCATGCAATGACCATTGCATGAAAAAGAAACAGGTTGCTGATAATGTTGTTTCTGGAGAGTTACAACTTTAATAATTTAATAACACTAAAAAGACTTTCACCTTTCATCTGTTTTAAATGTTAAAGTTTGTACAAGTTCTTATTTTTAACAGTATTATTATTTTTAAATTACTTAAACAGTTTAGTATCAGTTACATAAATTGTGTTATTCTATTCTACTCAAAAAAAAATATTGCAAGTGTTGTAGCTTGACAAAAATATAATTTCAAATCAACTTTTGTTGATTTTACTGGGTTTTTGTTAAAAAAACAACCTGTTCTGACTGAAATCAAAGTTCCAATTGTTCTGAAATCAAAGTGTTCCAATTTAGGAAACCAGTTGCTTTGATTGGAACAAAACTGTAGCGTAGCAAAAACAAATTTATTTCCAATAACAGCGCAATCAAACAAGTCAAACTATGGTTAAAAGTATTGTAGGTTTGTCTGATTTGTTTTAATCAAATCATAAATGTTTTCATAGTTAAGCCATCTTTGGTTAAAAAATATTTATTCACATAGTGTTCCAATTAAGATAACTTTTCCCTAATAAGCACTAGCTTATAATAAGCCAGTGCCAGTTATTTTATTGTTTAAAATATTGTTAATTCTTAGTAAAAATTATGTTTAAGTTTTTGTATAAATAATAAACTTATATATATTTATAAAAATATCATATGTTATAACTTATAAATTAAAAAAAGTATATTAATTAATATATTATATATATCTCAGTTATTAAACTCAGTTAGCATTTAATATTTTTATAGAATGGTGAAACTTTTATAACTGATTTCAATGCGTTATATTCTTTGTTAAGTTTTATTGTAATACAGTCAGAAAAGCTTCAACTTAGAATGCCCTGTGTGACATTTGATAAGAGCTTTATGTCAAAACCTATGAAATTATGGTTTCAAAGAAAATAAATGTTTTTACTAAAATCGGTGGATTAAATAATCATGGTTAAATTTTAGCATTATTATTTGATAAAATAGTGTACCCAAATAGTATTGAAATTTTAACATTGCAGGACCAGCACTTTATCTGGCAGATGGCCCACTTGGAGAAGTTTGATGTAGCTGCAGCTTCAGTCTTCAAAAGGTGGAGAAAACACAGCTGGTACTTAGATCCCACTACTGTTTTTTTTTGCCCTAGCCAATTCAGATCAGTTTTTGTCTGACATTACAAAGAAAGAAATGGCTAGAAATGGCTACTACAGTATCCTCGAACAAACAAGTATAATTTTGAAAGTAAGAACAATTACGGTTTTATTACACAAAAGACCGAGTTTCTCAAACAAACCGAGCCACCTTAACTTGTTAATTATGTAGGAGCTGAGTCATGGTTAGTGTTTGATATATTTAATACACTGCAAAACATGTTAAGTGGTTTTTTTATCCTCCGTCTACATGGAATATAGATCCAGATTTCATTGCTTTTCAACTTTTGTTAAAAGTTTGGCAGTCGTTAATGATGCAGCAGAGAGAGCCGGAAAAGCAATTCAGGAGGTTGTTTCACAGACATATGATGAGACAAAACTGCAGATAACATTAATAGTCAAGAATAAAATAAAAAAACAATTTCACGCGCCAAAGCAGCATATAAAGAGGCAGCCGAACAGCTAAAACCTGTTGAGAAGCTAAGCCTTGCGTACGAATATGAATGTCTTGAGGAGACGGAGGACAAGTTATCACTATCTACTACTAGTGATTTTGACAGTAGCTTGGATATTGTTGATGAAGATGATGTGGTTGAGACTTTAGAGGCTGAAAACGAGGCCTTCAATAATGCAGAAACCTAAATCTATATTTTAAGTTATTATTTTTTTCAACGCTATCATTTATTTTTCTAAAGTAAAAAAAAAAAGGGGGGGGGGGCGGAGAAAAAGGTACGGAAATAAATTACCCATACATGCCCCTCCTTGTTTAAGTAGAAAGACATCAATATGTTTTTTTATATTTACTTTGCTAGCCATAAGGAGGCTGTACAAAACTCTTTAGATCTATATAACTGGTGCAACACCTTATTACAAAATCTTGACTAATTGAGCTGCGGGTTTATGGCGGAGGTTTTATTATTTTTTATCAAAAAAAAATCTTAGACGTTTTTATATTTATAAGTTTCAACTTAAATTTGAAAAAAAATAAATTGTTCCCTCCCCCCCGTCCATACTCTCACGGTTTTCAAAATCAAGTTGTAGCAAGGTGATCTCAAAAAGTTTGGGGTACCAATTTTTTTCAAGCATGCTCGATATAGTATCATTTTCAATCTTCTAAAAAGAGAAAATTTCAATCTTCTAAAAAGTTACAAATTTTGAAAAACTTTGGTTTGGTGTAGCAAGGTGAATTTTTTTTTTTTTTTTTTTGAAAAATCAAAATATTATATTAAAATCACTCACGATTACACATCTTTTTAGCTTGCATACATGTTCCAAAAGTAAATTTGTAAAATTTGAACACCCTTTTGTTTATATTGTAATGTACTTTTGAGTACTGCTTGAATTGTCCTGAATTTTTTGGTTGTTTATTTTTTATGTATTTTTGTGCACTGTTTACATTGTTGCTTTTTGCTTTCAGACATTCGTGTGTATTTTTATTTTGTACAAAAATTAATTATTTTTAATTAATTAATTTGTTAAATTATTTTCCTACATTCTTTATAGTGTAATGTACTTTAGAGTACTGCTTGAATTGTCCTTAATTTTTTTGCGTTGTTAATTTTTTTAAGTATTTTAGTGGACTGTTTACATTGTTGGTATTTTTGTTTTCAGACATTCCCAGTAAGCACAGATCGTTTTTAAAACGTTTAAAAAACTTTAACATTCGTTTTAACAAGTTTTTTGAAACAGCAACATGAATAAATGACGTCTATTGAGGTATCAGACTTTATTAGGAAAGGAAAAATGGTTTCTGAGGTTATAACTTCAGGTCACCATGGATCAACTTGAAACTGAGATTGAAAGGTGAAGACAAGCTTATGCTCTCTTGTTTTGGATTCTTTGTCCGTCTTTTAGTTATGGATTCTGTTGTGATCACAGCGTGCGTTAAAGAACTTTTTTAAATTTACCTAAACGATGCGAACATTTATATTCTAAATAAAAAACTGCATTACAAGAACTTTGTTCCCAATTCAGTTGAAACTAATGTTAGTGAATCCAAAAAAACAAATCATCTCGATTTACTTCTGGTTATTTAATCAAAGAAACTTGAATCCAGTCTCAAACGTCAATGTTGTTCTATGGATGTTTTTCTCTGCTGCTGTTAAAAATTGTAACGGAGAAAAGTTATTTTCAAACTTCAAAAAGCACATTGAAAAACAGAAAGTTGCTGCAATTCTAATAGTGGCCAAAAAAAAAATGCCTTCTAGCACTAGCATTTAATTATTTGCTTATGGACAATGCAGTTATTTTAATTAAAAACATATTAGCATATAGAAAATCAACTTTTAAAACGTATACTATTTTTTTTGCAGACGGGAGGAGGGTCCTGAGAGGCCTAAACCGTTGTTTCGCTGGGGGGCCAGGATGACCTAAAGACGGGCTTGCTCATATTATCATGTTTTTTTTTGTTAATTGTTTGTATTGTCCTGTATTATTATTAATATATATATATATATATATATATATATATATATATATATATATATATATATATATATATATATATTTTATATATATATATATATATATATATATATATATATATATATATATATATATATATATACACACACATATATATATGTATATATATATATATATATATATATATATATATATATATATATATATATATTATATATATATATATATATATATATATATATATATATATATATATATATATATATATATATATATATATATATATATATATATATATATTAGTGAATCCAAAAAATCCTACCTCCCGCCCCCAAAAAAAAAGAGTATACATTTTTAAAGTTGATATAAATAAATTCCCTTATAGTTTGCTTAATGTTGGTCAGGCATTTTTAAAGTTATATACACTTTTAAAACTGTTTATCTTTATGTGTAAAGATACATTTCTATGTGAGTGTATGTAGACACGTATGAGTATTATAGTATGCAAATGTATATGTATGTGTGTATACATGTCTGTGTACGCATATCAATACATCAGTATATGTGTATATAAATGTTTGTGTGTGCATGCATCAATATAAAATTTTTTCGAGGTTTTTGTTTTTTTTATTTTTGTTATGCTTTTTTTAATTTTGATTTTTTGAAAGTAATACTTTATTTAATGTTAAATTTATTTTTATTTTGAATATTTTTTCTTATTGCTATTATTGTTTTAATTATTAATGTCATTGGAGTTGTTATTTTTAATTTCATTATTGCTTTTCCTATTTTCTCGTTTTCTATTAAAATAAGTGTTTTATGTAGTTTTTAGTTGATACGTTTTAACTGAATGTAACTGTCTAACTTTGTATATATAGCTGTTGTGTTTATATAAACAAATAACTTATTATTATTTTTATTTTTATTACTTTTGTTGTTACTACTGTTATCATTATTATTAGTAATATTTTTTTTTTATTTTTTATATTATGATTCTTTTGTTTATATTGTAAACATTTTTTTTATCAGTGATACAGAGTCCCAAAAAGGACTCCGGATTTGAATGTCACAAAAAGATTACTTCTTCCTAGACTTAAGTATCAAGAAGCCCTAAAAATATAAAAAAAGCTTTCATTTATTTTTTTTTTTTTCTCTTTTCCGTTTGATAAAATTTACAATAAGAAAGATCGTACATATATAATATATGGCCGGAGCAAGAAGAAGACGTATATTGTCTTATAGCCAAGCCCCGTTTACATTGTTACCTTTAGTTTATGTAACAAGTTAAAAATTACAAAATACAATACAATATATTACAAGTAGTAAATCGTATAATAAGATATATAAATAAACATTTTTTTTTAGTTATATATATATATATATATATATATATATATATATATATATATATATATATATATATATATATATATATATATATATATATATATATATATATATATATATATATATATATATATATATTGGAAAACTATTGATAAAAAACTAAAACTTTCAGTTTAGAGAAACAACGAACTTTTGAACCCGTAGTCCTGAAGTATAGCGGCAGCAATGACACCAGTTCTCCGGACTTAAAAACAATGTTTCAAGTAATTAAATTTCATAAGTTTTTTTTCATATAGCAGATTATAAGGAAACCAAAATATTCAGAGCTTCTGGACACTAGAGACCAGAAAAAAAAGAGGTATAAAAACGGATTCTTTTTTTTTCATCTATCGTTTATTATTATTATAATCATTATTATTTTAATAATTTCCATTAGATTTTTACTTAACGTTAGTAATATTACTAATTGTAAACAACTTTGAAAATTAAACAACTGTTTCAAAAACATATTGATTGATTTTATATAAGAGATTAGTTGCATCGATGATAAGATGAGTTAATGATAAGATGAGTTGCATCGATGCCTACTTTTGGCCGATGAATTTGTGCTTTTTTCTTTTTTGTAAATAGGCAAATTAGAATTATTTTAAAATGAAATGTAAAAGCCAATTTTTATGTTATATATATATATATATATATATATATATATATATATATATATATATATATATATATATATATATATATATATATATATATATATATATATATATATATATTAAAATTAAAATTGGCTTTTATGTTTCATTTTAAAATATTCTAATTTACCTATTTATAAAAAAGAAAAAAGCACAAATTCATCGGCCAAAAGTAGGCTTATAAAATGATTATTCTTAATAATTTAAAAAAATTCGGATGAAGAATCGCTTATGGATTTAATTCTTTAGATTTGTATGATTATAGAAAAAAATACCTTAAAAAGTGTTATGCGCAAGAATTGACCCTTATACCCAGTGGGCACAAAAGTAAAAAAAAACGTATTTTAAACGTGTTATACACGTCTTTTGAACGTCTTTTGAATTTTTTGGACGTATTTTGAACGTTCAAAAGACGTCTTTTTTTGTTCCGGTGCCCACTGGGTATATAAATGTTTTTAATATTATTTGCATGGCTGAATAATTTAAATTTATAATAATTAATAACAGTTAAACTGAATTTATAACAATTTGTTAAATATTCGAAAATTTAAATAGTAAAATTTTTATTCTTATATTTACATAAAAATTTCAAAATAAACATTACTCTCACAATTTAAAAAGTTTTGAACAGGGATTCAAATTTTTAGGAAAACAATTTCATTTAAAAAATATGATCATAAGAATAGGAATAATGTCTTTTGAAATATATGATTTACGCATCTTTATGTATGGTAGTTTAGTTAAAATGTCTATTTTAGAATCCATAAACAAATTGGGATGCTTCTGCTCGTTCAACATTCTAGGAGTGAGATGGAAAGTCAAGAATTTCAGTTTTAACATTACAGTCAATCATTACTTGGATTTGCTCAAATGAAAAATGTTGTGTAGTAGGGATGCTCCATAACTTTTGTAATACTGATATCAACCAACTAATACTAATGATAAGCATTAAAATTAATTTCTGGAATTTTCTTTAAATTTAATTTTTATATTTTTGTTGTTTACTCTATAAATATAAACTAAGGCCAATTACCATAGTTAATGTATACTTTTTTTCAAAACGTTATTTTAGTTTACTATAAAAAAATACCTTTGCCTTAGAGATCATAGGACTTGAAAACCAAAGTTTTGCATCTTGTTGTCATTATCTTTTAGCATGGCATAAAAAATATTTTTAGGTTTTAGACACTATGCATTGTTTATATTATTTTTATTAACAATAAGCTTAACATCATTAAAGATGAGATTATTTATTCTAGTATTAGTAGAAAAAATAAGGCGCGTGAAATTTTGAAGATTTTTTTATTTCGAACCACGCTGGAGCGTAAACTTGAACAATAAAATATATAATTTTTTTTAAAGAAAAGGTTGGTTTATTGTCTCTAGTATACAAACTAGAATGAATGGAACTAGATGAATAGGTAGAGTTAACTACCTGGCATGGGTTAGCAGTCCAATTTTATAGGCGACCCATTTATCAGAAACTTTACCAAAGCCTATTCCTTTACGATATTCAAATTAAGTCTTTCATCGCAACTAAGGTATATTTTTATTTCTTCTGGAATATATCCATCTACAATTGGGTTTTTAATACGTTCAAACACAACTTGATTTCTATCCTGAATATTTTCAAATTTTATAAAAAGAGCTCGCAACGGAATTTCATTTTGATGTAAGATGCATACAATTAGATGTGTGGCCGTGGCGCAGTGGTTAGAGAGCTTGCTTTGTAAGCAGGAGATCCAGGTTCGAAGCAAACTTTGGACATGTTTTGCGACGCGGTAAGGAAGGAGGCATGAACTTCCTGGTTAAACGCACATCCGCGGTGCTCGGTGACAAGACCATTAGGTCTTTTTGGGGCACCTAAATAATAATAATAATAAAAAATTAGATGTAGTTTTCTTTTTAAAAACGCTTCTAGTTTTACTACTAAGCTACATATTGGCCTTATTATCAAGAAGAACAGCTTTTATTCTTCCAAAACTGTTATGTTCTTGTAAAAAACTGACCGTTTAGTAGCAAGAACTAAGTTTGTCGCACCAGAAACAGGAATCGTACTATGAGTCAAATAGTTTCCACTCAATTTTCCATCTTTTCGTACTTTTCGTAATTCACCATTCTTTTCATACATGCTTTTCCGTGCTTGCGATTCTTAACAAGTACGAGAAGATCTTTAACTTTCCTATTAAAAGATTTGTCATTTATAAGAAGTAAACATGGGTTTACTGTAGCCCAAAGTAATTTTATATTATTGTTAATATGCTGAGTCACTTATACAATATCTGCATTTGGATTTATAGGAAAAAGATAGTAATAGAACTGAATAACCTGTCTAAAAGTGATTTAATCTGTCCTTGATAATTTACATGGGCTACCACAATAATTTTTTTCACTTTTCATCCGTGTAACTGTAGTTTTAACTTTTGGCATTTACGTAGATTAGTAATACATGTAAACTGTGTTAAAGTACAACACTGCTCTAATCATAATATTTAGTTAACTACTAACTAGTCTACTACCACTATGACTAAACTTATTAGACTACTAGCGTATCGGTATTTTTATTATTGATATATTAGACAACATGTTCATTTGATTCTTAGCTCTACTCAAAACTTTAAATTTAAAATAGAGAGTATTTTAAACTTGATTTAGAGAAAAAAACATTAATAATTATTATGTTTTAGATAACAAAACCTATATCAATGGTAAAGATATTGTTATAATTTATATAGTTATTTAATATATTTATAATTTGTAACTTTGAGTATTATTTTCATAAGGTAAATAAAAATTAGTAACAATGTTGTTACACTTACCTTCTAAAAAACAATTATAGTTAACAACAGTGTATTTGTAAATTCCTGGACACGGATCAGTAAATTCAGCATTGTTAGATTGAACAGAACAGCTAATGTAGTTGTTGCACCGTTGCTGGACAAGTTCAGTTACAGTTTTTGGAGATATGCAATTATTTAACTGTGAAGCAGAATTTGCGTAAGATGATGTACATATGCTTCTGCTATCACGACCATATATAGCACTTTGAATTTTTATCAACGAATTTACTGGACACTGTATAGTGCCAGATAAGCCTTCACATATTGTTACTGGAAATAAGTAAAGAGTTTATGTTTTAAATAAAAAAACACTTGCTTTATCAATTATCAGAAAAACATAGAACTTGTCATATGTCATAATAGTTTAAATAAACAACATAAACTACAGTCAAACATAATTAACACAACTATTATAGCTTACATAGTTACGTTAACTAACAAAACTATCATAGCAAATAAAGTTTAACAAGCACAATTCATAAAACCACAATAATATTTTTAAAAGAACAACAACAAAAAACAATATTAACTAGAATCATTTCAATAGATACACCTATAAGTTTTTTTTGATAATTAAGATGAAGTTTAAAACAGGTTAACCTAAAAGAATTTTTGAGTTGATGACACACATAGACTACTCTAAGTGTAAGTAATACATAACTACAAGGACACGTGAAATAGTTGTAAAAACCTAAAAAACGAATGATAAATGTAATATCAATCATACCATTAAAATAACATCTGGACTTTTGATATAAGTAATATTAATGAAGACAACAACATACCCTTAGATTAAAAAATAAATTTGGCTTTCCAATTATTATTAAATGTAACCTGTACATTTAATAATAATTGGAATAAACATAAACCGTCAAAATACATTTCAAAAACATAAACTTAATAAAGCTAAATTGTAATAAACAGCTAAAAAATTAGCTTAACTTAACTTAAATGAATCTCTCTGGCAGATTTACCCATGTCCTGAGATTAAGATTTAAAAAAAAACCCAATCGCTTCAACATCCAACTCAATAAAAAACACAAGTTCAACAGCTAACCCAACAAAAAAATACAAGTTCAACAGCCAACTCAATAGAAATAAAAAAGGTTGAAGAACTATCTGTAATAAAATTTAGAGGAAAAATTAAAAGCTTAATATATACAAAAAAAAAACTTAAACTAACTTATAAACTTAAAAATTGATCAACTTGGTATTACTCTCCTTAAAGCAAGAAGAACACGAAAAAGAAGGAAAGTAAAAGAACAAACACAACACCAAAAAAATAATAGTTATAAGTTACCAGCCGTTGCCATACCAGAATAACTACTTACAAACAAATCTAGTATAGGCGCTATAAAATTGACTAGTTCAAAAACTTGACTAGATCAAAAAAAATAATCACAAATATAAACTTATAATTTGACTATAATCAAATATATTGACTATAATCAAAAATATTGACTATAATCAAAAATATAAACTTGACTAGATCAAAAAATTATAGTTGAGACGGAGCTAATAAAGTTAACAAATAATATTAAATCATATTTGTAAACTGCATTAACAAACAACACTCATGTTTATCATCCTTCAAGTTTTCCTTTGATTTTTTTTTATCACAAAACCTAATTTAAAACCTAATGCTAAGTCAAATAGTTTCAGTCTAAAAAGCTATTAGAATATTACCAGGAAATTACAAAGCTAGTTCACTAGTTTTAGTTAGTTTCATTATAAGACTGCAACTCTAAAAAAACAAAAACTTGTTATAAACCTACTGTAGACTGATTTAGAAACTTAGACATTGACGTATTAAAAAACGCTATTGTAAAACCAAGGTCTCTATGTCTTAATATTTGTATTGTTATACTTTTGCTCTGATTTAGTAAAGTTTACAAACCAAAACTATGTTTTTGTGATTTTGATTATTCAAAAAATTAACTAATCAAATGTCTAAATTTGTCTAAACTGCGACGTTGAATAAAAATAAAAACTAACTTAAATGTTATTTTTTTTGTTGTTGTTTTTACTTTGTATAGTTTTTATTAAAAATAGTTTGTTTTTTATTTAAGTTATTTAAACTTTGTTTTTAAATCTCTTTCTACACGCACACACACACACACACACACACTCACATATATATACACGAGCGGATTCAGGCTGAAGCAAATTTAGCAATTGCTACAGTCAGCTTAGTTTTTTTTTCTCTTTTGATTTTTTACATAATTTCTTTTTTCATGCAAAAAAGAAAAATAATTTAAATAACATATGAAGGTTACAAGTAGTCAAAAAGCGGTGCCTCAACAATTTATTTAAAATTGTTGCTGAGCCTAGTTGACTATGTTACAGAAAAGTTTCATTTTGAAAAATGAAATGCTTGACTGAAAAACCCATGTATTTAAGGGGGGAAATATTTAAATGAAAAGGTTTTTATAATTACAAACACTAAACTAAATAGCACAGTCTGTTGGTTTTTTTATTTAGTCTATTATGAAAATGGTGAAATTTGTTTATGTTTATAAGAAATAGTGAAGTGTGTTTATTGCTGTTCATCAAGTTGTTTGTCATTAATGAAGTCAAACGATTTATAAACATTTAAAAATGATAGATTTCCCAATAACACAGAGAAGAAAACACGTTGGATAGAATGTTAACCTAATGCGAGTTTAAAACGTCTAGCAACACTATAAAATACTTAAAACGTCTAGCAACACTTTAAAACGACTAGCAAGACTTAGTATATGATCTGCTTGGTATCAAAACTTCAAAAAGATTAAACTAAAATAACTTTGTAAACAATTTTCCTCTCAGATAAATTTTTTGTTTATTTTCTGCATAAACTTTCTACTAAGTTTTCTTTCTACTTTGAAAATTATTGCTTGGAACTATTATTCTCTGTGTCAAGGTGCGTTACAAAAATGTTATTGTATCAAGAAGTTGCTGTTTTTGGAAAACCAATAATATGAAAAATCTTTCAAAAAGTGTTTTAAATGTTATGATAACTTGTAATACAAAGTGCATGTTTTATGGTCTTAAATTTCTTATGAAAAAGTTTTGAAAACTTGTAAACAAATAAAGTCCTAATTTTTATTTAATCAAATTCATTCAAGTCTAGAATCAGTGAGAGAGTAAAATAGCAACGCAAAGGCAATTATATGCAATTAAAACCATAATTTTTCATAATACTCAACGTTTTATGAAAAATCTTGATTAACTAATGATGGAACTCTTTTGTTGCTTGAGTTTTGTCCACGTTATCAAACATGTTCGATATAATGGACTTAGAAAGCAAAGGTTTTTCTTTCTGATAAAACTTACAACGCTCTTCTTAATCGGAATAAAACTTCAAAAATTTCAAATGTTAACAAGACTAGTGATTTTATTAAACTTGTTGTCACATAAGGGAAAACTTTAAATCTAAAAAGTGTGGCCATATATTTCAGGTTTAATAATGAGGAACAAACTTCTAGAGATCTAAATAATAAATAAAGTTTCTTTTGAATTTCGTTGATACAGCATTAGGCATAAAAAAATCAGAAAATAGGCATAAAATATCCACACATGTAACAAGGCATTTAACAAATTATAAATGTGAAGAAGTAGTCTAGCTGATTAAAACGCTATTAAGAGAAACACTTTTGTTATAAA
>NC_061170.1:22620932-22643432 GCF_022113875.1 Hydra vulgaris | reverse complement strand
ATATTACAAATAATCTTAACGACAAAAAAAATTAATTGCAAAAATAAAATGCAGTGTCCGCTTTGATGACGTTAAAGTTGATTATAAAAAATTTGTTTTCATGGCTACATTTTGATACCAGCTTATTTCTTTTGTTTAATAATTTCATTTTTGATGTTAATATGTGAAACTTTTCAGTTAAGCAAAGGTTGCATGATTTTCCTCCGGGTTTAAACGGTTGCGCTTTGTCGATAATTTTCCATGTGATAATAGGATTTGTATATCCTTTTTTTTAATTTTCCCACATAAACTTGGAAAGCGCTGTTGAATTTGCTTTGTTTTTGTATTGGAATGAGTTTTTATGTTTGTACCAACAGTCTTTAAAAGTATTCTCTGTTAGTCTAATATAATTGAATATATATATATATATATATATATATATATATATATATATATATATATATATATATATATATATATATATAGTATATATATATATATATATATATATATATATATATATATATATATATATATATATATATATATATATATATATATATATATATATATATTTATATATATATATATATATATATATATATATATATATATATATATATATATATATATATATATATATATATATATATATATATATATATATATATATATATATATATATATATATATATATATATATATATATATATATATATATATATATATATATATATATATATATATATATATATATATATATATATATATATATAGTTCAAACAGTCGCTCAGTTTCGGAATATTCTTTTGGAATAACCAATATTGTGTTAATAAACCTTTTCTCTTTTTTTGCTTCTTGTCCTGCTTTTTATACAATAATAACGGTCACGCATTTACTAAAGTTCTGGCACTTTTTCATTTACAAAACGAATTACGTAATAAGTAATTCTTCTTTTGTCGCGTTATTTGACAAAGTTCTAACTGAAACTTTTTATATTCAGAGAATTTAGAAACAAAATCTTGAAATATTTTTTTTTAATGTTAATTAAAATTATTTATATTACTGTTTTTTAGCTTGTTTATGTATTCTTATTATGGTTGACATACAAATATACATAAATAAATAAAAAAAAGAATTACATGAATAGTTTTATTTAGACATAAAAAAAAAAAGATTTATTTGCTATTCTCCTAGTATAAAAGAAATCAGTTAGAACCTTTTTTATTTCTGCTTTTTGTAAAATAAATCGTGTGCAAAAACAATTAAAGGGGGTAATCCATTAGGCACGTCATATTAGTCATTAGTTAACCTCTTCTCTTCTGTCAAAAATAATCACATATACTTGACGCCCCTCTCCCTTTTAAACTGCTAAAGCAATTTTTGCGTCGAAAATATTTATAAAGATGTAAATACTTTACTGCAATTTAGAAATTCAACGTAATGAAAATAAGGTAATAACCATAAACATTAAAAGTGTAAATAAAATCTTCGACATACTAAAGGATTTTCTTATTTAAATGAATTTATAAGTAATAATGAAGCATTCAAGGTAATTTTTCAAATTTGTCATACAAGGTAATTTTTCAAAATTGTTCTTGGTCGTGCGGAAAAAAATGTTTTCGATTTGATAACTTTCATAAATGTTTTAAAAGTTGCTCTGGAAGAGTGCCACGAGTTCTTAAAATTGCCGTTATTGATTAATTTTGACAAATGAGTTCAATATTTTTGCAATTACGGAACTCTTCTTAAAGGATATAAAAAATCCACGATAATAATCGCCCGGTAACGTAAGTTAAATATATAGTATCAAAAAAAAAAGTTTATATTTCTTAGCCGGTCACCTCTGATAAAATTTTAAATATTTTTTTAATTGGTATAGCATTCTTATCAATTTGTGAAACTTTCGAATACAAAGCGCTTTACTGATATGCAGAAATCTGACCTAAAAGTTGAAGCAATTTTTTAAACCTTGTTTTCCGTGTAACATAATTTAAATGGCATTTTCTGTAACAAGTTCACCCTCTTTTGGCCAAGCTTAAAACTTTTTAGCGTATTTTATTCTTTAGGCTAACAGCTTTCATACAATAAAGCTAAATGTTTTACTTACTGTTAAAATATTTGATAAAGTTGATGTGCGTGTAACGTAAGTTAAAAATGGAATTGCCCATATGTATGTATATGTATATACATATTTATACTCTTATTCTTTCCTAATATGAATATGATATGTATATTAGAAGAGAATGAGGATAAATAGGCAATAAAATTCATACTTGCAATCAAACTTAATTTATTAGAAAACGTTGCAAAAAATTTTTGTATATAAACAAAAAGTGTTTATTTAATTAAAAAAAGCATCATGGATAGGTATCAAGAGTATGGACAAAATAAAACTAATAATAATTTGGTGAGGTATAACAAAATACTATTTTATGAAACCTGATGGGAGTAGCTAGATTATGAGATTGGAATACTTAATGGTATAAGTAACACTTAAAAAAAGATCAAAACATATTTTTGTTACACTTCAAGTTTTTGTCTTTGAACCAAATAAAAAAAAACGTAGGTACTAGATTTTTTATTAAAAGTTTAACATAAAAATATGCTGGTCTAAATATCCCAACATGAAGATGTTGTATAAAAAAAAGCCTAGATTAAAAGTTTTAGGCATTATTGTTATAAAACAAATAACAATAGACGTTAAATATTAAAAAAAGTAAAACTTACTATTAAAGTGGTTTGTGGTGCTCGAGTCCATGGATCTTTCATTGCAACAAAAGTTGATTGTAAAAACAGGCTCCATATCTAAAAAATAGTCATATTTTTTTTTAACATTCTGCAACTTGATTAATAAAAAAATTAACACTAAAGTTAACTTAGGGTCAAAAGTAGTTAAAAAAACCATATAAAATAACATTATTTTAAAAGCTAAGTAAACAATATAAATATTGTATGTAATATATTCTATGGCTTATTTTTTATAGGAATCACAAGTTTTTCTACTTAAAAATGTTTTTAAATTGCTTATTTTCAGAACAATAAATATCCCAGTGAGCGTGAATTGTCGAAGGGTCGTCCGTCAAACTTCTTACGGACGTCTGAACGTCAGTGAGACGTCTGATGAGCTTTCCCCGGATGACGCGTGTCCACCTAGATATAACATTAACTCTATATTGCATATTTTTCTTAAATCAGATTTTTACAATAAAGGTAAGATTTCATATGAATAAATGACTTGCATAAAATGTGAGCAATATTTTTTATAAAGCATAACTTTCTTTCATTAAGGTATCACAAAGCGTAGCAGTGGGCATAAGACGTTGATTCAAATTAGATTTGCTATGGGTTATGTTGGGCAACATCGAAAAACTAAATCTAACGTTGTAATAACGTTTGTTTCACGTTATTTTTAATCACAACTATAAAATTGTTTTAACATTGGTTACACTTATATTTTTTTTCCTACGACGCTGTTATAAAGTTAGTTACATAAATATTATTTTATGTCATAATTGCAACGTTCTTTTTATAACTTTAGTTAAAAAACATTCTTTTTGATCAAAATTTCTTTGCAATAACGTTGGCTTCACCAACGTAATTTTTTCTTGGAGTTACAGCATTATAAAAGCTTTGCGTACATTATTTTAAATTATTATTCTACTTTTTTTTGACAAGGATTTTGTATACAATTCAATAACCCAGTGGAAAAAAGACGTCTTATGTACGTTCAGTTCACGACCGCTCGATTTATTTACAATATGAACTATAATAAGACGTCTTATGAACGTCTTTTTCTCGTCCGTTCTGAAAATAAGAAAATTTATCACTTTCAGTTTTGAAAAACCTTTTTATTATGTCTAATGACGCGAATGTCATTATTAAAATTATTAAAAAGTGTTTTAATAATGATTCTCGTATGAAGAGGTTCCAATTACTTTTTAGATAATTGTAGGATAACATATGTGTTTTATATTTATACATGTATATAGACAAATAAAATATACAAAGATTGTACATATAGTTAAGAAAAACTATATATAACTTTATATGACATATATATGTCGTGACATATTTTTTTTTACTTTATATGTCATTAAATTTTCTTTATTTTTATATATTTTATATTTTTAATGTCATATTAGATATATATAAAAATAATAAAATTTAGATTGATTAACTAATTTTTTTATTATATTACTATATGAGTATAAAATCCCATTTTATTTACTGTCATTTATATTTTAAGTATTATAGTTTTTTTTAAACGAAATACTTAAAATATAAATGTCAGGAAATAAAATTATAAAATTAAGATTTTATACTCATACAGTAATAATATAATAAAAATCAGTCAATAAATCTAAATTTTCATTACTTTTATATATATGTAATTTTATTTTCTTTGAAGTTAACTGTCAATAACCTAATCCCTGTTACTATATTATAGATGCATGTAACTATATTATATATCATAATATTATATATATGACAATATGATATATATGATATATATGAATCAATATATATATATATATATATATATATATATATATATATATATATATATATATATATATATATATATATATATATATATATATATATATATATATATATATATATATATATATATATATATATATATATATATATATATATGTATAATATAGTAACATACATATATAATATAGTAACAAGATATAAGAGTAAAAAATTATATGTGTACTACTAATAATAATAGAAAGTACTTTGAGTCACAGGAAAGTTCGAGTTATCTGAGGTTTGAGATATTTACTGTATTCTTATGATTATGGTTTTTACATTCCATCTTCATAGAATTTTGAACTTTATGCTGAAAGTTGCACTTTTTATATATATATATATATTTTTTTTTAAATTTTAATTTATTATACTTTTGCAACATTTAATAAAAATACGTATGATAAAGCTTTATTAATATATCAATGATTTAACATTTAGTGCACAAACAAATTAAATAATACATTTAATAATGTTAGAATATGATTGTTTTATATTTTAATGGTGAAAAAATCAAAATTTTACATGATATTTTTAGTAGAAAATTTTATAAGGATTTCTTGAAAAAATAATGACAAAATTGATAGTTTTTCGTAACTTCAAATGTTATAACTTTTCCAATTCTTATCAAAACGTATTCAATTTGTTATAAAAAGAAAGATATGAAAAAGACAAGGCACCTACAACACCAAGTAATATGTTACGGATGTATATTTGTTAATGAAAGTTTTCTATATTCTAACAGACGATCATTAAATATGATAGATAAACAAGTAGAAAAGAATATAGTAATACATAATACTCTCCTCATATGTAATACTCTCCTTAAACGTAAATCGAATTGTTTAAACCGGATATGATGATTAAATGTTGTATCGGCATGGTTTTATCTGTTTACTTTGCTTTTTCAATTTGGTTGCCAGCTTCAACCTAATCCTTGATTTAGAAACTATGATTTTGAACTAAAACATTTCTGTGTTAAATAAAATATTATTTATTCTTAACTGTATTTTTTTTGAAGCTTCAGTTATAAAATGTTGGTGGTAATTTTAGTTATGCCACTGTGAAAGCGTCGATTGTTAAGTATGTGTTTACTTTTTGTATTTTGTTTTGCTATACAAATAATTTTTAATAATAATTACTTAATTATTAACTAATAAGTTTTGTTTTGTTAAATTATTTATTATGGTTATTGTTTATCTGTATACATTACACTATAGAGTATATGTAAATGCATGTGCAATAGCATAGGTTGTATTTTTTTATGTATTCACATAAGACATTTTCAAGCAATCTGCAAACTTAATTATTTTTATCCTTATGTCGAATGACAACGTCATTCGACATAATGATAAAAATAACTAAGTTTATTAAATATATAAAGGTTAGTTTTCCTCCTTAAATGAGGTTGCAAATTGTACATCATCATAACTTTTGATTGCTAATATGAAATCATTTCCCTCATATTCAGATATAGGAGAGCAAAATTTTTTAGGTATTTTAGTTTTCAAGCACATATGTATTATTTATAACAAATAATAGATTATAATTTTTCATTGTCATTCCAGGTAGACATAAAAAGTTTGAAGTATGCACAAAGCCTGAAAGTATCAAATATGGAACCTAAAAAAACCTGCCTTTGCCACTGACTATATAAAGGTTTTTTAAGGTAAGAGCTTAAATAAATTAACAGAAAAAAAATATTATAAGTTATACATTTTTATACTAAAATAGAATAAAAATATATATTTGTAGTTTCAGTTTTTATTGTCACAATTATTAAACATTTGTGACACAGAATACAGATTTTGATGTCTGTCTTCTTTAATGTCATTAATGCTTTGTCTACTGTTTTCTTTTTGTGCATGACCTAATTTCTTTTCATATCCATATTTTTTTAGGTCTGTTTGTCAAGCGTCAAGTCAGGTTATCTTGCTCTGGTACCATGTAGTACATCCTGCTTAAGCAGGTTGTACGCCATCCATACGACGTTTGGGCATCTGTTTGTAAAATATTGCTGCAAATCTTTTTGAGAGAGCCATTACTATGGAGAACCATCTAAACCATACAAGTGTCGAAACATGGATGTAAATCTTAAACACATTTGTGATATATAATTGTAGAATGTTATATGGCCGCATTTGATCCTGAAAAACGTTCTTTTTGGACCAAATGCTGGCTGGGTAATTTGGACTTGTAAATGAACTAATATTCATAATTTTTAAACTGCTTATGATCTGATCTGATTTTTCATTTGTTTATTTAGATTAATGTGAAATAAACTGATGAGTTTATTTAACTTAGCTGGTAAAAAAAAGAGTTTTTGTGAAACAAATTTAATGACGACAATTATAGGTATACCTGTTAATATATTATATTTTGTATTGTATTTTGTATGCTTAGTTTTGACGAATTTTTAAATACTGCAAACTCACATTCGCACAAAAATCAACTGTGAACTCTTATTTAATCAGTTGCAAAATTTGACTTTGAAAATTTTGTATAAGATATTACAGCTTATTTATAAGACTGTGTTTTTAGAATGAAGTTCATTCGCTGGCAACATTTTTAAACGTGGTCCAGATCGAAAAAATTTTGGTGCTAGAAATTGTCGATAGTAGAAGTGATAGATGCATCGAACCTAATTTGTAATTAATTTCTGTAAATAAATTTCACTTTACTAATTTTTGTGTTGAATTCTTGTTTTTCTAATGGTATTTGAAATTAATAAGCCTAAAAATTAACGTATAAAAAAATACGCACCAAATAAGACCTATTTATACCTAATGTTTTTCATTATTTCTAAACTGTAACTTAAACTAAACTCAATTTCTTAGTCCTATCGGGACATCTTTTTTATGTTCCTCGTAAGGCGTCTTTTTTACGTTCCTCTCAGGACGTCTTTATCACGTTCCTTCTGGGACGTCTTTAAAACGTTCCACGCAGGACGTCTTTCTGTATTTCCAAATCCAACCAATTTAAGACGTCCGAAAGCCGTCCGCGTGCCCACTGGGAAGATAAACATTTATGTGATTATAAAAGATATATATAAATCTTCTTGAAGTAATTAATTTTTTGAGTACTCACTTTTTTAAAAGTAAATATAATATTAAATTATATTTATTGCTTTAACTTTCAAACAAAACATATTAAAGCTTATAATTTAAAATAATTATAATTTAAAATTTAAATTTGTTTAAGTATTTATTTTTAAATAACCTTTTAATCTGTAGGATTGTGTTGCTTAGTGGATAGCGCGATGTACTTTGCAGTGTGAGATCAGGGTTCCAGTCTCGATGAATGCCAACTTTTATTTATTATAATTCTTAACTATGTTACGTTAGATTTATCCTAAGTTAACAAACAATGTGATTTTGATGTAAAAGCATTGTACCTGATGAGCAGAAGCCGGATTTCATTGGGACTTGAACCTCGATTACCGCTTCATTGTTTAACGCACTTTTCCCTTTATTATGCAATCATACTTATAACGGAAGTATTTACTTATATATATTATTATTTTGTAAAAATGAATTATACTAGAGTTTAATTTGTTTGGCAGAAAAGTTAAAACCAATGTTTTTAAGATTTTTATATTTAAAAAATTTAATAATTCTGGAAAAAATCATATTATATAATAGCGAACATGTTAATGCTCATTGGAGATTGTTTGACACGATACTCTCAGCAGCCATTGCAACCGAGGTAACAGCAAGAAAGAGTAGCAGCCCTTTTTTATATAAGAAAAGTCAACGAAAATTTATGCTAATATCTAACTTACGCAAATATCTAAATTTCTTCAAATTATGTAATGTTACGAACATACTAAAACATATGTCAAGCTTTTTAGTTTTACTTTCACTTGAAAATTTCATTGCGGCAACATTTCCTTAAGATTTGATATGCAGCACTTAATTCTGTTTAATAAATTTTTTACTATGTTTTATTGTTTTTAAAATTGTCTTTATTCATTGAGCCGGCGAAGCCTAGTGGTTAGCACGAAAGGCCCTAAAGTTAGAGGTCCAGGTTCAATTTCTACTATCAGCTTATTTTTTAATTATATGTTTTTCGATTTTTTCTAAAATACAAAGTAAAACGCTTTAAAGAAAAAGTTTGTTTCGAAAGAAAGTTTCTCTGTTTGCAAGCAAAAAAAAATTGTTTTTTACTACATTTATTAAAGTTATCATGTAATGATTTTTTAGTTGGTGCCTCTTTAAATGCATGGAACTCATGTATAATTTATGGGATAAAAAAAATAATCTCATTACCAAACCTTAACAGCATAAAAAACTCAATAGACAATTAAAATCTCTAAAAAATAAAACAAAATTGTATTAAAATTTACGTACAAACCTATTACAAAAATTTAAATACAAACCTAGTACAAAAATTTAGGTACAAACCTACCACAAAAGTTTTTTAAATAAACTATAAAAAGATAGAAATAACTAATACGCAGCATCATTCAAATCAACTAATATATTTAATACACTTTAATCAAATCAAATCAACTTTTTAATTGACTAATTCACATACAAATTGTACAAAACGAGGGAAGGGGGGTGGAATTCTTAAAAAGTACCGATTGGCTTCATAAAAAAAAAAAGGTCTTTAAAATTACATATTAGCCGACTGAATGGTGTCAAATACTCGACTAGACGACTAAATCAGTAAAAAAATCAACTATAACTTGAAAATCAAGGTGGAGGGGGGGGGGGGGATGTAACAGCCCTCCACACACACCCGTAAAATCGCCTATATATATATATACATATATATATATATATATATATATATATATATATATATATATATATATATATATATATATATATATATATATATATATATATATATATATATATATATATATATATATATATATATATATTGCTTGTGATAGTGTTGTAACAGGGCATGGAAAAAGTATCTATTTTGCAAATATATAAAAAAATTAGTTAAATGAGCAATGCAATGAAATTTCGTTTTTAATAGAATAAAAGCTAATGTAAAAAGTGCTCATTTTTTTACTGGTTTTATTTAAAAAAATTCAGTAGGAGGAAAGTTTCATTGGAGTTATTAGAGAAAAAAAGATTCGGGTAATTTGACACTTTTTAAATTCAAAATCGATTGATGCTATTTTTTGAGAAATAATTTAGAGAGTGTTGGACTGGTAACGGGTAAACATACATATTTGATTACTTTATTGATCAAGAATGTATGTTTACCCGTTGATTAAGGATCTGCTATTTTACAATTACTTCATAATAATAAATGTTAAATAATCAGAATCAAAAAGTTTTTAAAGTCTGTTTTTTAACGGACCCAATATTTTGTTTATCAATTTTAATTTATTTTCAAACAAGTTTTGAAAATTTAAAATACTTATCTTATTATAATGGCTTTATCATTAGTCTTATCTAATGTAAATGCTATTAGATAAGTAAATGCTATTATAAGTACAAGTGATGTATTGTATGATAAATGTTGTATTTGAATCTGCATAATACGACATATATATATATATATATATATATATATATATATATATATATATATATATATATATATATATATACATATATATATATATATATATATATATATATATATATATATATATATATATATATATATATATATATATATATATGTATATATATATATATATATATATATATATATATATATATACATATATATATATATATATATATATATATATATATATATATATATATATATATACATATATATATATATATATATATATATATATATATATATATATATATATATATATATATATATATATATATGTATATATATATATATATATATATATATATATATATACATATATATATATATATATATATATATATATATATATATATATATATATATATATATATATATATATATATATATATATATATATATATATATGTATATATATATGTATATATATATATATATATATATATATATATGTATATATATATATATATATATATATATATATACATATATATATATATATGTATATATATATATATATATATGTATATATATATATATATATATATATATATATATATATATATATATATATATATATATATATATATATATATATATATATATATATATATATATATATATATATATATATATATATATATATATATATATATATATATATATATATATATATATATATATATATATGTATTTATATATAGATGCACTTGCTCATTTATTAATCAAAGTACTTGTATATTTGTTTTTACATAATTAAACCCATACGTAATTAAATCCATAAATGTTATATAGATACTTATGAAGGGTTGGATTTCAGCGTTAACAGCATTCCAATAACTAAATTTGCTCCTACTATTAACTAAACGGAGACATTAGAATACGAGTTTTTTTTATCGCAGGCGTTAAAAACTGTCGATATATTTTTAACAAGCCGATAGCTTATATCGTTCAAATCATTAACATGAACAAAAATAGTATAAGTGTTCCCATTTAACATTAGTATAAAACAGATGGAAGTTTAACCGTATTGAAATGTTTCGGGACGAGGCTTGTAACTTTTTGTTTCGTAAACAAAAAGTAAATAACATCAAGACTGTACTTAAACGCTAATCTTTAAATGTTGACCCAAATACGTTCATAATAACTTAAAAATAATATTTTGACGGTTCGCCTATAGTATTCAAATATAAACATTAAAGATGGCAATAACGAAACGGCAAATCACAACTTTTTTTTAACTTTACATTAAATGAATGGAGTATTGCAAGCATGAATGAAATTATTATATACAACTAATAAAACTTTAGGCTTGAGTAAATTAGAAAACATTTTTTTTGATTTTATAAAAATTATGTTAGCTGTCTTTTTATCAAATGTCGTGTTATGATTTGGAGCAGAAAAGAAACTTTAAATAACACATGCTTTTAAAATAAAGCGGTTCTATTTAACTACCGTGTTTTAATAAACATTTTGCTGAATATTTCAAATAAGTAATGTTTAAAACTTTGTAGCAAACTTTAGCTTTAACACTATAAAAACAAAGTAATACTAATACTACTTAGTAAATAAAAAAATAACTCACGCAAGCGAGTTATTTTTTTGAAAAACGAATTGTGATAAATTATGGGTACTACAATGTATTTGTTCTACAAGTTCAGTTCCACCCCAAAAAGTGTTCGCTTGGATAAGATAGACCAGAGACTCTTTTATACATTACAACCAAAAAATTTTTCATAATGCATTTTTTATTTTAGTTACATGCTCAGTTTTGAGGCAATTCTGCCCTAATGTTCTACATTTGTCTTTTAGATTCCGTAGTTTTCTAATTTTTTTTTTTAAATTAAATGATCAACAGTGCCATATGCCTCGCAAGGTCTGTAAAAACATCTAAAGTATATTTGGTTTCGTCAAAAACTTGAAAAATAAAATGAACAAGAACTAGAATTAAATATTATGATCAAATGTGCCATATGCCTCGCAAGGTCTGTAAAAACATCTAAAGTATATTTGGTTTTGTCAAAAACTTGAAAAATAAAATGAACAAGAATTAGAATTGTATGAATATTTACTTCTATTTTTAACATTTTAAAACATATTAAAATTGTATTAAGTAGAAACCTTTAGAGTGTAATTTTTGCTGATAAAGTCACGCAACGTTTGGCTGAAATCTATGCAACTAAAATTTTGATTGAATAATTTCGAATTAAAATGAATAATAATTTCATTAAAACTAAACTAACTTTTTATCTGGTGTAAAAAATTGTTTTTATTTTACTCTGCTAGAAAATACATAGCTTTTAATTTTGTAAACTAAATTTAGATATTTAATAAAATGAAAGTTGTTGCGACATGAAGTAACATACAAGTTTTTAATCAAATTAACAATCTTCATCAGAAATCTTCAATTAAATGATGAAATTTATCATACAATATAATACAAGTTACCTTTTCACAGAGTTGTTCTTGCACTTGTTTTTGATAAAGTCTACCACAAACTGTAGTTTAGAAAACTTATTTAAATATGATTACTGCACAGTAGTCGTAAAAATAGTTTGTTTATATGCTTTAAAGAACTTAAATGATTGAATTAATTTTGCAAATATAGTCAGGCAAAAAAAAGGTATATTTCTTCTACAGAAAAGAGTACGAAAATATGGTTTATAAAAGTAAGTATTATGGGTAATAAGAAAAGATACAATGGTGGCATAACTGATAAGTATTACGCTTTTTATGAAGTTTTTAGAGTTGCATATAGAATTACAAATAATATTGAAATTGAGCGTTATTGCTGCATTCGTTGCAATACTCTTCGTAAATACAGTCAATTTTAACAACTTCTTGTGGTTAGTCTCCTAATCATTTGATAAATGAAGATTCAGGTAAATTAGAAATATTTCGGAAAATGCGTCGCAACGTTATAAAATGTAAAAAAATAAAATACAGTTGGATACAGTACAATACAACTGACACAATACAAATGGATACAATACAATACAACTGACACAAAACGGGTTAGCGAAAAAAGGAACAGTAAGTTTTACATAAAGAAACATTCTTTTTTAACTTTTTTAAAATTACAAGGCGGCCGACTTTGTAGTGAATCTAAATATAAATGAATATATTAAAAAATAAAAAGATCTGGTAAATGACAAATTTCATTGTAAAAATATATTATTTGTTTTAAGGATACAACTTTTTTTTAAATCATATAAGATTTTTTTTTTTCTGCAATTTTAAGTTTTTGTCCTCTTCATAAAAAATTATTTACAATAATGTTTAGTAAGGATGTGACCGGAGAAGGCAGAATGCAAAAGGTTTATCAGCCATGGATAATTACGTGTTTAAACTTTAATATGTATTTTTTAATATTTATATGTATTTTTTTTTTTAATATGTATTTTTATATGTATTTTTTTTTTAATATGTATTAATTAACTTTAATGTGTATTTTTTTTTTTCTGTATTCAAATCAACTAAAAAAAGAATTTAAAATTTATATACAGGTAATGATATGAATGTAGCGGCGCTTTTTATGAAACGGATTAACAGTAAAAAAAAATAAAAGAGAATATTTTAAAACTAAAATAGAGTTTGAGGTATGTCATAATTATTATTTCAATACATTTTTACAAGCTTGAATTAAAGGTAAAGTTTAACTATTATTTAGGAGAAATAAGTCCCACACATGTGACCCTCGGTATGTTATTGAAAATTCAAGTTGCTTTAACAAAGTTTTTGGTACCGGATGTTCATACAACAAATATTTTGTTTGATATTTTTGACCTATAATAGAAAAAAAGTTCTCCCAAAATATTTAGCAGCATGCAATATTTATTTTGAACATAAATGAAAAAATAATATAAATATTTAATTAATAAGCATTAAGCACACTAAGCTTAATGCTTATTAATTAAATATTTATATTATTTTTTCGCTTATGTTCAGTGGATTGGCGCAGGTGTATTCATTAACATTAAATATAAGACGGCCTGTTTGTTTATGATTTTTTAGAAACGCTTTAATTTTGACGTGTAAGTACTTGCCCAGGCAATACTACAATAACTAATATAACTAATATAAAGTTTAAATAAAATGGATGAACTAAAAGTAGATAGAATTTAAGCAGCTTTTATCCATCTTGTTTTGTACATAAGTTCAGTATTTTTTCAAACTTTGTTTTCTATTTGATTTTTATGATCTTTTTAACTTACTTTCTCGTTTAGTAAAACGTCAGAGTTTAATACCAAATGTACGTTGTAATGTACGTTTTGTATTAAATTCCTAAAATAATTTTTTTCTATTAAAATGTCTAAGAGTTTTGAGTGTTGAGTGTCGGATTTATAAAATTTAAAAAAGAAATTATATTTGCTATTAGAGGTGTTTAGAGAAAGAGAGAGAAAGAGAGAGAGAGAAAGAGAAAGAGAGTGTGAGAAAGAGAGAGAGAGAGAGAGAGAGAGAGAGAGAGAGAGAGAGAAAGAGAGAGTTATTGATTAATATAAATAAACGGTGTCTTACGTTTGCAGTAGAATACGCTAATAATCTAAATTTACTTCTTGTAAAACCCGCACAACAATCCACAATCACCTACGATGAATTTTTTTTTTTTTTGTGTTAGGGTGCTCCATATAGAAAATGCGGTCTTATTATAGAGCTCCGCGAATAAGCGATTTAATCAAAGAGTTTACAAATTGTTTTTTATAATGTCTATATTCATGTATAATGCCTTATTTTTTGTTTTATTTATAACCACACATAATGATTACATATTTTATTGATATAATGAAAAGAAAAATATGTACAATGGATTCTACTTTGCTTATATATAATAATAATAATAATAATAATAATAATAATAGCAATAATAATAATAATAATAATAATAAATAATAATAATAATGATTTGATTTATTTTAACAACTGTTTGTTTTGTCAAAATATTTACTTTTATTAATACGGAAGTAGAAGGCTGAAGCAAAAAATTTTAGAAAAATTAATTTTGGACTTCTCTTACTTTTATAGACTTTTATATATATATATATATATATATATATATATATATATATATATATATATATATATATATATATATATATATATATATATATATATATATATATATACATATAAAAAAAGATATATTTTAAAATAAAACGTACCAAGATAAACAAATCCAAAGTATTCATTTTATGATATTTTTAAGTAGAAGCAAAGATGTTTATGTTTCTAACATTGATGTAACTTTTTAAAGTGTAATTTTTTCTGTATTTATCTGGAAAAAGGTTGTGCAACCTAAAATAAATATTTCATAAAACTATATACTGCGAACTGTAAAACAAGAAACGGCAACCTCAAAATAAATAATGCGTTTCATTAATTTTTATAAGAGTTAAAAATGATCTTAATTATTAAACTTTAAGAAACAATAAGTTATTCAAAATAATGTTAAAGTTGTTGTCAAATTTTTACAGTTTAATTTTATAAATCAGAGCCGACAACACCGAAGGGCCAGAGAAAGGGAGGGGGGAAAGCACTGGCTCTCCACTTTTGTTCTAGAAAGTTCTATAAACCGAGGACTTTTTTTAAAATTCACAATTGTGTCCCTCCACTTCAAAACCATCAAAATTTTTAGGGTAAAGCTAAAATATTAAAAAAAAAAAAAATTATTATCAACAAATGAACACATGCACATAAATATAATTGTGTGTGCGTGTGTTGAAATGTGTTTATATATAATTTAGCCTTAAACGAAAATTGTTCGTTGTTTTTTAACTATATTATAATTTAAGTGTGTGTATACACTAGAGATGCCGCGAATATTTAGCAACTATTCGGTATTCAGTGTATTCGGCAACATTTTATACTATTCGGTATTCAGCTGAATATTGAAAACTATTCAGCCAAATGCCAAATAAAGAAACATGAAAAAAAATGCACATGATAAATAGTATAATGAAAGGATTATATTATCAAACTATATAAATAAGATTCTATTAATCACCAAAATTTTTTATTTAAAACAAGTTTAATACTTGAAAACTATCACTGGTAAATTATGATGAATAAAATCAATTTTTTTAGCATTTGTTAATAGCTGGCAATTGCGCTTTTTCTCGTAAATTATACCTGCTTATAGCCGTTAATAATACACGCAACTACCTGGGGATGATAAATAAATTTTAGTAAACTCTGCTAGGCTAGGATATTGTTTTGCATTAGCAGACCAACACTTGTAAGGGTCTGTTTTCCGATCTAGGCGAACAGTTTTCATAAATAAATCATTTTCATTTGCCGTTGAAATTTTCTGATCAACATCTTTATCTGCGTACGTGTTTTCTGTACCAATTTACTAAAATCAATTCCAGAAACTCTTCTTTATCTCAATTGTTTTATCATTTTCATTACAAAATTTTTTCTTCCGAGGCGGAGAAGAGTCATTATTGGTGCTACTAGATGCTTCAAAACTTTTTTTCAGAGCTTCTAATAGACTTTTTTGTTTTGATCTTTGTGTTTTTACTATACCTAAGAAAGTGCTCAACCCGAACTTTAGTTTTAAAGTTCGGGTAGAGCATTTTCATTAAAGTTGACAACGCCTCATGTTCAGATTGAAGGAAAGATCTGATTGTTGCTAAATTTAATGTACTCTGTGCTATCTTTTTCCTTTTCAGGTATTTTACCAACGTGACAACATGTGAAACTACCTCAGAAACGCAAGAAATAACGGAGCAGGTTATTTTTGTAAATTCTTTTAAAGGTTTGAAAAGTTTGATAGATTGTTCCATAAACACCCATTAAGCAGGTTAGTCACCCATTAAGCAGGTGTTAAGTTATTTAAAAAATCATGATCAGTTTTCTACAACGAGATGCTTTTGCTCTAATAATCGCTCCGATAAATAGTATGTTTAATTCCAGCGTGTATTTACGTCATGTAACGTCACGTGTGCTTCCACCTTGTATTAGTTGCGTACTAATTCTTTTATTGGGGTAATTTTCCTCAGTCTTGAGGTGCAACAAGGTATTTAGTACTGTGGTGCTTCCTTTTCCATACCTAGTGGGACCGATCCTAATAAAGACGTCTTTTGAACGTTCAAAAGACGTCTAAAACGTTAAAAAGACGTTCAAAACGTTCAAAAGACGTTTAAAAGACGTCTTCCTAACGTCTTGTGCCTACTTTGTAAACTTGTTGAATCCAACTCAACAGATAATAATGATTCGTTGTCTTAGGCAATCATTTCACCAATTAAGTAATGATACTTTATTGATTTTGGATCATTAATATCCCAACACATTTTCCTTTTAGTTGTCTCTTTCAGTGTTAAATGTTTATATTTTAATAAACCTGTTAATCGCATTATTACTCTCTCTTTCAGGCAGAGCTCCAGTTAACTACTTATATTGCTTGTTTTGAAGATGTTTTTCAAGAAAGTTGTCGATGAAAACAAAAATAAGTACTTTCTGTGCAAAAAGTACTATGAATGAAAAAATTACCAGCGTTATTAATTTTTTTGTTAAAACATATTTAATAAATATATTACTTTTACTTTTTTGCTTTCCTTCCTTCGCCACCATGCGAGATTTGATTTTACACAGTGAACAAACTGCTGGTTTATTGTCTTCCCTAGAAATTTCATAATTATTCCAAATTGGTGATTTTTTAATCAAATATGCCATTTTTAAAGCTTTTTGCAAACAAAAATTTGAATTAACACAACATTATTTTTCGCAAGCAAAGCGACAATCAAATACAAAGTCTTTTATGTTCACAAATTTGACTTGAATAGTGATCAACTGTTAATTTACTTTTACGGTTTTTAATGACAATATTTAAGGTCTGTAGTTTATAATAAGTTATCGATTTTGTAAATACATGAATTAAATTTAGTAAATTCATTTCGTTGTTTTACAAATAGTGACAATTTATATTATAGTTACATTAACAACTAATATAAACCGCAAACAACGCAATAGGGTACCGTTGCGGTTCTAAAAAAAAATGAATAAACTTTTCGCAAAGTTTTCTAATATCCAAACGCGGACGAACAATACAAAATTCAAAAAATCTTAATACCAATTCAGAAAAAAAAGTATATAAAAGTGCAATGAATTATTGTTATTACCGACTTTCGTAAGGGGTGGTTTTTGCGTATGAGATTTCGGAGCCAACTTTAGAGGGGATAAATGAACAAAATCAATATCGATCTCAATTGATACCAGAATGTTTTTAACTTTCTTCTAAATTAATAAAATATAATGGATAAATTTTTAGATTGAAAACAATTGTATAAAATGATTAATAGACCATTGCTTATCTACAAGTTGTACTTTACACGAGTTGCGGATCAGAATAAATAAATTTAAACATTACCCTTTCTTGCCTAAAAACTAAAGTAAAAAGCAAAAAGACGTTTTTTATTCACAACTTTCTTGGATTCTACAAGTATCTCACCTTTAACTACCTCTTTAACTATAAAAGACTCAGCGCACCCTTCTATCACTTTATCTTTTTTTAAAAAATGTACTTTAAATATAAGAGAATGCAGTTTAGAACAGAAATATTGATGTAGTTATTAAAAATTGAATGCAGTTTTGGAACGAAAATTGCCATAAAAGTTGTGACTGTTAAAAAGAATTTTGTTTAACATGGCGTTAACGTTGTTTGTTAGCTATCAAAATCTTATGGGGAACAAATTTGTCTTGCTGCAGTTTTGTTTAAAAAAGATTCCACATTTTTGAAATGTTGGTTTCAAGAATATTACTTTTAAATTGTTGGTTTCAAAAAAATGTTGATAGGTCCTTTCAATTTTATTGTTTATAAAAGACTTCCATGAAGCAAAAGAAAAAAATATAATGACTTTAAATATGACATTCTCAAAGTAAAAAAGACTTAATTTTTATATCCTGCCAAACTAAACTTATTTCAGTGCACCTTGCTATTAAAAAAGTGTAAAAAAAAATTTCTAAAATAAAGGAAACAAATTTTCAAATCACATTGGTGCAATGTTGTTTTTTCACGTGTAAAATTTTAACTATCCCTTAACCAAAATGCCTTCTTTTTTGCTTAATGCATCTTTACATTGTTAAAGGAAACCGAATCTATAAGACTAACTTAATCAGATCACAAAAACGTTTACCGCATTAAGTGATATTATTTGAGTAATGTAAGGAAAAATTTATACTGTTCCTAAAAATAACATAAATAATAACATAATATGTTTTTCCATAAAGAAAATTAACAGCTACAAAATGTAGGGAAGAGTTGCCGAACTTGGAATAGCGCTTTAATTGGAACACTTGCATTTATTTTTGAAAAAAAATGAACTATGGCTATATTTTTCATTTTTTTAGTAAAATGCATTAATTTCTACGTTTTGACACATTTTTAAAGTTATTCTTCAAAAAATGCGTTTGCATCATTGATTTAAAGTTTTTTTACGTCATTTTTTTTCAGTGATCTAATTTTGTGTTCACACTAAATTGATTGCACTGGGTAAACTATGGTGCTATAGGTTATACCGTTTTTTGTATTTAATTCGATGGGATTTAAAATGCAAAATAACTATAAAATCTTATTTTATAAGTTGCTGCAAGCATGTTATTGTAGTGATATAACAAAATAGTCGAAAGTTATATAACAAAATTATAAAAAAAGTTATATAACAAAAGTGATATAACAAAATAGTCGAAAGTTTCCTTGATTGGAACATTGAAGTTTTTCTTACATAATCAGTAATAAAATCAAAGGGTTGTAAATATAGTTTGAATGCAATTAAAAAAAAATACTTAATACAACCATAAACTTTATAAATAATACTTTATTTAGTGATTTTTAATCAATAAACTAAATAAATCAAGAGAACGTTATAATAGTTGAAGCTTTATACAATTTTTTGTTTGTAGACTTTAAATTTGTTAGGGTAATACTAATCCTATAATAAGTTTTGAATTAACTGTTTAAATTTTAACTGTGAAGATGAAAATTATTTCTTACAAACTTTGTTGATTTTACAGGGTTTTTTTATTTTTAAATAACCTGTTTTGATTAAGGAATCAAAGTGTTCCAATTTAGGGAACCAGTTGCTTTGATTGGAACACAATGGTAACATTTCAAAAACAAATTTATTTCCATTAACAGTGCAAACATTTTAGTCAAATTGTGTTTAAAAGTATAGTAGGGATGTCTGTTTGTATTAATCAAATCATAAATGTTTTCATAGCTAAGCCACCCAGCAAACACTAGACGTCTTTAAGATCGTCTTACTTAGGTCTTTAAATGGTCTTGTCTTAGAAAGACGTCTTCAAGACGTTTAATATCTAATTTTTATATCTTTATTTGGCGCTAATCTAAATTCTCTTATATACGTCTTAAAAACATCTTTAAAAAGACAAGAAAATATTTGCTTTGGTTTCGTATGACGTCTATAGTGCGTCAATCTTTTACTTTCGGTATATTATTTTAAATAGCCCTGTTTAAAACGTCTTAAAAACGTCTTCAGTAAGACAGCATTGGCGTGATAATATTTCGTGTCTCATATAAACTTAATAAGTTTTCATATAAAGTTTAAAAGTCTTCTTTGACTTACGTTTGATTTCTAAACTTCAACTTATATATTTTTTTTAACATTATTCATGGAAACTGAAAATCGAATGAAGCGTCGTTGCCTGAATAAAAGTATGTTGGATTTTATAATGACGCAAGATGAAGTTATCGATATTAGCACTAATATGAATCGTGAACTTAATGCTTCTTATGAGCATGAAACACCTTGTGAAGCCCCTGCTAATATTCAAGAAGAAAGTGGAGTAACAAATTTATCTTTGAGTTATAATTATGAGAATTTTGAATGTTTTAATGCACCAACACTCTTGAAAACAGAAACATTATCACAAGGTTTGACAAAGTGGTCATCAAAAAGTAACATTTCTCAAAGTAATTTTAAAGGAACTTTTGAATATTCTCAGAAGGCATGGGCATTCAGAGTTGCCCAAAGATGGAAGATCCCTTTTAAAATCCTCTAAAGTTTTTACAGTAGATCGGAAGTGTGGCGGAACTTATGCATAATTTACCATTGCTGATGGCTTAAATTATTTTTTGAATACAAAAAAAGATTCTCAAAATACTGAATTATCTGTTACTGTTAATGTTGATGGACTACCTCTTTTTAAATCTTCTAATCTTCAACTATGGCCAATACTTGGTTTAATAGAGAACTATATTTTTATAATTGGACTTTTCTGTGGAAATGGTAAACCAACTTGCTTAGATGATTTTCTCTATAATTTTATCCAAGAATTTTTATTTTTATCTAATGGGGGTTTATACTACGATAATAAAAAAATTAATGTTAAACTTAAAGCATTCAAATGTTTAGGACATTTTTTAAAGTCAGGTCCTAAACATTGTAGACTTTCAAATACCCAAATAAAAAAAATATCTGCTAATCTAATAAGCTTACGTGGTATGATGCCATCTGAATTTGCTCAACAACCACGGTCTCTTTTTGTGTTAGATCATTGGAAAGCAACAGAGTTCAGGCAATTTATTTTATACACTGGTCCCTTAGTTTTAAAGGGTGTTGTTAGCAAAGAAATTTATAACCACTTTCTAACATTGCATGTTGCGATGGTGATTCTCTTAAACGAAGAAAATCAAGTTAGAAATCATTATCTTGAATTTGCTAAAAAACTAATAAATTATTTTGTTACTAATTTGAAACATTTATATACAAAATCATTCTGTGTTTATAATGTTCACTGTTTACTTCATATTTGTGATGATGTTGTTAGATTTGATTGTTCACTGAATACAATATCTTGTTTTCCCTTTGAAAATTATATGCAGACATTAAGGAAAGCAGTAAAAAATTCAAAGAGTCTGGTTGTTCAAATTACAAAACAGTGTCAAAGTTTACAATATTTATTTAATACAAAATCTCAAAAACTAAATATTTCAGTAAAGCTGAAAAATTCATGCTTTTATCTAGAAGAAAATCAATTTTGTTTTATTGATGAGAAATTACCATCTGGATTTTTGTAGTATTTAAATTACCATCTGGATGTAGAGTATTTAAACTTGATTTACAAAGTGATTTATATACACAACCGATTCTGTCTAAAACCTATAAAATTTTCTTGATACCAAAGATTAATGAAATAAAAGTAAAAGTGGTAGTTTTAGGAGTTGAAAGTCTCTGCCAAAAGGTTGTTGTTCCCTACCTTGGAAAAAAGGTCTTTCGTGCTTTTCTTTGTTGCATGAAATAGAACATTAATGAATCATAATTGTTCGATTGAAACCTTTTTAAACTAAATTTTTTGTTTGTTTATACTTAACATTTATTATTTAATAACCTGCATCTTACCTCAAATGGTTATTAGTGAATTTTATCATGTTAATTGTATATATATATATATATATATATATATATATATATATATATATAT
>NC_061170.1:22605932-22618432 GCF_022113875.1 Hydra vulgaris | reverse complement strand
ATTGTTCGCTGATGATACTACCTTTATTCTTGTTACGATAAGAAGCCAACTCCCTCTGATTACTTGCAGGGGCCATCTGAGCTTGAAAAGGATCTCACTTCTGCTACAGCATGGGGCTCACAGTGGCTGGTGATCTTTAATTCAGACAAAACTCAAATTTTTTCAGCCAATCGTTATCGCAATAATTTAGACCTCCCTATATTTATGAACGGTAAAATAAAATAATTTAGACCTTCCTATATTTATACCTTTCATTTTCTAGGATTACCTCTTACTTCTGATCTCTCTTGGAAACCTTATATCAAATCCGTTGCAAAATTAGCATCTGCTAAAGTCGCTTCTCTTTATCGAGCTCGTCACTTTCTTACTCTGGATTCTATTCTCTATCTCTATAAATCTTAAATCCGGCCTTGTATGGAATACTGTTGCCATATCTGGGGTTGATCTTCTAATGATGCCCTTTCTCTTTTAGACAAGGTGCAAAAACGCATTGTAAACATAGTTGGACCTACTCTTGCAGCCAACCTTCAACCTCTGTCAGATCGTCGTAATGATGCTGCTCTTTCTCTTTTCTACAAATAGTTTAATAGGCACTGCTCTAAAGAGCTAGCGTCTCTTGTGCCATCTACAAAAATTCATTCTCGTGTTACTCGTCATTCAACTAAGTTTCATCCTTTTTCTGTTACTGTTCTTAAGTGCTTTAAGAACAGTAACAGAAAATTGTTTAATTTTGAATACCAGCATATGATGTTCAAGAAGGTATTAAAAGTTCTTGAAAACCAGGAGCTAATTATTGCTGTAAATAAACAACCCCATAGTAATTTGGCAGTTAAGCAATTAGACACTATAGCAGAATACAAAGATTTTGTCAAATATTTAGATGATGATTCAGTTCGCCTTGATTTGGTAAATACTTTGCCTTTACATATTGAAAATATTTACATATTGAAAACCTTGTAAACTTAAAATAATTATTTTAAATAATTTTGTTATTTTGGTTTTGATTTTTTTTTATTTAGGTTAAACAACTGAGTTTTTTAGGCCCAGAAGATTATAAACAGCTGACAAGATTGGTTATGAATAGGTTTTTTAATTATATTTTTATATGAGCAATAATATTTTTTATTTTTCTGTTGTAAATATATTTTAAAGTATAGTAGGTATTGCAACCAATAATTACATTGGGATGGTAAATTGCTATTTTTTCATAAATTGTTTTATTTATTCCTTATGTTATTTAGATTATTTACAAATACCCTATTGGCACAGCTTATTTAAAAGGTTCTGGTGGAAAAATTGGTTTATTACCAACGAAGCTATATGATGTAATAGAAGGTAATAAAAAATAGTTTTAATATAATAAAAATTTTTATCATTTAGTATTTGATAAAAAATGTATGTTAAGATAAAATTATTTTTAAGATTTTCGATAGTTAAAATTTTTTATTTTTTTCTAGTTATTTACCTCCCCAAAGCCCGAGGGGGTCACTACAGTCGAGGAGGCTACTATTTTTTTTTTTTTTTTAAATTTTTATTTTTAATCGTGGTACAACCCTCTCTTAACTCTTTAACTCTGAAACACGAACCTTGACAAGCAAGGCCGCTGCGCGGAAAAATTAAGTTGAGTGCGGTACTTCCAGAGATGCGGTGGGAGTCGAACCTCGAACCTCTTGCATGCAAAGCGAGCGCTCTTACCACTACACCACTGCCGCATAAATTATGTGGCAAGTTTTTATTTTATTATTTGGCAAGTATTTGTAAATTTTAATTTATTTTTAGAAGTTGTAACAAGAAGGTTTGGAAAAGTTTCAAATTCTGATATAAGACAGCAAATCGGAAGATATTGTAAAAATGCTCCATCGCGGAAAAATAGAATCTAAAATTTATTTTTTATTGTATATATTATATGTTATATACATTGTTATATAGAAAGATACTTTATTAAAATCCATCTAATTGTATTATATGTCCCTTTTAACTTATTTTTTTTAATTTTATTAATTAATTAACTTTTTTTTTAATTTATTTTTGCTCTATATTTATGTTTCTAATAAATGCGGCATTAATTTTATCTAAACTAAACACCTAAAAGTCTTCTAAAATAAGACTTCTTGAGTAAAACGTTTTTAAAGCTCTTGGGTAAGGCGTTTTTAATCTGTCTAGAGTAAGATGACTTAAAGCTATCTTGAGTAAGATATCTTTTCGACGGACAACCTAGACCTTTTTAAGACATCTTTAAGACGTCTTGAATAAAACGCATTTAGTTCGTTTAATTAAGACGTTTTAAATCGGTTTTTAGTAAGACGTTTTTAAGCAATCTTGAGTTAGACGTCTTTTCGACGGAAAACGTACACTTTTTTAAGATATCTTTAAGACATCTTTTTCAATCTTAAAAAGACGTTTTAAAGACAGCTAAAAGATGTCTTTTTGTTTGCTGGGCATCTTTCAGTAATAAATATTTACTCCTTAAATGTTCCAAATAAGGCAACTCTCCCTATCAAAAATATTATTATACTAAAATTATTAAATAAAATAATATCAAGGAGTGTGTTGAAGCAAAGAAAATAATTTTCTATCTTTACAATCTATTTACGATATTTAGTAACATATACAAAGTGATTTAACAGAAATAAATGTTAACATCGAACATACTGATTTTAAAAAAGTTTAACAAAATTCAGATTCATGGCTAAACAAAAAAAATCAAAATAACTGTTGATTTTCTTGTTGTTTACAGGAAAAAGTTTGAAAGTATAACGTAACACACTATTTTTCACTATCTGATATAAAATAATATAGATATAGAAGTATTGCTGAAAAAAAATACAACTTCCACATGCTTAAATACAACTATGTATTAAATAACATAATACTTTTCCTGTTTGTATTTTTGTAATGACAAAAATCAAAAGTGTTAAAGTTAAAAATTGTAGATTGAACCTTAAATTGTATACAGTCTAAATTTTACCTATATCTATATCTTTTAATTGTGTACATTATATATGCATATCAGTTTGAGGATGTCTATTTTTGAAAAATATTTTGGGAAATCTTGTTTAATAAATAGGATAATCTAAATAAAGGTCAGCTTTTCAAAAAGTCTCACTAAAAATGTTATTCATGCAACAAAAAATATTACATGTGCTTTTGAAAACTTGTAAAATATAACACATAACTACCAAGGCATGAAGACAAATTTAAAAAAAAAAAAATTAATTTGTTATTTTAATCTAAAACTCAATTACCAGTGCTTTTACAATTTTTATACACAATTGTACATTCTTGTTTCTTTGAACGTTTGCCAGCCGGATAAATTAAAAAAAAAATAGAAAGAACTAAAAATTCGATGACAAACTTGGACAAAAAAGGATAAGAAAATAATAAAGTGTTCAAAATTATATATTTTAACAAAATATTTACATTTTGTAGATTTTCTTGTCGAAAAGAATGAAAATAATATTAATATAGATGCAAATAATATGTACAATCATTATAACTAAAAAATTTGAGATCTCTTATATTGATAGTTTCAATATAAATGCAGAGTTCAGCATTGTTAATTTTAATACTGGTCATTTACTTTAAAGTAATTAAATATTAACTAGAAACAAATATCATTTGACATCAAGTTTCATTTTATACAATTATTTGCAAAAGTTTTGAGTATTTAAAAAAATTCTAATTTTTGTTTTGAACTAATAAATTAAGTAGAATAAATTAGAAGTTTTACTATTCAAAACAAAAGTTAAAAGTTGGAAAATTTACTTCTTTGCCATTGGCAAATAAATTTTTTTTTAACAAAAAAAAAAAAAAAAAAAAAAAAATTATATTTAAGTAATTAAATCAAGAAATTAAAAAGTTACTTGTTTTTAATAAATCGATTTTATAAAAGTTATTGAAAAAATATATGCTGTTAATTAAAAGTTTGTGACCACGCTCTATTACGCTAATAGTTTTGCCAAATTACAACAAAATAATTAAATTAACTTTAAATATATATACTTTTATATGTATTATTTATATTTTACTCTATACTTTTAAAACGTTTAAAAATATAGACACACCTAAACGTTATAAAGTTTTAAGCGATTAAAAGTTTAAAACGTTTTAAAGATAAAAATTTGTTCGAAAGTCTTTGATAAAACAACCGCTCTGACAAAATTATAACTTTTTTCTAAAAGTTTTTTTAAATAGTCAATAAATTATATAAAACAAAACTTTGGTGTCAAGTATTTAACATTTGTTCTCAGTTAATATTTTAATTTCTCGTTAACTTAAAGACAAACATGCAATTCTTTTTCATTACATCTGCCGCCAGAAGACAATTATTTCCGCCGCCAAATCGGCAACCGCAGCTAGCTGGAGGCAGAAGCTATTGGAGGCGTCCAACAAATAGTTTCGCCTCCAAAAAATTTTCTGGAAGCGACCATCATTGGTTTCTTCCTCTCTGTTGGTGTCGGCCTCCAAAACATTTTGCCTTCAAAAAAAAACTCTGACTGCGGCCGCAAATAGAACGGCAGACGCCATTGGAAGCGAAGTAAAGGAAATTTTGGTGCTTAAAATAAATTGGGAGGTAGCTGTGTGCTGCGGAAGAAAAATTGAGACGAGAATATTTACGCTGTTTATCAACTCTAAAATGAACCTTAATTTTATACTTTTAAGATTTTCTTTGACTAGCAAATTATCAACTTTTTTCTGCTCAAGGAATGTGAGGTTTGTAAAAATTTAAAAAAACAAAAGTTGTAAGTATATTAACAATAAATTTTGTTTATACTATCGTAATGTCTAAATTATGAAGTAGAATTTGTCTGAAAGGCATACTAGTATATTTACATAACTTATATAGGTTAACACCATACCTATCATAAAATCTTTACAGTGTTTGTCGAAAAAAAATTTTTTTCAAGACACTTTTCAAGACACAAAAATTTTTTTTCTATAACACTTTTTTTTAATTAAAAAATACATATGGAAAAAAAAAATATTTGGCAAAAAAACTAAATCTTTTAATACTTCATAAGCATGTTTTAACAGAATAATTAAAAATATGTAGAGCACAGCATTATAAATTGAAAACAGATAATTTTTTTTTTCTAGTTAATTAAAAATAAAAAGTTCTGACGCATGCTTCATTTTTTTCCGAAAAAAACATATCACTTATTGAAACATTTTGTTTTTATTTTGTATTAGTCATTTAGGAGTTGGCTTGGCGCAGTGGTAGCACACATGCCTCAAAAACGTAAGATCCGTTGTTCAAACCCCACCTCTGGAAAAATTTTGCGACATCGGTTGGGAAGGAGACGTAAACTTCCTATTAAATGCTCTTCCGCGGTGCTCTGTGATAAGACCGTAAGGACTTCTTAGGGCACCTAAAATCAACATTAAAAAAAAAAAAAGTTGCGTTAAAAAAAAACAGGCTTTTTTGAATAATTGTAAGGAAAATTAGTTTTGGGGCAGTAACTCACCTTGCGTCTATCTGGGACTGCTAGATATTGTCGAAAAATTCTAAAATAAGTTTGAAGTAGCTGCAATGGTACAAGCAAAATAGTAAAGAATTGGTTTTTACATAAAAAATTTTATCTCTTATTCTATGGCTAAAAACCTGTAAAATTGAAATAATAATAATATTTTTTTTTTGTTTTTTTTGTTTATAAAATTTACCTTATCAAAAATTTATTTTTAATTTTTATACATTTTTGGAAGAAATAGAACAAAACGAAATTATTTGACATATTTTGCCTCGTGGCTATCAGGGACCGATAGGAATTACCAAAAATTTCTAAAACAGGTTTAAAATTATAATAATGTTGCCAGTAAAAAAAATATGAAGGAATTTTTTAATAAAATATTATAGTTTCTACTTTAAAAAAAAAGTCTGTTGTTGGCGAAATTAATTGTCAATAGACATTTGTCTGACTGGACTTGGAATGGACATTTAATGGACATTTGTTAGACTAGATATTTGATGGACATTTGTTGGATAATGGACTGTTTTTGCCGAAACTAAATTACAAAGCTGGTTATTTTAGCTTTTTTAATAACTTAAAAAGTAAAAAATTAGTTTTCATAAATTTATTGGAAATAAGTTTAAAAAAGGAAGTTAACAAACTTTAACTTTAATAAAATGAACTTCAGGAAAATATATAAAAAAAAACATTTATCCATCTTTTATAAAATCTAGAACTTAGCAATTTTTTAAGTTAGAAATTTTAAGGAAGTCAGTAACTCTTGATAGATGAGTACTTGAAATTTTTGAGAAAAGCTAAAATGTTTAAAAGAAAGAGATAAGGTATTCGAAAATTCTGTCAAATTTTGAAGAAGCGATTATTTTTTTCGGTAAATTTTTTAAACTTTTTTCATAAAACAAAAATATACTTTTTTCGGCTAAAACTTCCGAAAGTAACTATAGTTACTATCCAAGATGTCAAAGAAAACGTAACGAATAACACATCTACTCAATCTAATGAATTTAAAATGAAATATTTGTTGTTGTCAAGTAACCAAAATATTAATTATTCATTATATTAAATATTTATTATTTTCAGAAGTAGAATATTTATATATTTTTTCTTACAATAAACATTAAAATTAAGTCGTTATGCAATTATAATCATTTATACAGTTATTTAAGAAACAAGATGAAAATAACGGAATAAAATTATATTGCAAAATGATGGCAATAAAGTATTTAGCATCATTTTGACGCTATTTATGAGCTGATGCGTAATTGGCTGATTCAAAATGTGCGATTGTTTCGTTGTATTTAAACCACGTTTTTGTAAGGAAGATAATTTTGAAATCGTGGTTGAGGTTAAAAAGTAATATTTTAGAGTTTTCAAAGATTTTACACTTTAAATGTTTACAGATAAAAAAAGTAGGAAAAGCATTATTGTTCTGTAAAAAAAAAAATTATAATATCATCATTTTCAACAATATGCATTTTGCATTGTAACAAGAGTATATTTAAATCTATCGTAACCTGTCTTTCAACTTAACAGCGTAGTTTTAGGTTTATTCGTTGATAAAGTTGTAACGGTTTTCTTGAAAGTCGTTAGAAAGTATTTTTTAGGCCTGAATATTAATATATCTACTAAATTAACTAAAGTTAAATTGAGATTGAATTATGAATAAAGCTATTTTTATCTTAAAACTTTTAATTATTTAAGTCTTAAAATACTCAAATATTTTTCCGAATAATTTTAAAAATAGAAGCAAATTTTAAAATAGGAATGATGTTTTACAGTTTTTTGACCTTAAAATAAAAACTCTAATATTTTATTAAAAAAATTGCTTCTTATCTTTTTTACTGGTATAATTACCATATTTTTTAAAACTATTTTAAAAAATATTTGGAAATTCCTAGCGGTCCTTGATAGTCTTTTTTTTTTTTTTTTTTTTTTTTTTCTTGTTGTTTTATAATATTTTTAAAACATGCGAGAAAGGTTGCTTCTTTGACTTACATATTCGTAAAATATGCGAGGAGTATTGCTTTTAATGTAAAATATGTGCGGAAAGTTACTACATCGACTATCTTATACCTTGCTACTACTAGGGGGTGCATGAAATAATCCCCAAGAAAATATCCCCCTAGTTTTTTTATTTTTTTTTCAATTAAAAATTAACGATAAAATAGTTATATTTATTTATTTTAAATAGATTTATAAAACATTTCATTTTTCATCAAAATGTCAAGTTATGCGCTATTCCTCGGTTGTCGGTAAAATGCGAACTGCAAACCGCGAACTGCGAACCAGTAAAATGCGAACTTTTTTGCCTAGCAAAATATTATATTTTAAAGACCATTATTTTTATGATAAAAATAACGATAAAAAAAACTCTCCAGTTCTTAATTATCTATTTTAAAGTATTATTTAAAATAAAATTTTTATTTTTTAATTGCAAAACATGCGCGGAGTGTTGCTACATCAACTATCTTATAGCCTGACTCGCAACGGTATGCTGCTACATCGACTGACAAATAGCCTGACTCGCAACGGAGTGCTGCTACATCGACAGAGGGTTGGGTTTAGGCAGGCATTATTTAGTTATTTGATAGACAAATAGTTAAAAAAAAAAATTCATATTGTATTCGTCTAGTTTCACTAAATTTCCTTTCATTGTGAGGCGATCTTACCAACGCTCGCCTTATGGAGTTCAGATCGCTCGTGAGAACCAAAAGTTTGCAATACTTTTTTTCAATTAGAAAATCCGTTTAAAATAAAAACTTCGTACGAATCTTTTTTTCTTGAACTACGTGGTAAAGACATTTTTATTTCGGTAGCTTAGTGCAGGTAGAACGAAAAACTTTTTCGTTGTCGTGGTCATGTAAAACCCATTTATATTTTTCATTCCATTTGTGTTTAAATTTTCTTTCCTTTCTTGATGAAAAAGATGACTGTTTTAAACAACAAGGTCCAGGCTTCTCTCTAAAAGATGGCAACTCATCAACAGCGGTTGAGTCAGTTGCATCATCTGACTGAACAAATGATAAACTTTCATGAGTATTATCTTGAAAGTTATTAGCATTTTAAAATTCAGAAAATAATGCGCTGTTTCATTTTGACTTTCTTTTTTTCTAAAGTATTGACTAATCTTCTTCATTTTAAGAGTTGTACAACTTATTACTTAAAAGTCAATGTAAAGTTGAACAGTTAAGAAATTTTTTCTTAAACATGCGTTTTTTTTATTCAAATTATTCCTAATTCAAATCTTGAAAATAATTAAGACAAATAACCCTGCCAAAGTTATCAACGAAAAAGGATACTAAACGAACGTTTAACTCACTCAAACAACTCTGTTTTTTTTTTTTTTCAACATGTTTATTTTACAACTACAAAGTATTTACAATTGACCAATCACCGATTGGAGAATAAAGATATACAAAATAAATATCTTAAACATCAAGTCCAAAATAAATAAGGGATAAATCTAAAATATTGTTACATTCAACTTTGAGACATGATAAAAATAAATACAAAGTACACAATAGAATAATGTGAACGTAAAAATTACCAAAGAAATAAACCTTCTATATTCTTTCAATTAAAATAATATATATATATATATATATATATATATATATATATATATATATATATATATATATATATATATATATATATATATATATATATATATATATATATATATATAAAAGTCTGATAAAAACAGGATTTGTATAAGATTGAAGAAAATAATTAATTGTTTGTAGTTTTAGGAAGCTCAAAGAAGACTGGGGTCAGTCTTGTTATCGAGTACCTTCTAGACGTGTAATACACATACAAATCAGTTGCATACGTGGTAAATATGAATGTGGTACATATATGCCTTAAAATTATTAATGTTACTATCTCCTTTTAGTAATATTATTGTTTCCTTTGAAAAGTTACTTTTTTTGTTTTATTAGGGTTGTTTTATATTATTTTTATTTTTAAATTTTAAATTGGAGTTTAAAAAAAATCCTTGTAGTTGTTTAACTTGATTATTGTAGATTTTAACTTTGTTTTCAGGAATTGTTCGTTGTTTAAATTTATTAGCAATTCGTTTCTAGAAATTATTTTGTTAAATAAATAGGGACCGCGATGTTTTATTGAAAATTTTGAGAGTTTCGTTTTTTAATTGTTATTAATTGTTGGTAGGTTAAGAGGAAGCTTTTTAATTTATTGAGTAGAGTGGAATAGAATATATTTAGTTTTATCTATATTGAGTGATAGTTTGTTTGATTTAAACCATATATTAATTTTTTTAGTTCATTATTTGTTTTTTTAAATAAGTATTCAATAGTCTTTGATGAGTAAAATAAGTTTGTATCATCGGCAAACATTATAGTTTTAAAAATATTGGAGGCATTTGGGAGATCGTTAATGTAAATAAGAAACAAAAGAGGAGCAAGAATGGATCCTTGGGGTACACCACATTTTGTTTTCAGTAAACTCGAGTTGCTTTTTTTATTTATAATAACACACTGGTGTCTGTCATTAAGGTAGTTTTTAAGCCAAGTTAAAGCTTTATTTTTAACGCCATAATTTTTCATTTTTGTCAGTAAAATCTCATGGTTGACGGTGTCAAACGCCTTTGACAAATCAATAAAGATTCCTAACGTGAATTTTTTTTGTTTAAATGATTTACTAATCCTATTTGAGAGATCAAGGATTGCATGCTCTGTTGCGTGTCGCTTCTGGAAAAAAACTCTTTAGTTTATGTAGTTCCGTTAATTTACTTTTGTTACGTTTTTACCGAACTTAAACTCCCTTGAGACTCACCAGAAGCGTGGAATTTCTGAAATTTGAAAAATAACTTAAACTTAAGTATTTGGGGAAATAATACAATCTTTCCTTACTTAAAAAGGTTTTGAGTAAAGAAAGATTTTAATATTTAACAAAGTGTTTAATTATAAAAATCACTCATTATTTGCAATGGTTACCTTTGTTACCCAATTTGTTACTCAATATGAGTGATTTAATTAAGGCCAAGCAACAAACAACTCTAAATAAAGCTAAAAACTCTTTTTAGCATTAAATAAATGCCTAGAAGAAATAAAAACTGAAATTGAAGTATGATACAAATAGAGGTTTTAGAGTGCAATATAACCAATTTCAGTTTTTTTGTAATTGTAATGGTGATAACCGAATTTCCTGTTTAGGCCCTTGTTGGCACCATCTTTACAATTTCTTTAAATTCAAATTCCAATTATTAATTACTAAATTTACTTAAAAAATACTCAACAATTAATTAAACTCAAATTTTATTTTCTATAATGAAATTAAAAAATTATAAAAAAAATTATAAAACACAACTATAAAATAAATTATAAAAAAAATTATAAAACACAACTATAAAATATCACAAAAAACTTATAATTTATAAATGAAATAACCCTAGTAGCAAACAATATTGGGGCGATATTGTTTACAATATTGGCGCAATATTGTAAACAATATCGGGCTAATGTTGCAGTGTGAACATTTTGCCAATATTGGCGCTACAATATTGCGCCAATATTGTAAAGTCAATATTGGCCAATATTGGCTATACAATATTGCACCAATACTGTAAAGTCAATATTGGCAAAATGTTCACACTGCAACATTGGCCCGATATAGTTTACAATATCGCGCCAATATTGTAAATAATATCGCGCCAATAATGGGGATATTATACTGGCCAATATTGGCCTAATATAGTTTACAATATTATCCTGATATATATAATATATATAACTAAATTAAGGCAATATATTGAGTATTTTCGATTAAATATTTATTATCAAAAAATAATAAAAAATATTGCCTTCTACAATTTTGTAATAATTAAAATTACTAACAGTTTTCTTGTTTAAGTGATACTATAGTACTAGGCTGCATTATTCTTTTGAGTTAAACAGGTTATAGTCTAGGAGGTGACAATAATCATAGAACACGCTTTGAGAAAAAAAAAAAAAATCGAAATCATTAAATTTATTTGAAGTGATATGAAACAGATACAAATAAAAAGAAGAGGTATAGAGTTTTCCATAACCAAAATATAACAAAATAAAATCAATGCTATTTAAATACAGGTACAAAAAATATGTATATATAAATATATATCTATAAACTACTGTATTATACTCTCACTATGAGATAGTGGGCATCGACTTTCATTATTTTGGCGATACTTATTTCATTGCTCAATATTGGGCGTTGCTCAGTTACGGTTCTATTTTTCTTCCGTAATCTCTATCAATGGCCGTCGCCAGAAAGCTGCCAATTTTTTCTTTAATACTTTTGTCAGTAGCAATTTCGAAAGAAACGAATACAACGATAAATGACTAAACGCAAATCTAAAAAATGTTTTTTCAATGTCATCACAATATAATTTTGAAATATATAATTTTTCACGTATAAATATCGTAAAATAATTAGCTTTTATTAAAATATTTATTTATTAAAAGGAAATGGGATGTAGAATACAAATATTGTGCTTTACCTATAACGACCTTGCAGGACGTTTTTGGTTCCTTCCATACACTGAGTATGAAAAACATACTTCTTTGGCCATTAACTGTATTAAGATTGTCGCTGTAAGTTGTTTCTCATCTCCTCCAACCGTAGTAAGAAAGCTCATCTAAAATAAGAAAACAAATGTAATGTAATTGGTTGTAAAAGTATAATGGTTCCTCATGTGTATGTATTAGACGGTTTTCCATAATGTGATTCTTATTAAAATATGACATTATGGAAGAGTAAAAGCAATTGGTTATAAAAAGATTATGACATCTGTAGCGGTGAATACACCCTACAGATGTCATAGATATATGAGATTAGTAGTCATTGCTACACAAAATACATTGCTAACTGGGCATAAAAGATAAAAATCACAATAAAATGTAATAAGCATTTATATAAAACATTCTGATATACAACATAATTATAGTCAATCACGTATCATTTGTTTGTATGTTTCATATAAATGTATTATATATTTTAAAAATTAGAAACTTTAATAGTACATGGTACTGT
>NC_061170.1:22543432-22600932 GCF_022113875.1 Hydra vulgaris | reverse complement strand
ACTGTAATTGATTTTTTTTCTAAAAATTTCTTTTTTATTTAATACGAATATCCAAGTTGTACCAACAATAAAATACGTCCTTTAATATTTTTTTGATTTTTTTTTAGTCAAAATGCTTTGTTTACATAATTTTTTTTTCCGCTAACTACTTTAAATGTGTAGTTTCTGAAAATCTTTATATATGAAAAAAGTTTGGCTTGAAAACATAAAAATAAAAACATACGATAATTTGGAGCGAAAAATTCCGTAAATACCCTTAATTCTTAGGAATAATTTTTATAACTGATTTTAGATAACCACTTAGACCAAATTTGATGACGCATTTTAACCATTTTTGATAACGCATTACAAATGTAGTGAAACTAAATTTTTTTCTATGCACAGAACTAAAAGATGAGTTTACAAACATTTAAAATCAAAGCACTGATAAGGGTGTGGGGATAGAAAAGATGTCGATGACATCTTTTTTAACCGCACGCTCTTATAATTATAATGTTTTCCAGTATTCGACAAAAAAAAAAAAAAAAAGAAAAGAATAGTACACATAAAAGTTTACTATCGTTACTTTTTTGTATAATATGAGTTCAAACTGGTACAAATCACATTTGTGCAAGTGATTTATGTTTGAAATTAACACATCTAGGGGAGATTGGTCTATAACGGGCCCCTCGGTTAAAACGGGCCCCACGATTGGCACGACACCAAGCGGATTTTTTCGATGACTCTGAATGCAAATAGAACCAGCTTAGTTTAATGAATATGCATGATTGTTTACATTGCGTTAATAATTGACAGGGTCTTGTAAAAACGTGTCGAATCAATTATATCAATTTCTCTTGTTTTATTTGACGTTACGAAATCACAGACCTACAAGTCATATCGTCATATCGAGTTACAAGGTAGGGCACTATTGCTTTTGTTTTTTTGTTACGATTACTCAGGAAATGAGCGATTTCATGTGTTTTTTATCGGAACGTTACAACATGAGGATTTTGTAATGGCCTTATCAGTGTCTAAAACGGGCCCGCTATGGGCCCATTTTAGACCAAAGGGCCCGTTTTAGACAGCTGATGCAGGCATTGACTTCTTAAGGTGGTTCATCACAAAATAAATGTGAATAAATTATTTTTTTTAAGAAAAATTATTTTCATCTTTTCTGATAGAAAATATTATTATTTTTTAGTTTTTTGAAAAAAATTCTACATTTTGTTTTGTATATTTTGTGATATTTAACTTTTTACCTAGGTATATTATCAAATAGTTCCTTAGCAACGCCTTAGTTACCGTTTTGAACAACTACAAACCTATCTAGTTCATACTATGAACTTCATATGTAATATTGTTTAATGAGAGGTCTTCAAATTATAAATTTGTCTGAATCTGTTATGTAAAATATAACTAAGTTTAAACTGCATTATGGGATATATCAACATAAAAAAGTCGTTTAAAAGTGTGCTTATTTAAATAAATTTGGTGTGTTATTAAAATAATTTCTTTTGATTTTCTTGTTGTTTTAAAGTAAATTAATGGTACTATTAATCAAGGGTGTATGTCTTTGAATGTTTCAAATTAATGTATAATCTACTATTATTACAGATTAATAGCACATTATGTAATTGTATTGTGCTTTGTTTCAGCTTCTTCAATAAAATGGGACGGTATAAAAGAACAACTGAAAGACAAACGTGGTCAGAGACAGGTATGGTCAAAGCAATTGAAGCATTACGTACAAAAACAATGGGATTAAAGAAAGCCTGTAAACTTTTCAGCGTACCCCGTTCAACACTTCAGCGGAGGTACAAGTCAAGTCTAGCAAGTGGAGCAGCAGCTGCAAAAAGACTCGGCTCAAGGTGCAATGTATTCGATACGGAAACTGAACTGGAACTTGTTCAGCATATAAAAACCATGGAAAGTATGCTTTTTGGTTTCACACCTAAGCGCTTACGAAAACTCGCATATCAACTAGCGAAAAGTAACAATATCCATGAAAGATTCAGTTCTGTCAAAGAAGAAGCAGGTCTGGACTGGTATAGAGGACAACATCCAGACCTGTCTTTAAGAATGCCAGAGCCAACTTCTTCGGCACGGGCACAAGGCTTCAACAAAGTTGTTGTTGACCAGTTTTTTGATTTGCTCACTGAGTTACAGACAAAGCACCACTATAGTCCAGACAGGGTATACAACTGTGACGAGACTGGTTTCACAACTGTGCCGAACAGACCTTCCAAGGTGATAGCAGCTCGGGGCAAGAAGCAAGTTGGCAGCTTGAGTTCGGCAGAACGTGGTCAGTTAGTGACAGTGGAAATATGCATGAGTGCATCAGGTAATTTCATCCCTCCTATGTTTGTGTTTCCGAGATGCCGAATGAAGCCTGAGTTACTTGATGCTGCACCACCAGGATCCATCGGTGTAGCCCATCCGTCTGGTTGGATGCAAACTGATTTGTTTCTGAAATGGTTTGAACATTTTGTATATCACAGTCATTCGTGTGCCGATTCACCAGTACTGTTGATCCTTGATGGACATAAAACCCACACCTTAAATCTTGATGTTATCAATCTTGCTCGTGAAAAGTGTGTTTCTCTCCTATGTTTACCATCTCATTGCAGCCATCGGCTACAACCATTAGACGTAAGCTTGATGAAACCACTCAGTACGTATTACACTCAAGAAGTTGAGAAGTGGTTACTTGTTCACCCAGGTAGAATAGTGACTACTCTGCAATTACCTGCGCTCTTCCGAGAGGCTTATCTTCGTGCAGCCAGTGCTCTGACTGCAGTCAATGGGTTTAGAAAAACTGGTATATGGCCAATCAATCGTGATGTCTTTCAAGATGCAGACTTTGCTGCTTCATTGCCTACAGATATTCCAAGATTGGAACATGAAGCAACTGGCAGCAATACAGAGTTGGTTGCTGGTGAAGTTTCACCAACAGGCGAATATGTTGAACTCATTATAGAGAAAACTGGCATGCCTATTGAGATTCTTCAGATACTAGTGTTGCAGTCACAACCACTAATTCGGCATATTGGTGAAGGGGCATCTCAACCCACATCACACGAGTCAGGCATGGAGCAACTCGATGATGTTGATCAGTTAATTCTTCAGGTTATTTCTCCGATAACAATGGAGCTGACAGAAGGACAAGTTGGTGACATCGCCTCTCTACTTACATTGGTCGAGCCAGTTCTACAGCAACCCGGTGGCGGTGATGTTGATTCTTTAGTTTCTCCGACAACAATAGAGTTGATAGAGGCACAAGTTGGTGACAGTTCATCTTCACCAAGATTGGTCGAGCCAGTTCTGCAAAAACCCTGTGATGCTGACGGTGTCGGTTTAAATACACCAACAGCTGTTGGTTGTCGAAACGCTCTTGAACATAAACCTAAAGTCCGTGTTTTGCAAATTTCGCCTTTACCAAAAGTGGAAGTGAGCAGCATTCGCAAAACATCGAAATCGAAAGGTAAAACTGCTATTTTGACTGCCAGTCCTTACAAGCAAGGCTTAGAAACAAAAAAGCGTTTGGCTGAAGAGAAGATAGCTGCAATGGAGGCTAAAAAAGTGAAAAAAGCTCTTGCGGCAGCAGAAAAAAACAAGAAGACTAGCAAAACGAAAGAAAAGAAGCCTAAATATGCACTAAATACAAACCAAAAAAGAGGAGTGAAACAGACTGGGCCTATCCAATCAGTTTGTCCAGAATGTGGAATCATGGAAAAATCTGTCGAGGATAAGGTGAAGGCGTGTGACTGGATTTCATGCAAAACCTGTCTGACATGGTACCATGAATCGTGTGCAGAAGTGAATGGAGTATTTGATGACGATTACTTTTTATGTGTTCAATGTTGTGAGTAGCACCACATGCTACTCGTTTGAAGGTGAACTTTCTATTGCTAACTGTTCATCATGAATAGATCTAACTGTAAAACCTATTCACGAAGCTGCAGAAGTGAAATGTATTCATCGTTATTAATAGCTTAATAGTTAGTTTTTGTGTTGAAATGATGAGTTGTTTATTGTTCAGATCTTGCTATTGCATGATAGTATCCTGATAGCGTAGACGCAAAATTAACAAGTTATCATTTGAATAATGTTCTGATCTGATTTTGTCACTGACAGAGCACAAGGTTAAAACGGGCCCGGGGCCCATCTTAACCTGGCCAGTTAAAATGGGCCCGGGCCCGTTTTAGGCTTAGCTATGGGATAAAATGGGCCCCTAATCACAAGTTTTAAAAGTATGATTAATTAATTAGTTTGTTATATTAATCCAACTGATTATGACCCATTAATTACATTGTCATCTAAGTTATGCTATTCTTGCATTAGGCATTCAATACTGGTATCTATATCGGGAAAAAATGAACTTCTATGCTAAGGGGCCCGTATTAGACCACGCTCCCCTATATATTGTCGAATTTTATTCTAGTCTTTAAAAACACTGCATTCTTGTCATCGATTAAAAAAATGGTTTCAATATGCTAGGTTTTTTATAGAGTTAATTAAAAAAAAATTGCTTTCTTGAATGTTATGATTGCTTCAAAATAAATTCCTTTGGACAACTAATGTTTTATAAAGTTCTTTTTGCACAATCATTAAAGATTGCAACAAAATTATTCTCTTGGAGAATAATTCCAAACTTAGGAGTTCTCAATTATATATCAATATGTTTTTATTGTTATTAAATGTGTTTATATTTTTCTAAATTAAAAAAAAAATTAACTTTTTTATGACTTTTTTAACTTTATTTTACTTTTAATTATTAAATTACAAGTAAAATAAAGTTAAAAAGTCTCCTAAAATAAGTAGCTGCTCAAAAGCGGATTTAAGACCTCTACAAGGTAAAATTTGGCATTTTTAAAGTTTATTAATTAACTAATTTATAAACAATTTTAACTGTACGCAAGTAGATCCAATCAAGAAGATTAATCTAGGTCTCAAATTTTATGTGATAAATATTGCACTAATCTTTATGAATAACTGGAAGCAGGCACAACAATTAATTTGTAAGTTATTTTTACTCAGTAAACTTTCATTTTACTATTCAAGCTTTTTTTTAAAAAAAAATTAACAGCTATACAAACATTCAATCTATTTATATTTGTATATATCTATAACAGAAGTTCATTTGGATGCGATGACTCGGTCATTGAATGTTTTCATTTAAAATTATTGCGTTTTAGCACTAGAAAAAAATGGTTTAATTATTTACATAGATGAAATGTAGATAATCAATAAGCAAAGAGCAAATGCAGACAATCAATGAGCCCTGTAGAGGGAAGAAGCTGCGTAGAGGAATGAAGCCATGTAGAAGGTATTATTTATATTTCTTTAAATTATATTGAAGCACAATAGCCTATATTAGGTAGCATGTATTTTTTTAATATTTGCCCTGACTTTTGTTAGGCGCTTTTTTTTACCTCCTCCCATTTTAACTCCTTTAACAAACTATTTAAACAAACAGCTGTATGAATAGTCTGTGCAGTCTACTGCATGATTGCTGGTTTCCCTCTCCTTTCTTTCTCGACTCACTATTTCTAAATTTAAGACAGTTGCTAAATTTAAGAGATTTAATTTTTAAATTTAAGAGAGTTCCATAAAACATTCTTCCTCACAACACCTTAAATAGTTTCCATATTAGGGGATATCCGAAAAAAAAAGAAATTTTCACCGTCAAAGAAATTTATAAACATGTACAAATGGCAACAGCAGAAAAGAAGCAAAACACACATATGTCTGGTCTTAAAAGAAAGTTTAACTGTGATGTTAAGAAAACCATAAAAAAATGAAGAAAAAAAACAATCTTTCCTATTTTAGTTTAGACTGTATGTTTTTATCTTACGTTGTAAAATATAAAAAAACAGATTTTTAAATGCTTTCTTCAAAGTATGTTTTTGCTATTTATGTTGTAAATAATAGAAAACATCCTTTTTTTTTGTTACGGAGAACAAAAACGTCGATATTAAGATGTTCTTGTATGTTCAACATTTTGACATTTCGGGGGCTATAACGTCTTAATTTATTTTTGGATGTCATTAACTCTAAGTGTATTGTAAAGAGCAAATAAACCTTTATACAAGTCGGTATTTTTAACCTATATTACATGTGAAATTTGCTACTTATATCTTTTGTGGGATTTACTACATAAAACCCATGTGTGACAAAATAATTCCAAATGGTTTTAAAAAAAACCACGACTTTTCCATGTGTAATTTACTGTATGCAACCCTTGTGGGATTTTTTATATAAAACCCACATGGGACAAAATAATAATTCTCATATGAGTGAAAAAACTATGGAAAAAAAAACCATGCGTATTTGCAGTTTTTCGCTGAGGAACATTTTACAATTGACAAATTAGTTTTGAGACAATTCACTCCTTTATTTATTTTAACTTAATAAAATGATAAATTAAAACTCATTAATACTAAAACTAATGAAAACCTTTGCTATTAATTGATAATGCTTTATTTTTAACTAAAAAGTCATAAACTGCATTTAAATATATAATAATTCATAAATAGAGTTATGGGAAGAAAGTTCGAGCCACCCAATATTTATAGCAAAAAATATTTTTTGTCGGAAAGACTGGAGCTAGTTGGCAGCAGAGGTAGGTTGACGAATTGCATTTGTTCTAATGTCATTTAACAGATGTTGCGAGAAAATACATAATTCCTGTCTAATAGTCCGTTTTGTTGCTTACTGTAGTATTTTTGGTATTCGCGCTAAATAAAAGCGTAAAATTCAAAGCATCGAAGAAATAGTAGGTTTTTTCTAAAAGTTTTTGTAAAAATTTCAGTGTAAATTGATTTACTATTTCTTATTTGTCTTCTTTTTTATAGTTGCTCAGCTTAGGGACCGATGAGCTGTCTATTATAAGAAAGACTTATGGATTTTGTTGGCCTAAAATATGTACTATAAAAAAGACTCTTGAGGCTGGTGTTAGCTCAAAAAGTGTTTTTCTGAGCCAACGTTGGCTCATAGTATTACCTTTTTCTAAAAAACTTACCCAGATATGGTGGACGCAAGAAATATTTTTTTTTGTTTTAAAATAATTTAAAATGTTAAATAAATTTTTACTCTTTAAGACTGCTCTTTATTATTTAAAATTAAAACTCCATTCTTTTTATTTTGGGTAAAATTTCTTCAAATTTGCTAATGTGAATGAGTTGCTTAGAAACTTCTGACCTTAATTTTACTCAATTTAGATGAGGTTGTATTTTGTCCGGCCTAGGATTAAAATCATTAACTGCATTTTCATGGATTCGTGTCCAGAAATTTTTTTGTCTGATTGCATAGTTACGCGTAGCGTTGAGAGACTAATTATAAAAACGTGGTTGTGCTTCACTTTTAGATTGAATTTTTATTATTTTAACTTTTAATTATGTAACCACCACCCGAGCAGCACACTACAATGGGCTAACATCACAACAACGAATTAATTGTAGGGCTAGCATTTTCCCGACGCTACGCTACTGTATTGTGTAGCTTGGCAACATCCTTTAATAATAAAGTTTGACTGAAGAAACATTTTCCCAGTGGGCACCAGACCAAAAAAAGACGTCTTTTGAACGTTCAAAAGACGTTCAAAAGACGTTCAAAAGACGTTTAAAACGTGTATAAAACGTTTAAAAGACGTCTTTTTTACGTCCGTGCCCACTGGGTTAGTTATCAAAATATTTTAAGGACTGTTAATTCAAGTGGAAAGGTTTTAAAATTTAACTTTTATTTTTGCAAGTATTAGATTTTTTTAGGTAGCGATGTAAGTATTTTATAAATGGGTAATTTACTTAAAAGTTCTAGTAAGTGTTTTATAGCTAATTGTAAATTTACTTTTACATTGGTATTATGTTCTCAAAAAACACTAAAACGTGTTAAAATGATAAATATGTATATATTTTGATAATTTTATTATTAAAGCACGTTGTAATTGCATAAGTTAAGGTTAACAAGAAAAACAAAAGTTTCAAATTCATTAACGGTTGCTGAGAATCTGTTGCTAGTAAATCATTTAAGGTATTTCTCTTTTAATAATGATGCGCGCGACATGTATTTAAAAACTTTATTTATTTATATATACTTCTTTTTTATTTTTTTTTGCATTTGAATATTATTATATACGGTACAGTTGTTTTCATTTTGGCTATTCAATTTGATTTTTCTTTTTGACTCCTTAATTATGACATATTGATTCATAAAAATTGATAAGTAATAATTGCTATTAAACAACTATATGAAATTTTAAACGTTTTCATAAATTTAGTGTATTTTTAAAATTTTAATTCTTGAAGGAAACGAAGAAAAATATTACATATATATATATATATATATATATATATATATATATATATATATATATATATATATATATATATATATATATATATATATATATATATATATATATATATATATATATGTATATATATATATATATATATATATATATAAATATATATATATATATATATATATATATATATATATATATATATATATATATATATATATATATATATATATATATATATATATATATATATATATATATATATATATATATATATATATATATATATATATATATATATATATATATATATATATATATATATATATATATCGAATCGAATCTCGAATCAAAGCAGGTCTTGATTCGCAATTCGAATCACGTTTCGAATCGACATTTTGAAGTCAAAATTTAAGCATTTTTGATTTAATAATACATATTTCAAAATAAAATAAAATAAAACAAATGTATAATCTCTCAATTGATACTTATTTCGATACGTTATTTCGATAGCGCCAAAACGCAGCATATCTAAAATACCCACAACAAAAATAAAATAACTAAGAATTCGATTTTTGAAAGTTTTCGAATCGAATCTTAAATCATTTTTTTGATTCTATTCGAAATTTCAAAGCTTCACAGGGCCCTAATATATATATATATATATATATATATATATATATATATATATATATATATATTTATATATATCTTACTTCAATAGAAATAAAAATAATTTTGTTTCATAACTTTACAACGTAACATGTTAATTAATCATTTAATTATAAGTATTTTTTGATTTGTTTTAAGTCTAAATAATGATGGAGTTTAGGTATAATATCAAATTGAAAACATGCCAACTGCACAAAGTTTAATTTTCTTTGATTTGGCGACGTATGGAATTAGCTTCACTTTAATAATAATAAATAAATTCGAGTATTCATCACAGTTTTCGTCATTTCTGAAGTAATTGTTAATAATTCATTTTAAAGGTTTTTTAGCAACTTTAGGTTATTTTAGTTTAAAACGTAATTTTTAAAAAATTTTAGCTTGATAAAAAACGCAAAAAAAAGAGAATATATTTTTTGTTTTGGGTATGTATTTAATCGTACTAAGTATAACTTAACACTATAAAGTCAAATAATTTAAAATCATTCGGCTTTTTTTATTATAAAAATGTATACCAAAGTTTTTTTAATTAAATCTATAATTCTGCGTATTTGGAACACCTTAAAAACAACAAGTTTTCTCGGCTTGTAACAAATTTAATTTATGTTTCTGAAATTTTTTTCTATTTTTAATTTTTAAACAAGTATTTAAAGCTAGTAATGTAAACATTAATAAAAAAAAACAAAAATGATATATGTAGCAAATCATTTTAAAAACATCCAGTTGATCAATTAGCCATTTGTAATTAATTTATATTGAATATCTTTTATTCCAGATTTAAATCCATTGTATAGGTTTAATTTTGTCTTTGATAAAGGGTTGAAAAATTATATTTCTAATTTTTTACTCAGCATTTTTTCAACGTAAAGCTTTTTAAAAAACTCAATGAAGTTGAAGGAAGCACGTAGAGGAGTGAGACTCTATTTTTACGTTTAGAATTTAATTTATATTTTTCAAGTAAATCATTGAAATAACTTTTTTTTTAAGATTTTTTTTTGACGTTCGAATTGTTTGGCCTAACTCTTATATATAGCTTTACTTTTATCTGTTTTTAGTTTTAGGAATTTAATGTACAATTTTTGTTTGATTTTGTTTGCATTTGAATACGTAAAAACTTCACTTTTTTTTTTTACATTTTTTAACAAACATTTATTCAACTACATATTAATTATAGAAGTGTCAGGGGCTACGGAGCCGGCTACAAATGAGACCTTTTGCAAACCCGGCCCCAAAAAAATTATAAATTTAGAACGGGTTGATAGTGGGTGCTAAAAAAAAATTTGTAGTACTTTTAGTATTATAGTATAATACTTACATTTACTGTTTGTAATATACTGGCATATATTTATATATTTTTAATCTCTATTTTACTTCTAACAAGATTGGAAGCAACGACTACTAAGTTATTTAAATTAGAGGATATGTTAAAATACTAGAAAATGGTTAACTGAAGACTTTAAAAGTTGTAGAATATATTAAAAAGGAAAACATGAAGATGGTAAGATTTATAAGGTTTTTTTGATATGTACGGTAAAAAACTGAACTAATAAAAGCATAAAGGGGCAAATACAGTTAAAGGATGCGATTTGTTGAATAAGAAGCCAAGTAAAAATGAGCTTAGGTTTATCGTAATAGAGTAATAACGTAATAAGTTTATCGTTACAGAGAATGAGGTTAGGTTTATCGTAATAGAGATAGCTTGTTTAAGCATTGGCCACACTAGTTTTTGTAGAAAAAAGTTAGAAATGCAACTTTGCAACAATAGGAGAGTGGTTCAAGCTTGGCAGATAAAACAGGTCTAACTACATTTATAATATGCTTTTAGACTTTGTCTGAGAGTAAGAGGTTTGTTATTGTCAATATAAAAATGCCAACAATATTGCAATATTATTTTGCAGTAAATAAATGAGTTTTTTTCCCTAAAAAAATTGATAAGTCTAGAATTTAAATCCACAAGTCACTGCAAGCCTTAGGCTATAACAGAAGAGAGATTGGATTAAAAACCGGCTGATTGTTTTAAGCAATAAAAAGTGAAGTTTTTTGTTAAGACAAGAGTATAAAGTTTAGTCGTCAGCAAAAAGAGGCCCTTAAAATGTAAAATTTTCATGAAGATTGTTATTGAAGATAGAACTAAAGTGATGCCCTTAAAATTACTTAAAATAAAGAGGAGTGTAGGTTTTCAAGAATAACTTTAATACTGCAGTTAGAAATAATTTAATGATCTCAAAAACCTCATACAAAGAAACTATTAACAAAGTGAAGACTAATCTATGATAGCTTGAGAGATAAAAGTGTTCTCTAAAGAGTTTTGAAAAATTGGAACCACTTAATTAGCACTTTTTAAAATTTTAGCAAAAATTGAAGAGAAATCTGGATAACAATTTTTTAAGACTATGATGGTAATCTTGCCACAAGCAAAAACTGTAGAAGTGTTTAATTATTAATTAATTTTAGGATTAGAAGCCATAGTGATTTTGATGATTAACAATGGTTAATCTGTTTAACTGCAGGAAAAGTGTGGCCATTACATTCAAAAGTTAATTTAGAGTAGAATTTCTTTGCAAAAAATTTGACCTTATTCTGGAAAAAAGTAAAACGATCAGACCCATGATTTAGAGATTAAATATTAAGCGAGATTTAGTAAACTGAGAATAAAAGAGCTTAACATCAGACAGGATAATAATAAAAGTAAATTTGTTTAAAAAAAAGACGTTCTTGTAAAAAAGATGAAAAAAAAAAAGAATAATGTTTAATAAAGCAACTGTTCAAGATGGTAAAAAATGCGTAGGAAAAGGCTTGACTTATTACTGAAGAGAAGGAATTCAGAAAGAAAAAATAAAAGCTTCAAATCTGCGTTTTATGCATACATAAAACACATCTTGTGTATAAACATATATATTTGCTATTTATTTTGATGCTGGCAAACAATATCCTTTCATATTTAAATAAACTTTAGTATTTATATAGGGTTGTATTTGCTGAAAAAGAAGATGATCAGATGGATGGATGGTGTGACTCTAACACGACAAGAAAAAGAAGGCATCGTCTTCTTTTTCGTCAGAAAAAAATGTCTTATCGGACAACGATTGTTAAAGAACATTAAAGTGATTTAGGGTATCAGCATGTAGGGAGGTAGCAGCTTCAGGGGAAAAATGGTAGTGGTAGAAGTAAAAAGACTTGCAGAGAGTGCCTTATATATTGCGTAAATGAGGTTTCGTTAAGGAATGGAAATGCTCTATATTGTTTAAATTAGAGAATATTTAGAAATATCTATAAAAAAGGAAGGCAATGGCCTGATGATGATCACGAAAATGATGATGATGATGATAATGATGATGATAATGATGATGCTAATGATGATGCTAATGATGATGCTAATGATGATGAATATGATCATAATCATAATCATGGCGATGATCATGATCCTAACCATCATGATGATCATGATCATGATCATTATAATGATGATGATGATGATAATCATGATGATGATGATGATGATGATGATGATGATGATGATGATGATGATGATGATGATGATGATGACCTTGTTGATGATGGTAATAATGATTATGATGATCATGATGATGTTTAGATATGCATATGCAGTGCAATCTCTCTAATTCGAATCTACTTAATTCGAAAACCTCCATAACTCGACTAAATGCAAGGTCACCGTGAAATGCGTTAAAGAAATTGTTTTGTTTAACTTTTTCTAATTTGAATCTCTATAATTCGAAAAACTCCAAAATACGAATGGATTTATTGACGCTTTTTGTAAAAGAAATTTGACTAAACGGGTGAAAGTTGATTCGTATTACCTTGTAAACATAGCTGTACTTAAATGGTTCGAACAAATGAGAGCTGATAATATACCAATTAGTGACTTGCGTGTAAAATAAAAAGCTATATAGTTAGCGATAAAGTTATGCTTCAAATGTTTTCAAGCTTTGGAAAAATGGCTAGACTAATTTAAAAAAAAGCAAACTAATTTGGAGATAATTTGACAAAGACTCTTAAAAATATAAATCGTGTCTTTGACATGAATTTACTAGCTCATAAAATACAATCTATAGTTACTGAATTTTTTTTCAAATTTAAAAGATTAAAACACATAATATATATTGCTTTTAGGCCTAAAATTTACTATTTGTTTGTTTGATTTCTATTCGTTACTTTGAAAAGAATATTTGAAAAAAAGTCAACTTTATATAATTCGAAAATCTCTTTGACTAGAACTTTTATTTTTCCCCATAAAATTCGAATTAGAGAGATTGTACTGTATATACAAAAAATAACATGCATTTTAAATAAAAATAATATACTTTAGGATGTATGATTGTTTATGCAGTCACAAACCCGGCCCCGACTATGTTATATCAAACCCGGACCCTTTCAAATAATAACCCCGGTCAATTATTAATTAATTATAATTTTTCCATAAATTTATAACATAAGCAAAAGATACTTTTTTTCGCACTAAAAGGTATATATTTAGAATAATATTTTTATAAAAACATAAGCGTAAGTGATAAAAAAAATTTTCTACTTATATTATGACTTGTTCGAGTGTTGGTATGTTTAGAATAACTTTTTTTGTTAATTTATTTTAGCCCATAACTAAAAATTGCTTTTTTTAAACATATAATCAATTTAAAAAAACTGTAATTAATATGCAATTGTGAATACATTTATCAATAAATTAAAAAAAATAAAAAATACTCTTACGTATACAAGCATCCAGAGATAAAAAGACTTGCTTTTTTATTCAGTCTCCAGAAAAGGTTAACTCCAAAATGAAACACTTGTTTTTCATTCAGCTTTTGTCTGAATAATGACCAGTATGGTGTATGAACTCGTTTAGTTATTTGGGCACATGAGAACTAAATATTGCTACTGTCTTGCTAACGAACTATTAAGCAAAACCTATAAGAATTAACAGAAAAACTAGCTGGCATAGATAAAAAGCTGTCATGGCACAATATTATATTGTATTTATGCATCAGTCAAGTATATACAGCGCCAATTTACACATTCAAGGTTCCTTTTAAAAGAGACAAAACGAGTTATGACTTCATTATAAACTTTGAACGAAGATATAAATAGAAAAACATGCATGAAAAAAGCCTGAACTGCTGATTTAAGCAGAAACAAAGGGCTTTTTAGATCAACACACGCTCACACATATTTTTGTGCACATATGTTGATGTGTAAAATAGCTTTTTTATGAAATTTAGCCAAACCCTAAAAAGTTTGATATGTGATTCAAAAAGTAAAAGTTTTTGAAATTTTTACGTTTTATTATTATTAAAATTATAAATGACAGATCTTAAATTATAGTTGTATTTCTTTTCTTAGTTAGTAATTCTTTGTAAAAGAATGTTTAAAAACCACGAAACGGATTTTGAAGTTTTGAAGCGAAAGGGCAAAATCGTCAATTTCTAAAAAATAGTCTATTTTCTAGAAAAAAAGAATGGAGGGCCAGTGCCCCCGGTCTCCTCCTCTCGGTGTTGTTGACTCTGATTTACAGAATTAAGCTAAAAAAAAATTAGATCACTTCAACATTATTTTTATTAATTTATTGTTTCTTAGAGTTTAAAAATTAGGATTATTTTTATCTTTTATAAAAATTAATGAGACAATTTATTTAATATGAGGTTGTCGTTCCTTGTTTTACAATTTGCTTATTAGAAAGTGTTTATTTTTATAAACTATTTATTTTAGGTTGCATGATTTTATTCAGATAAATTCAATTACGAACAGAAAAAATTACACATCAAAATGTCACACAAATGTTAGAAACATCAGGAGCAACTTTGGTTCTACTTAAAATTATCATAAAATGAATACTTTGGATTTGTTTATTTTGGTACGCTTTGTTTTATAATACATCTTTTTTTTTTTTTTTTAAAAAAAAAAGGTCCATAAAAGTAAGAATCCAAAACTAACTTTTTTAAAATTTTTTGCTTCAGCCTTCTATTACAGTTTTAATAAAAGTGATTATTTTGATAAAAAAAAAACAAAAAACAATTGTTAAAATAAATGATACCATTATTATAATTATAATAATAAAGTGAAATCATTTGAGCAAATTTTTCTTTTCATTATATCAATAAGATGCGTAATTATCAATTAAAATGAACAAAACAAAAAAACAGGCATTATACATAAATATAGACATTAAAAAGAAATTTTTTTTATGATTATTAATGAAAATGTGAAAAACAGGCTGTCATATTTAATGCTTATAAATACACCTGTGCCAATCCACTGATTACAAAGCTTAGTGTGCTTAAAGATCATTAATTAAATATTTATAGTATTTTTTCACATATGTTTAAATATTATATTCTGCCAAACATTTATGAAGTTCTTTTTCTTATCAGAGGTCAAAAATATCAAATAAATTATTTGTTAAAGAAATATCCGGTACCAAAAACTTTAATAAAACAACCTGAATTCTCAATAGCATAATGAGGGCCAAATGTGCGGAACCATTTCTTTTAAATATTAATAAAACTATATCTTCAATTCAAGCTTTTAAAAATGTATTAAAAATAAAGTTACTTAGTTATAACATATCTCAAATTCTATTTTATTTTTGAATGTTCTCATTTACTTTTTAACTTTTTTGTCCTTATCATAAAAAGCACCACTACATTTAAATCATTATTTGTACTTAAGTTTTAAATTTTTAATTTTGGTAGTTTTGTAATCAGAAAGAAAATGAAATTAAAAAAAAGTAAAAAAAACTTTGACACTAAAGTTTATTTAAAACGTAAATGGTAAAACGTGGCTAGATAAGACTTATATTCGTGGCGTGGCGTGATAGGACTTATATTCTGTCTGTTCCAGTCCCATCCTAACAGAAAACTATTGTAAATAAATTGTTATGAAGATGAAAAAAGCAAAAATAGCAAAAAAAAAAGAAAAAATTGTTGCTTTATAAAAAAATTTTATTCTTTAAATAAACAATCTATATTTTCAATCAATTTTGGAATAAATCAGATTATTTTCTTTTTCTATATAATTTATTTTTAAACATTTTGATTCACTACTAAATGGGCCTCCCTGTAATTTTGAAAAAGCAAAAATAAAACTTTTTCTTATGTAAAATATATTGTTCCTTTTTTTGCTAATCCACTTTGTGTCAGTTGTTTGTTGCTGTTTCCAACTGCAATTAAGTTTTTTAAACTTTTTAAAATTGGGACACACTTTCTCAAATATTTTTAAAAGACCTAAATCATCGTTTCTCAAATGGTTGAGAGATTTAGGTATATTAAAAGTTATTAAAATTGACTGAGTTTTTAAATCATATTGCATTGAATTCAACATTAACGCTCAATTTCAATGTTATTTTCAACTGTTTTATTGAGTTCAGAAACTTGATTAAAAGCGTAATACTCATCAGTTATTCCACCAATGCACAGTGGGCTAGAATCCCATATTTTTGAAAAAAATTCATAACTTTTTTTTTTATTCATTGGCCACAAAGTTTGATATAAAAACTAATTTGATAAATATAATTTGAAAGTTCTTTTTTGTGTGGTTGCCGTGGCAACTCCAGTTGCACATCACCACATAATTATGCCTAGTTTCAAAGGGGTTTTATTAGCCAAATATTTCTAAACTTGGTTTAAAAACTAATTTGATGATAAAAAAGACACATATATAAACTAATATCATGACCTCAATAAGTCGCTGGTAATTTTTTTGTTTTTGTGTGACTTCCTGCTATCTTTCTCAGAGATGCAATTTATGAATCAGATGTACACAGTAGTCAGCTTGGTTAGTTTTCACACGAGATATTTTTCTTGCAAAATGTTCACAATAGTTTTGATTGTCTTTATTGCACGTTTTTTGAGCTTTTTCAGAATACATACTAATGGGTAATGCTAAATTTTCAAAAATTTCAGATCCACTGATTAAAATTTTGTGCAGAGATTGTGGCATATAGTAACAAAGATAATGATGAACATAAATTCGAGCTGTTTTTGAACAAAAGGTCTCAAATTTATAAGTGTCAATTTCTACATCAAATGAAAATGTTGCCAATAGAACATGCAACTTTAGAATCAGTTCAACATCAATATTTAAAATTTCTGCAAACTTTTCTACATTTTAAAATGATCTTCATGCTGTATTTCCATCATTTGATGTTCCACTATTTCGGAATATCAAGTAGCAAGCCCATTTCATCCTAAAATTTATTCTGAATTTTTTGCTTCGAATCCTTTACTTTAAATTTATTTTCTGCTGTTCTTGCCTGCCACTTTTTCAAAGTCATTTTTATATACAATATGAGAATCGTTTTAAAGAAACGTATTCAAGCATGTAACAATCATAAAACAAATGAAGATCTGTCTGTCATACCCATTTTCAAAACCATTTTGTCAATATCATTGATTGTTTTGGGTTTGCACCACATATAGCACAGCATTGACTAAAATTTGTAACATTAAAGAGCAGTTTGAACTTTTCTATCGATCATAGTAATCTGTATTATATGATGTATTTTGATTTTTTTATTGTTTATAACAACTTTAGTACGTTGCAAATTTGAAGTCTCAAGTCTAATGAGATCTTTTATTGATTTAAAACAAAGAGGTCTACAGGACCTTGTTGACGATGATCGTAGATTTTGTCTCGTTGGATACCGTTTTCATTTGAAAAACCACACAAGTCTAATGGGACTAGGCAAGTAATAAAAATTGCTTGCTCATGGTTTAAAGTTCTTGTTACTATTTCTTGCGATATTTGATTATATACAGAGTGTCCTGCAGAACCATCAAAGTATATTTTATCTCAGAGAAAGTCTATACGGAATGCCTTCATGGTGACTTCACATTCTGTGCCTTTCATATTATGTTTACTGTAAGATCCACCAAAGCTTGCCGTTTTATTTCAACTAAAAAATCTGAGACACATAAATTTCCATAATAACATAAAATCTTTGCATCCCGAACATCTTTATATGAAGGATATTTATCAACTCCCTTTTTAACTGCTTGATTTCCAATAATTTGCTACAAAAGTTTTGCCAATCTAGCATCTAAAGAAGACAGAGAGCTTCAGTTTTAGAGATTTTAGTTTCTTTTTTTGAGATTTTTTTAATTGGATTTTCTTTACTCTGTTTATTTTCTGAAACAGATTGTAAAGCAAAAGCAGAATACATTTCATTCAAGTGATTAACTTTATTTCTTTTGGTCTTAGTAGAATAGTCATCAATGTTTGCCTTAATTATTCTTTCAATAGGCAATCGTGTTACATTTAAATCTTTAGGAACATACTTTGCAGCCATTTTTTGTTCTTTTCTTCAAACCAAGCCGTGTTGCTATATAACTTACTATATACACAATATATTAATAGAGGCACTGCTGACATACGGTCAAGCTGCATTAAGTTCTACGTCATTATACATATGTTAAAATATGTTTTAAAAAAGAAAAAAAAATCTTCGCTTCAACCAAGGCTGCAAGCAACCACTAATTAGTGTTGGAAGTTACTCGAAGACAAAAGAAGAAGATGGTAGAGCAAGATAACGATTGACAGACGACTTAAAAGATTGCAAATTATATGAATCACGAAAGCGAGATGAAGGAAGCGATTTCCAAAGAACTGATGTTCGAGGAAAAAAACTAGACAAATAAGAGTTCTTGGAGCACTTAGGAACAGTAATAGAAACATGATGAGACTTAATTGAAAGAAGAGTAACACGAGAGTGAACTTTAGTAGATGGTACAAGAGACGCTAGCTCTTTAGAGCAGTGCCGATTATAGTATTTGTAGAAAAGAGGAAGAGAAGCAGCATTACGGCGATGTGATAATAGTTGAAGGTTGGCTGCAAGAGCAGGTGCAAATATGTTTACAATGCGTTTTTGCAACTTGTCTAAAAGAAAAATGGCATCATTAGAAGATCCGCTCCAGATATGGCAACAGTGTTCCATACATGGTCGGATTTGAGATTTAGGGAGATAGAGAATAGAATCCAGAATTAGAAAGTGTCGAGCTTGATAAAGAGATGCAACTTTAGCAGATGCTAATTTTGCAACGAATTTAATATATGGTTTCCAAGAAAGATCAGCAGTAAGATTTAATCCTAGAAGATGAAGGGAAGATGACACATAAAGCACATTGCCGTTCGTAAATATAGGAAGATCTAAATTATTGCGATAACAATTGGCTGAAAAAAATTGAGTTTTATCTGAATTTAAGTTCACTAGCCACTGTGAGTCACTTTCTGTAGCAGAAAAGAGATCCTTTTTAAGTTCAAATATCCCCTGGAAGCAATCAAAGGGAGTTAACTTCTTATCGTGACAAGAATAAATGGTAGTATCATGAGTGAACAATGCCACCTTAGATGTGAAAATATCTGGAAGATCGTTAATGTAAATTAAAAAGAGTATAGGGCCAAGGATTGAACCTTAAGGAACCCCTGAGGTTACAGAATGCGAAGAAGGGTGCTGTCTGTTAGGGACAACTTTTATACTACGATTGGAAAGGAAGGACTCAATAATCATAAAGATGTTACCAGAAACACCGTAAGAAGAAAGCTTATGGAGAAGACCAGCATGCAAAAATTTATCAAACGCTTTAGAAATGTCAAGAGCGATGGCTTTAACCTCTCCACCTTTATCTAATGCACGATAAAACCTATTGGTTATTACTGTTAGCAAATTAGCCGTGGAACGAGAAGATTGAAACCTATATTGATGATCAGAAAGTAAGTTATTAGATTCAAGATGAGAGATTAAGTGTTTGTTAATTAAAGATTCAAAAACCTTGCTTATGATATGAAGAAGTCTAATGGGACGCTAGTTCGACGAATCGGATCGCTCTCCAAAATATTTTAAAATAGGGTTAACAGATGCTGCTTTCCAGCAGGCTGAAAAACAAGACTCTGATAAGCACTTGTTAAATAGTTTTGAAAGGATAGATGACAGCTCCAGAGATCACTTCTGCAAGACTATAACAGGTATGTTGTCTGGGCCACAAGCTGTAGAAGAATCTAAGCTTTTTTTCAAAAGGAACAAATGTATTTATTACAACAGAAACTAAAAAGAAGTATCTCAACTTATTCCAACATCTACAAGATTCGGCGAATCTTAAATTGCTGTTAAACATGACCTAATACTCTCAACCATAGATGGAAATGTTTGCAATGCCATGGCTGACACAAGTTCTTAACAAAAATTTTATGTATGTGGTGTAACTCTAAAAATAATGAATGTTGTTAAAAAAGAACATTATGGTTTGGTCATTATAGCTTTTTTGAGTGCATGTTACGCGTTAGCTAACAATTAGATGAAAAAGTAACAACTAACAATTAGATGAAAAAGTAACAAGCTAGAGGCAATAAAGATAAATCTAGAGTCTAAAAACGTTCAGAAGATATCAAAAAAAAAATTAAAATCTATATGGGTCTCATTGTAAAAAATCAAAACCTGGCTTTGGCAATACAAGTGATGGGAACACAACTCGCAGGCTTTTTATGAAGCCAGAGTGAGATTATGGGTTTAGACGTCAATCTCATTAAAAATTTCAATATTTTATTAAGAACACTTTCCTCAGGCTATAATATTAATTTGAAAATTTTTTTACTGAAACTAAAACTCCTTATCTTATTCTATACCCGTAGTACTATATGCCTAGTACTATGCACAAAGTACGCTTAAAATTGTGAAGTTGCAAGACTGAATACTATAAAGAGTGAACGATTTATCGCTGAAGCTGAAGAGGACGGTTTCAAAAAGAAAATAGGTAAGTAGCAAAGAGTCTGCTTAGAAAAATTATAAGCAAGTTCAACAGAAGAAAACTAGTGAACTAAAAAAAGCTAGAATAGAGGAAATCTGTTTAAAAAATGCAGAAGTCAAAGAAAAACTAAAAATCATAAAGAAACCTGCTCAGCGTCATTAAAAGTTAATGAACTTCTTCTTTTGAAGCCAACTATTGATAATGCTGTCCATTTTGTCAGTTTATCTGCTGATAAAAGCTTTTTTCAGAGGTTCTCTGGGTAATGTAATATTTTTAATTAAATAAATCCCATTTTCTGTTAAACTGTTCATTATATCCAAATATTTTTTGATTAGAGCACTAAAACCCTCAACGAATTGATATTCAAAATAATCAAAATTGGATTAGCAATCAGCAAGAGCGCCCTCAAAACTCGTCTACTTTCGAGAAGTTATGGAACATCAGAAAGCAAAAAACACTAAAAACAGTCCTTGTTAGATTAATCAGAGGTCAGAATGAATCTCATTTAAAATATGTTAATTGATTCTTTTGCTGTGCAACTATAAAATATGTTGAATTTTTTTCTGTTTTAGGAACAGAAGAAGTGTGTTTCATTAGCCAAGACGATAACGCCAAAAAGCCAATTCAAATCACAGCAGCCAAAAAACAGGCACCGATTTTGATGCATTTGGAGTACCAGGTAACTCTCCCGGACCACCATTGTGTTGTGATTTGACTGGAATGCACTGAATTGACTTAAAAAAAAAATCATACAAAAAAATTGGAAATCTTTTGGCAGGTTGAGAAAGAACTTTTTCAATGTTTAATGCCATGAGAAACAACAAGGATGATGGAATGATGGAAACAACTCTTTAGCTTCTTCTGCGATATCTAAAGCTTTAAGACCATCTCTCAATAAGATGACCGGGACAGGTGGCGGTAGAAATCGTGCCCTAATTAGAGTAGGGCAAGAGCTACTTATAGTCCCTAATAGATCTTGTAGTAAAAGGTTCTTTGCTTTAGCTCTGATTGTTCTGGAATAATACACTTTGCATTGCTTAGATAACCTTCAATTTAAAGGTAAGACAAAATATCTACTAAGCCTGTCCGGCAAAATCAAAGTTATTTTTTTCTTAATCTTCATATATTTTCTAGCCTGATTTATAAAGATATATCGATTATTATAGGTTAAAAATTCTCTTATATTGTAGGTAAAAAATGCTACAAAATTACTTTTTTAGCATTTACCTAATGAATTTTTGTAATTACCTTGAGAATCAAGGTGAGTTCCGTAATGCTCACGTGAAAGAATCACTCCAGATTTTTGAGTTGCCATTCGTTGCTCAGCTTGGTGAGCTAAATAATGAACGTGACCAATATTACTTTCAAAACTTTAAGCTTTTTTAATTATACTCTTGTATAACTGATCCTGTATTATAGTATTGTAAGATAAAAATAAGTACCTATCATTTGCAAATTTTTTCTGTAAATCTAAAAATCTAGATTTAGATAAGTTATAATTATCACATATTATTGGGTGATATGAGTTAAATGGTAACTCTAATTCATACATAGTACCGTAAAATTTAATATTTTTTTTAAAGCTGTTGTGAACTATTAGGTCACTTTTAATAACGTTGTTTATCGTCTTACAGCAAATTAGGTTCATTTTTAATCATAATTTTATCTTTTCCAAATTCGGAGACTACTTTAAAAACAAGAGATGATAAAAAAGTTGAGTCATCTAATCAATTTCTATTTACTATTATAGGTCCGCCTATTTAATATCCAACTTTTGATTTATTTGCAACCAGTCCGTTAACATCCCTAATAGTTAAATTTTCCATAAATTTTCAATAAAAATAAGCGCCTATTAAAGTATCAACTGATAAATTTTCTTTAAAATTATTACTATAGTCTTCTTTTAAACTTCTTAGGGGTAAAGGTATTACAAGCTAAATTGGTATGTTGTCCATTTAAAGGAGAACATATAGCTTTAACAAAACATTTAAGATCTAAAAAATAACCGTAGATATTTTTTACAGAAATCTTAATTTTATCTAAGATCTCAGAAATGTTACTGTGTCCAAAGGTTTTAATATTAATTTACTAATTTACTTACTTTCAATACGTTTCAGATTAGGTTTAGTACATGTTTCAGGAGTGAGGTCGCTTAACTGCGAATATTCGTCAAATAAAAGTCTACATGTAGCATATTCTATTCATGATGCTCATTTTTAGCAGATGCAAACGCTGTTTGTAATAAAACAGTTTCAGTTGATTGGAAAAAAGATTTAGAAGAAGAAAGAAAAGAAGAACTCGCAGCAGAAGTCAATTTACCGTCTATTTGATTCACTCGTGTTTTATTATTATTACAATCTGTATTATCTCTCTATCTGTCGCTATCACAAATTGAAATACGATGAAAACGATTACTTTAAAATACTTTAATTTAGAAATACACTTGCTACCTATATTTCCATTACGATGACAACGAAAACGATATTTTTTATTAGATAAAATCTTTTTCCTTGCAGCAATGTTTGTTACGATTTTGCGCTGATGCGATTAATGATCATTGTTGCAAAAAACGCATAAAGGTAAAAAAAAATTTTCTTGCGTATAACTATTAATTTTTGATTTTTATTATGTTTATTTGAATTTTCACTGGAATGAAACGTACATACAGTATAGGGTAAAGTAATCGAGTCAGTAGAATTAACGTGTTCTTGTTCTCTTAATTCACATTTAAATGCATTAAATGCATCTCTAATTTCCCATATTCCATCTTTGTTAAGTCTACGACTTATTAGCAAATTAAGTTCTTTCGTAAGTTTTTCTAATAAAAATGGAACGAGTAAAGAGACATACATTGACGAATCAATGCCAATATTTTTTAGACTGCGAATTTATATTTAACAGTATCTAAAAGGTTTGGCAACAAATTGATATTTTTAATAATGTTAACGCATTTAAGTTTTAAAAGTTTTTTCATATAAAAAGAAATCGTTAATTGTTTATTCGAAAACAAGTGTTTTAGAATGTCCAATGTTATAATATTAATTTTATATGTAGTTATAGAACTAGTGTAATCATTATATTTTAAGGAAAACTTAGTTAAATAATTGTTAATATAGATAATTCTTGATTAAAACTTAATGTAAATTAATGGCTAAATCATCGTTAATTTGCAGCTCGTCTACGTCGTCGATTAAATCTGAAATTTCATCTTCTAAAGTTTTAATTCTTTCGAATATATCAATTGAAGTCTCTCTTAAATAAGTGATATTTTTCTAATTTGATTGTCGTCTCACATTTAGTTGTTAGCTTAATCAAATAATTTCTTTATTAAATTAACATTCCTTGTTCTTACTTTTACAGTAGCTTTCATAAATTTAGACGCATTCATTTTTTTTTCTTCATATATGTAAGAAAATACTCAAAATAAAAATTAAATAAAAGTGCTACCGCTATGTTTGATTTATAATTTAAAAGAGGAAGTAAAACTCTATTATAGAGTACCTTCATTTTTTTTACAGGATGTTTATTTCTCATTCTATACCGATTAACACAAAAAAGTTAATTGATAAGCTTGATTTTATTTTGTTCATAAATTTAGACGCACAATCAAAAAAGTCTTATATCTTGTTAATTGATAGTTAATTAGTAGGTTTTTCCCATATTTCTCATTAATAGGCCTAAATTAATTGGTTTTGTCAAAAAACCTTATATAAATATGATTTACCTGGAATTAGTTAATCATTATTTAATAAATAAACAAAAGTTAAGTTAGTTTTTCACTAAAAAGACGCGAAAAATGGGCAAAAGACGTATCACTCAAGGTGAAAGATGGCAAATTATTGCGCACATCAAAGAAGGAACCAAAAGTAATAGAGAAATTGCCAAGTTAATTGGATTTTCTGAGAAATGCGTTCGGACAACGAAACAAAACTTTCTTCACACTGGTGGTGCCAGCGAGAAAACGAGGCCAGCTAGACCCTTGTCAACCACCAGAATGGACGACAGTGTTCGTTTTAGAGCTGTCAGAGCTAATCCAAGAATTAGTTACAAAGAATTGACCACAGAATTCAATACAACGCAAAATACATCTATTTCTCAAAGCATAGTCCGCCGAATACTTATCAAATACAAGATTGGAGTCTACACTGTTTTGAAGAAACCGCTTCTGCGTCCATATGATAAACAAAGGAGACTAAAATGGTGTCGTGAAAGAAGGTATTTGACAATAGAACAATGGGAAAACATTATGTAAAGTGATGAGAGTAACTTTAAGCTTACCAATCGCAAATCTAACATAACAGTCAAAAGAATGGCTCACGAAAAGTATTACGCCAGGTACATTAGACCGACTGTACAAAGTGGAGAAGGCTCGATAGGAATTTGGTCATGCTTCAATTACAAAGGTGTTGGTATGTGCCAAACATACACCGGAAGAATCAACTCCAGAATATACGTAGAAGTACTGGAAAACAACTTAATTCCATCAATTGACCTGCTTATGCTCAATGATAAACCATAGAAACTTCAACAAGATGCACTGCACATACTGTATACTATACAAAGGAGTGGTTCAACAATAATAATATCATGACAATACCGTAGCCTCCATACTCACCTGATTTGAACTCGATTGAAAACATTTGGGCTTGGATTGACCGTGAATTAGCAAAGGTTCAAATTTCCACACTTGGTCAGCTGAAGGAATTCCTTAAGGAGACCTGGTATGGGGTCCTAGAAGCAATGCGCAAAAATCTTGTTGAGTCTATACCTAGAAGAGTTTTTAGTTGTATTAAAGCAAAAAGCGGATACACAAAATATTGATTGGTTCATAAATTACGCCTTCTAATGTATCGTGCGTCTAAATTTATGAATAATTTTTTTTGTCTAATTTTTTTAATACCATTTAGTTGTACCTAATTATTACTTAGTATTTCATTTTTTTTTGTAAACTTTTTTTAAATTTTTGTATTCTGTATGTATTTATCTAATAAATAGAAAAAAAACTTAACCGAAATCTTTTTTCGTCATTGTTTTATCGTTAAAAAACTAAAAATTTCTATTCTCAAATATGAGTGCGTCTAAATTTATGAAAACCACTGTATTTTAGTTGTAAAGACAGGCATTTCGCAAATATATTTTTGCGCGATTGCTTATTATTAAGTATCTTTTAAAACAGCAATTAAAATTTTAAACGCTTAAAATTTTAAATGTTTCATAAGGTGAAATAAATAAAAAATTACTTGTAAAAGTAAAAAAGTATTTGACAAGCGCAACTTGATAAAAAGAAATTTCAAAAAGGTAACATATTTTAAAGGTAACATATATAGCATAACAAAAAGGTAACATATTTTAAAGGTAACATATATAGAGACTAATTTTTGAACTCAAGGAGTATCATACAAGGGTATTGCAATCCTTGTCTCATCTTAATTTAAAAATTTAAAACTTAAATCCTCTTATGTTAAGACCTCTTAATTTATAATATTTTAAATTATAATATCTTTACTTATAATATCTTAACTAATAATATCTTAACTTATAATATCTTAAATTATAATATCTTAATTTAGTAAATCATAAATTATTATCTTAAATTAATTTTTAAACACGGGTTTTGAAATGGGGGGGGGGGGGGAGGGAAAAGAGTGCAAAATTACCAATTTGTCAAAAAATCCTCTTTATTAGGATTTTTCTAAAAAAAAAGTTTTTCAAAAAGGAAGTGGTGGTGGTTGGGAGGGAGGGGGGGGGGAAGAATAGGGGGCACATGCCCCCTAGCCCCCCTGTATCGTCGGCCCTGTTAAATATCTTTTAACAAATATCTTTAGAACACTCAAACTGATAACCTTGATAATCTTTGCAACAAACAAATTCTCCTCGAAGACTAATGTAGTAATGTAGTCTAAAGTGTAGTAATAAAATCTAAAGTAGGGTAAGGCGGGGCAAGTTCGTCATATTTTACTTTAACAAAATGAGATTGCATATAATTAAGTAAGCTTTTCTAGTTTAAAAGCATTTTTTTATTAATTAGGATCTATACTTTGTTAATGTATTGAATCAAAATAAATTCTAAAGTTACTTTAGCGTAGGACTTGATTTTTTCATCATCAAGTCTTGAGGGGCAAATTCGTCAGTTACGAGGCGAGTTCGTAAGTACAATTAAACTAATTGAAAAATACGTCACTTGGGCAATAGACAAAATTACTTACTAGTGGTAAAGACAGCTTACCTAGGAGAAAAGAAAACTTTGATATAAAGCATTATTTTTGGCGTAATAGTAGGATGATTTCAATAATCTAGAACAGTAAACCCCTAAGTGATGTAGATAGAACTGCTGATAGCCTACAGAAAGCTACAGATGAAATTATCCTCAGATAACGACAAGATAGAAATAATGAAAGTCAGTTTCTTAACTTCTAAAACATCTAAAAGGATGTCATTTGTTAAACTTTAACTAGAAAATATCAAATAATGATTTTGGCATAAATGAAAACCGTCTGATCGCGCTAGCGCACAAAATAACTCGTTAAAGCAATGACAAAAATGATATCGCTATGACTATTTAAAAATTTACAAGTTGTTTATATGTCTTTTGCAAACATTTTCCATATGTTTCAACTCCAAAACATCCGGAACATGCGAATATAAATATTTAAGCCAATCTTGGAGAAAATACAATAGTCCTTAAAACAGATAAATTTGGGTCTTGCAGATTGTTATTATTATTTTTTTTTTTGTATTCGAAGTCTTTTACTGTATTTTTTTAGGGAATGCAAACGGCAATGGTAAAACGCATTAAAAATCAATCGTCTTTTTGTAAGTATGTTGGGCCATATTTTGTTAACAATAACGTGAAAGTTGCAATATTTTGTTAAAATTAATGTGAAAGTTTCAACGAGGCATAGAAATATTATCATTTTTAGCTAAGCAATTAAACAAGGCCAAAGACCACATATGTTTAACTACATTATTACCATGTGTGTCAAGTGGTTGAAGGTGATGTGTACTATAAGGTAGAATACATATTATTTCAATATCCATCTCTATTGCTAATTAAATTGCTTTAAAAATTAATTATATATAAAAAAAGTACTTTTTTCCCATCTAATTTTGTAAGAAAATCATTAAAATGATGTAAAAAAAGTCAACAAACATCTCTTAATCAATATATCCGCTTTTACTCAATGTACTTTTTTACGCAAAGGAAATATAGATGCATCTGAAATCTTTGTTCCTTTAAATATAAAAAATGGTGGTCAACTGTCCCCTGCTGCATTGACAGTGGCCAGGTATGTTGTTAGTGTGCCAGATTCACCAATAGTTAACTTTTGTACCTCACGAGAGCCCTTAACACAAAACCACTTCATCTGAAAGGACGCTTGCATCACAATTATAAATCAGACTTTAAAAACTTTTTATTTGCTATATATACATTTTAGTCTATACATTATAATAAGCTTGTTTACGTGTGTCTTTACATGTGTTTACATCAGAGTCACGTTCATAATTTAATTCGCGTTCATACTTTAAAAAGTTTTAAAAACTTACTGTAAACTAATATATTCTGAAAAACATCTTATAGATAAAATGTCAAGTGCATTTTTAAGTACAAGTATCTTTGAAGTACATTTTCAGCACAACTTTATTTTCTTTCAAACGGCGCTCCACAGTTTAAAAGTTGGGTGATTAAAGGACCTAATTTATCTTTAGTATTATCTTTTCTTAAACGGCGAAGTTGCTCCTCATTTGAGTATGTGATAACAATTATTGCGTAAAGATTCCAAAAGAAAACATATAGTAACTTAAATTTTTATTTTAAAAATGTTGACATCGATCTATAAAAAAAAATATACTTTGTGGTCAAGACATCGCGCATTTTGATTAATTTTTGATGATAAGCATTTAAGCAGAAAAATATTTTTTCAACTTCGATATTTACTCGCAGTATTTAAAGAATAATCAAAAGAAAATATATAAAACACTTATTTAATAATATCCTACCAATATCATTTAAAAAAACTTTCAAAAAAATCTAGGAACTAGATTTCTTAATTTTTATGCATTATTATTTTAAAGCTGAGTTGCATAAGTGACAAATTTACTTCATGACGAAGTCACCCCGCCTTACCCTAAAAATAAAGGGTGGGGGAAGGAAGTGCATCCTGGCACCCTGGTGTCGTCGTTAATATATTTAACACCCTGCGTTAATATATTTAGTTGCCAAATGTTAAAAAAAATGATTATTTGATAGATATGGAGCTTTTTGGTACAATTAACTTTTGTTGCAAGGAATCTGGTAACAACTCAACCATCACAAACCACTCTAATTGTAAGTTTTACATTTTTTAAATATTTAACGGTTAATGTTATTTGTTTTATGTATATATATGTATACATATGTATACATATGCATACATATGTAAATATATATATATATATATATATATATATATATATATATATATATATATATATATATATATATATATATATATATATATATATATATATATATATATATATACTTTATAGTACATACCACAAACGTGTCTACCTGCTTCAAGTAAGTTGTTCATTCTTAATTAGATTTAATTAACGTTTTGTTTGATATATTTTATTTTTGGTATTATTAAATCCATTAATTATTCACGTTGGTTTAACATTAGTATTAAATGTAATGTTTGTGTTTGAAGATAAAGTTAATTTTAGTTGAACCAAAACTCGTATATTAACTATTATGAGTGTGTTAAAATTACTGAACAAACTTTCTGAACTATAATTATTTAACTAATACTTTAGTTTACTAAAATAAGTTGACGAATCATAAATTCTAACAAACCGAAGCGCCGTTAGTTTACATTAGTTTGTAGTAACTTTGAAAAAGTCAATCTGTTAAAGTGGAATAGGTTTCAGCCTAATTTTAATTGAAAACAACACACAGTTAGCTCTGTTTTTGAAGTATATAAAACACTAGATATGCTTATGCGAACAGTGAGTGTTAATAAAAAACTAATTTTAATTAAAAACAACACACAATTAGCTCTGTTTTTAAAGTAAATAAAAGACTTGATAAGCTAAAGTGAACGGTTAGTTTTATAGATAAACAGGGGCTTAAAGTTCTTTATATTACACTTGTCCTTATCTATTTTAAGACTTTATCGCCGTATGCTTTTCTTACCCATGGCCTACTATAAATACACGGCCGGGTTTGTTGGTTTTTACGGGAAAAAATTAGGAGGACAGTTTTTTTTTTTTTTTGTAATTATCGAGTTTTCATAGAAAATGCTGGAATAATAAAAATAAAAATTATTAAAACAAATAAGCAACTGTTTAAAATTCTTTTTTATTTAAAGTAATATAAACATTCATAATCACAATAAATTTTAAAATACTGTGAAATTAACAACTACAAATAGATTAATCATAATGCTTTCTTTTTGTTTTCTTTGATTTAAAAGCAACAATCTCGTCTTTTTTTTTCCACCGTTGATAATTATTTGCTTGTTGTTAAAGTATATGTTTATAATTATATTATTTATAAATGTTATAGCATTATTAAAATGCTGAGGACACATGAAAATCCCTTCTCTTCCAAGATTTAGGAGCGTTCTTGCAGCATATCTGATATTATCAGCATTTAAAAAAAAAATTTCTTGAGCTAAATCTAGTTTTAGCAAAGCAATGGGATATATATGATGCAAGATGTTTTCCAGGTAATTGAAGCCCCCTCTAGAGAGAAAATTTATATACTCAACACAAATGGTGACCTTCTCATGATTTAATAACACTTCACATTCAGAACAAATAAACCTTTCAGAGATTTTTTTCATAATAAATCCTGCAATGTAGATTGCCACCTCCTTGCTGTCATCGTCTAAATCAATCTCTTTAAAATCATTTTCAAAATCGATTTCACATGATAGATCTAGACTGATCTCTGGTTTAAGATTTAAATCCCAGTAATTTATATCTTCTTTCATTAGAGATTTAATTTGAAGTATTCTAGTATTCTCTCAGAAGATTTAATTTCACGTTAACCAACAAGAAAACGACCTCCACTCATTTTGACTTTGAATTCGATATTAACCACCAACTATAAACACGGAGTAAAAATTCAGCTGCAGATAAATCTTGCGGAAAAGTTATTTTCCGCAAGATTTATTTTTTAAATGGCAGCTGACGTAGTTTTATGAAAAACATTCAAAGCAAGAGGAACACTTTGCTTCTCATTTTCTGGATGAAAAGTTTGCAATGTGAGTTCATGTGTCTTACGTAAATTAGCAATAAGTTTTTCATCCTTTTCGTAAATTTTATGGAGAAGATGCCAAGATATTTCACCAGCAGTAACTGAAATAGGATCATAAAGTCCATTGAAATGGAAAACAGGGAATATATATCGCTGAATTAAATAGATTATTTTGAATATTTTTTAATGATGAATACTATTATACATAAGGTAAATTTTATTTACTTCTTCAGATTTACCAGTTGCAAAGCATTTAATCAACTGTCCTTATCCTGATACATTTATAGAATGATTGTCTGCAACTATTGAACGTACATTAAATCCTGCTAATTTCAATAGAAAAACTTTCTTTAATATCAATTAAAACTGTTTTTGTCCACAAACAAAAATAAATCTCCATTTATTTTTGTTTGTGGACAAGACTTTATGACATAAGGGATAGATTTTTTTAAACTCACACTCATACAAACAAGGATACCTTTGAAAAAGTTACAATTTTTATCCAAATCAACATGTTTACCGCCACTATACTCACTACATTTCTGTAAATACATTTCATCCAACATTAAAATACAGTGTGGGTCTACTTTTCCTTTCTCTAAAAGTAACTTAATACCTTTTAAGGGTTCAATTCCTCCAGCTTCTAATTTTTTAAAAACTGACAATGACAGTAAAGGTATTTTTTCTTGAAATTGAATGTATGCTTGCTTTCAAGTAAAGCGTTGCAATAGTAAAAAACGAAGAACTTCAGATGAATATGGTTTCCTGCCTTTCGGTTTATATTATTGGATACTATGAATTTTATCTAAAATGTTTTTTTTTTTCTGCAACAAAAATACGCATATATGATGCAAGGTTTTCTAATATGTTAATATTTTTAAGTAAATATTGATTTTGCTTAAACCACTTTGGAAGAGGAATTTGACATCCATTGTGATGCAACTTAACATGCAAAGGAGAATCAACTTGTATTGATTCAATACAGGGAGTATTATCAATAGATGCCACATTAAAAATACAATAATATAAAACATGGGAGTCATATTTTTAAAAAATAAAGCCAACAGGTCTTGAAGATGAATCTAACATTTCTAGGTCTTTGATAGAATCTTTTTCCATAAAAATATCTGATTCATCTTTAATGCTCGTGACGCATCTAGTTGGAGATTTTCTTGATAAACCTGGAATAGATAATAACAGAGAAGGTGGAATTTTTTTCATTACATTATTTGAATAAATATTTGGTATTGGATGAAGATCATAAATTAGAGTCATTCTAACACCATGCTTTAAAAACTTTGGATCAAAGTGTGCACTACAAACACCTGAATGTTCTGTAGGAAACCAATTTTTTCTATTAACAAACTTAATCCATTTTTTTCTTAACTCAGGTCTTATAAAAACATCAGGAAACGCAAAAACACTATTTTCTTTGTTATAAACAGTTGATTCTGAAGTCAATTTCAGAGTATTCAAATTTGTATTTGATGATTTACTTTTTTATCCACTGCAACAGTATATCACTGCACACTTGTTTGGCATTATATTAAGAATTCTAGGTATGAAAATAAAAGTATTTCTTATATTTTTGAAGCACAATAAAAATAATCATATCTCAAAAGCAACAAGGTGTTATAAATATGTCTAATTTAAATATTGTATTTATATTGCTACATAATTAAAATCTTATTTAAAACATCAAAATTAATAAGTTCCTCATAATTAAACTCATAATTACTTTTCGGAAATTTTACTTTAGATATGGTCTCAAAGTTTCTTTTAGTTCGGACCGTAAAAAAGACTTATATTATCCACGGCTAGTTTTTTAACCACTCATTTGGCTTAAAATTATCTGGTTTTATTGCAATATTTAGTTAGTCTTGTTACAGTGTTTGTTGATATATTATTTATCTCTTGATTTTCATATTATTACTGTTTGTTTCATTCATTACTCAGCTTTGTTTTAATTTTCACAAGGTGCATTTTTCATCTTTATTATTATTCAGAGAATATTTTTATATCCTTCATTAAATGTTTACATATATGCCGCATACATTCTTAAGGGTTTTGTGCAACGTTCTTTTTCGCTATCATATATTTTTCAATTATTGTTATGATTATGGGTTTCGCGGGCTGCTCATTATCTTACACTTTTGATTGGTTGTCATAATTCGAATGAGGTATCTATGACAGCGTTAGAGTTTATTTAAGGCTATTGTTGTTTTGTTAATATAAAATTTTTTTCTAATGAGGTATACTGCTATCTGATAATAAGACCTATTTGGTTTTATTTCTTATAAATTTTATTTGCATAAGTGGCGATGACGTTTGTCTGACGGGATAAACTAGTTAAAAATGCTGATCCTCATCGAAACGCCAGTAATAATAGACGCGACTCTGAGGAGATGTTTATTACTTAATCAATACACAAATTATGTTTACACATTAGCATTAATGCTTTTTTTTTCCATTATTAAATGCCTCTAATTGTTGTTATCAGATTTTTTATTTTGTGATCCGTTTTTTGTTTTACAAATTTTTGTCTGGTGATATATATCTTCGTTCATATTGGTGTTTATAAAACATTTTTTTTATTTTTTTAAATTTGTTTTTATTTTTATTATTGTTGTGGGTGTATAGACTGTCTTTTTTATTTTTAAATATTCCTCTAATTAATCTTTATTTTTGTCTTAACAACTGTCAAAATATGCTTTGTCTAATAAATAATTCTCCTTTATTCTAATGTACTTCATTTCTTACCTCAGGCGTTCACTGCTCGTGTGTGACCATTCGGCAAATTTTTATGCCAAAGTTTTTAAATAATAAAATTCATATATAATCAAAAAACATTATATATAACAAGAAAAAAAAAGCCTTCTGTTTAAAGATATCGTTTCAAACAGCAAATAAAACTGGCCTCCTATTTTTTTCCGTAAAACAAACAAACTCGGACGTGTATTTATAGTAGGCCATGTCTTACCTTAATATATATACATATACATAAAATTTGTTTTAATTTTAAACAGATATCATCTTTTTTTTTAATGATTATTAGGAAATTAGGAAGTTACTAAATGACAAAGTTATAGAAACAAGAATCTCACTTTGCACAAATAGTGATTACAACAAAAGAAAAAAACAAAAAACAAATGCGTACTCTTATGTGCTTAATACACAGGAGGGGGTGTATATATATAAATATATATACATATATATATATATATATATATATATATATATATATATATATATTATATATATATATATATATATATATATATTTATATATATATATATATATATATATATATATATATATATATATATATATATATATATATATATATATATATATATATATATATATATATATATATATATATATATATATATATATATATATATATATATATATATATATATATATATATATATATATATATATATATATATAATTATATTTAGATGAATAAAAACAACTGATTAGCGGGACTTAAAGTTTCATGCCCGAAGGCAATCATCAGCCGTTAATACAAACAAAAAACGTAAACAAACCGTTACAAAAACGTAAAAATTACTGTAGAATGACATCTGACGTTATAAACAAATCTACGTAAAAAACAAATCAAAAAACAAAAAACAAAAAGCCGTTATAGTTTATTAGTCCCCTGTGTCAAATAAAGATAATAGGAACTTTTTTGAATGCGGACACTGAGATACGATTTCGGTTTTTTTATTTAGTAGATTTTTTCCATTATGCGATAAAATTACATATTTTTTGTAGAGACAAAGGTGGCATATTTTTGTTGCTAGATTGTAAGGTTTACAACGTTTGACAATTTTCCATTCTATAATAGGCTTTATGTTTTGGTCTTTTAAACTCCATATTTCCTTAGATAGTTCTGTGTCATTTCTATATTTAATTGATGCAAATGATTTGAGATGGTTTGCGTATCTTAGTTTAAATGGCGTATTACTAATGCCAAAATATACTTTTTTATTACGATCATGATGACTGGAACCTACGGTTGCTTAATAGACAATATTGATAGATAAACATTGATTGTTCAAAGGGCAAAATGCTTTATCTACGCAGCTACATTGGTTGGTTTTTAATTGAATTTTGCTGTGTAAAATTTTGGAAATATGCGAATTTATGATAGATTTTAGGTTAGGCATGCAATTGTAGCTAATCTTAACAGAATTTCGGTTAAATATTTTATGTAGCTTGTGACCGGCTGGAAAATGTAAGTCAATAAGGGCTAGAAAACGGTTTCCTATTTTTGTTTTGACGTTTAAGCTGAACAGAGGGTTATACCAAATAATATTACGTTTACGGTGCTTTTTTTGTTGATTTTGACTTGAGATTATTTGTGGTTGGTAGGTAAGGTTCGATTTATATCCCGATTTTTTTAAAGCCTCTTCATACGGTGGAATAGCCTTTTTGAAGAAATTTTCATTAATTGACATGGAAGATAATCTTTGTTCGATATTGCGAGGGATTGCTTTTATTATGCTTGGAGGGTGGTTAGAATTAGAGTGGATGTACCTTATTTGATTATCAGGTTTAAAATATGGTTGAAACGTACCGTTACTTAGATTTAACGTAACATCAAGATTGTTAAAAATTTTTAAATTAGATTGAATGGTGATTTGAAGATCGTTTTTTTTAAAAATGAGTGTTATGTGCTTTTTGATTTTTTCCATTTGCTAACCGTTTTTGTTCTTGAATACAGCAAGACCGTCGTCACGATATAAGCCGAAATCTTCTTTATTATAATGTTGTGAAATTTGATACAGTATGAAAATACCTATTAATTCGCAAACTTCAGCACCATCAAATGCCCCCATTGTTACATCGAACAACCCACCTCTTTTTTTAGTCCATGCTTCATTGTTGTTGAAGATAAGAGATTTTCTTGCATGCTTTATTAATGTTTTGTCTTCGCTTTTGATAACGATATGTTGGTCAGCAAAATTCATACCATTGTTGAGGGTGCTTTCCTTAATGGAAGAATAAAAATTGTTAACATCAAAAAAACTAGGAATTTGTATAAGTGCTTATTGGTGATTTTTTTAAACCAGTCTAAAACATTTTGCGTACTTTGCCATTGATTCAAAAAAAGTTTATTTTTAAGTTCACAATTAATTTTTGTTAAAATTACTATAGAAATTCGTCCTACCTCATTTTTTGAAGGGTTCAAAAGGCGCACAGATGGATTGTTAGTGAAGTTTTCCTTGTGATCTTTCAAAGTGAAAAATCAGTTAGAGGATCCGTTTATTTCTATTTTTTTATATACCTCGTGGTTGGTTAAAATTTGTTTTCCTTCTTTGTTTATATAATAGCATTTGTTAACAGATTATTGTAATCTTCTTTAGACAGTTTATACAAATTTGATGTTTTGTCAGCATGTGTTAGATTTTTTAAACGTACCGTTACTTAGATTTAACGTAACATCGAGATTCTTCGAATCTCGATGTTACGTTAAATCTAAGTAAGGGTACGTCTCAACCATATTTTAAACCTGATAATCAAATAAGGTACATCCACTCTAATTCTAACCACCCTCCAAGCATAATAAAAGCAATCCCTCGCAATATCGAACAAAGATTATCTTCCATGTCAATTAATGAAAATTTCTTCAAAAAGGCTATTCCACCGTATGAAGAGGCTTTAAAAAAATCGGGATATAAATCGAACCTTACCTACCAACCACAAATAATCTCAAGTCAAAATCAACAAAAAAAGCACCGTAAACGTAATATTATTTGGTATAACCCTCTGTTCAGCTTAAACGTCAAAACAAAAATAGGAAACCGTTTTCTAGCCCTTATTGACTTACATTTTCCAGCCGGTCACAAGCTACATAAAATATTTAACCGAAATTCTGTTAAGATTAGCTACAATTGCATGCCTAACCTAAAATCTATCATAAATTCGCATATTTCCAAAATTTTACACAGCAAAATTCAATTAAAAACCAACCAATGTAGCTGCGTAGATAAAGCATTTTGCCCTTTGAACAATCAATGTTTATCTATCAATATTGTCTATTAAGCAACCGTAGGTTCCAGTCATCATGATCGTAATAAAAAAGTATATTTTGGCATTAGTAATACGCCATTTAAACTAAGATACGCAAACCATCTCAAATCATTTGCATCAATTAAATATAGAAATGACACAGAACTATCTAAGGAAATATGGAGTTTAAAAGACCAAAACATAAAGCCTATTATAGAATGGAAAATTGTCAAACGTTGTAAACCTTACAATCTAGCAACAAAAATATGCCACCTTTGTCTCTACAAAAAATATGTAATTTTATCGCATAATAGAAAAAATCTACTAAATAAAAAAACCGAAATCGTATCTCAGTGTCCGCATTCAAAAAAGTTCCTATTATCTTTATTTGACACCGGGGACTAATAAACTATAACGGCTTTTTGTTTTTTGTTTTTTGATTTGTTTTTTACGTAGATTTGTTTATAACGTCAGATGTCATTCTACAGTAATTTTTACGTTTTTGTAACGGTTTGTTTACGTTTTTTGTTTGTATTAACGGCTGATGATTGCCTTCGGGCATGAAACTTTAAGTCCCGCTAATCAGTTGTTTTTATTCATCTAAATATAATTATATATATATATATATATATATATATATATATATATATATATATATATATATATATATATATATATATATATATATATATATATATATATATATATATATATATATATATATATATATATATATATATATATATATATATATATATATATATATATATATATATATATATAAATATATATATATATATATATATATATATAATATATATATATATATATATATATATATATATATATATATATATGTATATATATTTATATATATACACCCCCTCCTGTGTATTAAGCACATAAGAGTACGCATTTGTTTTTTGTTTTTTTCTTTTGTTGTAATCACTATTTGTGCAAAGTGAGATTCTTGTTTCTATAACTTTGTCATTTAGTAACTTCCTAATTTCCTAATAATCATTAAAAAAAAAGATGATATCTGTTTAAAATTAAAACAAATTTTATGTATATGTATATATATTAAGGTAAGACATGGCCTACTATAAATACACGTCCGAGTTTGTTTGTTTTACGGAAAAAAATAGGAGGCCAGTTTTATTTGCTGTTTGAAACGATATCTTTAAACAGAAGGCTTTTTTTTTCTTGTTATATATAATGTTTTTTGATTATATATGAATTTTATTATTTAAAAACTTTGGCATAAAAATTTGCCGAATGGTCACACACGAGCAGTGAACGCCTGAGGTAAGAAATGAAGTACATTAGAATAAAGGAGAATTATTTATTAGACAAAGCATATTTTGACAGTTGTTAAGACAAAAATAAAGATTAATTAGAGGAATATTTAAAAATAAAAAAGACAGTCTATACACCCACAACAATAATAAAAATAAAAACAAATTTAAAAAAATAAAAAAAATGTTTTATAAACACCAATATGAACGAAGATATATATCACCAGACAAAAATTTGTAAAACAAAAAACGGATCACAAAATAAAAAATCTGATAACAACAATTAGAGGCATTTAATAATGGAAAAAAAAAGCATTAATGCTAATGTGTAAACATAATTTGTGTATTGATTAAGTAATAAACATCTCCTCAGAGTCGCGTCTATTATTACTGGCGTTTCGATGAGGATCAGCATTTTTAACTAGTTTATCCCGTCAGACAAACGTCATCGCCACTTATGCAAATAAAATTTATAAGAAATAAAACCAAATAGGTCTTATTATCAGATAGCAGTATACCTCATTAGAAAAAAATTTTATATTAACAAAACAACAATAGCCTTAAATAAACTCTAACGCTGTCATAGATACCTCATTCGAATTATGACAACCAATCAAAAGTGTAAGATAATGAGCAGCCCGCGAAACCCATAATCATAACAATAATTGAAAAATATATGATAGCGAAAAAGAACGTTGCACAAAACCCTTAAGAATGTATGCGGCATATATGTAAACATTTAATGAAGGATATAAAAATATTCTCTGAATAATAATAAAGATGAAAAATGCACCTTGTGAAAATTAAAACAAAGCTGAGTAATGAATGAAACAAACAGTAATAATATGAAAATCAAGAGATAAATAATATATCAACAAACACTGTAACAAGACTAACTAAATATTGCAATAAAACCAGATAATTTTAAGCCAAATGAGTGGTTAAAAAACTAGCCGTGGATAATATAAGTCTTTTTTACGGTCCGAACTAAAAGAAACTTTGAGACCATATCTAAAGTAAAATTTCCGAAAAGTAATTATGAGTTTAATTATGAGGAACTTATTAATTTTGATGTTTTAAATAAGATTTTAATTATGTAGCAATATAAATACAATATTTAAATTAGACATATTTATAACACCTTGTTGCTTTTGAGATATGATTATTTTTATTGTGCTTCAAAAATATAAGAAATACTTTTATTTTCATACCTAGAATTCTTAATATAATGCCAAACAAGTGTGCAGTGATATACTGTTGCAGTGGATAAAAAAGTAAATCATCAAATACAAATTTGAATACTCTGAAATTGACTTCAGAATCAACTGTTTATAACAAAGAAAATAGTGTTTTTGCGTTTCCTGATGTTTTTATAAGACCTGAGTTAAGAAAAAAATGGATTAAGTTTGTTAATAGAAAAAATTGGTTTCCTACAGAACATTCAGGTGTTTGTAGTGCACACTTTGATCCAAAGTTTTTAAAGCATGGTGTTAGAATGACTCTAATTTATGATCTTCATCCAATACCAAATATTTATTCAAATAATGTAATGAAAAAAATTCCACCTTCTCTGTTATTATCTATTCCAGGTTTATCAAGAAAATCTCCAACTAGATGCGTCACGAGCATTAAAGATGAATCAGATATTTTTATGGAAAAAGATTCTATCAAAGACCTAGAAATGTTAGATTCATCTTCAAGACCTGTTGGCTTTATTTTTTAAAAATATGACTCCCATGTTTTATATTATTGTATTTTTAATGTGGCATCTATTGATAATACTCCCTGTATTGAATCAATACAAGTTGATTCTCCTTTGCATGTTAAGTTGCATCACAATGGATGTCAAATTCCTCTTCCAAAGTGGTTTAAGCAAAATCAATATTTACTTAAAAATATTAACATATTAGAAAACCTTGCATCATATATGCGTATTTTTGTTGCAGAAAAAAAAAAACATTTTAGATAAAATTCATAGTATCCAATAATATAAACCGAAAGGCAGGAAACCATATTCATCTGAAGTTCTTCGTTTTTTACTATTGCAACGCTTTACTTGAAAGCAAGCATACATTCAATTTCAAGAAAAAATACCTTTACTGTCATTGTCAGTTTTTAAAAAATTAGAAGCTGGAGGAATTGAACCCTTAAAAGGTATTAAGTTACTTTTAGAGAAAGGAAAAGTAGACCCACACTGTATTTTAATGTTGGATGAAATGTATTTACAGAAATGTAGTGAGTATAGTGGCGGTAAACATGTTGATTTGGATAAAAATTGTAACTTTTTCAAAGGTATCCTTGTTTGTATGAGTGTGAGTTTAAAAAAATCTATCCCTTATGTCATAAAGTCTTGTCCACAAACAAAAATAAATGGAGATTTATTTTTGTTTGTGGACAAAAACAGTTTTAATTGATATTAAAGAAAGTTTTTCTATTGAAATTAGCAGGATTTAATGTACGTTCAATAGTTGCAGACAATCATTCTATAAATGTATCAGGATAAGGACAGTTGATTAAATGCTTTGCAACTGGTAAATCTGAAGAAGTAAATAAAATTTACCTTATGTATAATAGTATTCATCATTAAAAAATATTCAAAATAATCTATTTAATTCAGCGATATATATTCCCTGTTTTCCATTTCAATGGACTTTATGATCCTATTTCAGTTACTGCTGGTGAAATATCTTGGCATCTTCTCCATAAAATTTACGAAAAGGATGAAAAACTTATTGCTAATTTACGTAAGACACATGAACTCACATTGCAAACTTTTCATCCAGAAAATGAGAAGCAAAGTGTTCCTCTTGCTTTGAATGTTTTTCATAAAACTACGTCAGCTGCCATTTAAAAAATAAATCTTGCGGAAAATAACTTTTCCGCAAGATTTATCTGCAGCTGAATTTTTACTCCGTGTTTATAGTTGGTGGTTAATATCGAATTCAAAGTCAAAATGAGTGGAGGTCGTTTTCTTGTTGGTTAACGTGAAATTAAATCTTCTGAGAGAATACTAGAATACTTCAAATTAAATCTCTAATGAAAGAAGATATAAATTACTGGGATTTAAATCTTAAACCAGAGATCAGTCTAGATCTATCATGTGAAATCGATTTTGAAAATGATTTTAAAGAGATTGATTTAGACGATGACAGCAAGGAGGTGGCAATCTACATTGCAGGATTTATTATGAAAAAAATCTCTGAAAGGTTTATTTGTTCTGAATGTGAAGTGTTATTAAATCATGAGAAGGTCACCATTTGTGTTGAGTATATAAATTTTCTCTCTAGAGGGGGCTTCAATTACCTGGAAAACATCTTGCATCATATATATCCCATTGCTTTGCTAAAACTAGATTTAGCTCAAGAAATTTTTTTTTTAAATGCTGATAATATCAGATATGCTGCAAGAACGCTCCTAAATCTTGGAAGAGAAGGGATTTTCATGTGTCCTCAGCATTTTAATAATGCTATAACATTTATAAATAATATAATTATAAACATATACTTTAACAACAAGCAAATAATTATCAACGGTGGAAAAAAAAAGACGAGATTGTTGCTTTTAAATCAAAGAAAACAAAAAGAAAGCATTATGATTAATCTATTTGTAGTTGTTAATTTCACAGTATTTTAAAATTTATTGTGATTATGAATGTTTATATTACTTTAAATAAAAAAGAATTTTAAACAGTTGCTTATTTGTTTTAATAATTTTTATTTTTATTATTCCAGCATTTTCTATGAAAACTCGATAATTACAAAAAAAAAAAAAAACTGTCCTCCTAATTTTTTCCCGTAAAAACCAACAAACCCGGCCGTGTATTTATAGTAGGCCATGGGTAAGAAAAGCATACGGCGATAAAGTCTTAAAATAGATAAGGACAAGTGTAATATAAAGAACTTTAAGCCCCTGTTTATCTATAAAACTAACCGTTCACTTTAGCTTATCAAGTCTTTTATTTACTTTAAAAACAGAGCTAATTGTGTGTTGTTTTTAATTAAAATTAGTTTTTTATTAACACTCACTGTTCGCATAAGCATATCTAGTGTTTTATATACTTCAAAAACAGAGCTAACTGTGTGTTGTTTTCAATTAAAATTAGGCTGAAACCTATTCCACTTTAACAGATTGACTTTTTCAAAGTTACTACAAACTAATGTAAACTAACGGCGCTTCGGTTTGTTAGAATTTATGATTCGTCAACTTATTTTAGTAAACTAAAGTATTAGTTAAATAATTATAGTTCAGAAAGTTTGTTCAGTAATTTTAACACACTCATAATAGTTAATATACGAGTTTTGGTTCAACTAAAATTAACTTTATCTTCAAACACAAACATTACATTTAATACTAATGTTAAACCAACGTGAATAATTAATGGATTTAATAATACCAAAAATAAAATATATCAAACAAAACGTTAATTAAATCTAATTAAGAATGAACAACTTACTTGAAGCAGGTAGACACGTTTGTGGTATGTACTATAAAGTATATATATATATATATATATATATATATATATATATATATATATATATATATATATATATATATATATATATATATATATATATATATATATATATATATTTACATATGTATGCATATGTATACATATGTATACATATATATACATAAAACAAATAACATTAACCGTTAAATATTTAAAAAATGTAAAACTTACAATTAGAGTGGTTTGTGATGGTTGAGTTGTTACCAGATTCCTTGCAACAAAAGTTAATTGTACCAAAAAGCTCCATATCTATCAAATAATCATTTTTTTTAACATTTGGCAACTAAATATATTAACGCAGGGTGTTAAATATATTAACGACGACACCAGGGTGCCAGGATGCACTTCCTTCCCCCACCCTTTATTTTTAGGGTAAGGCGGGGTGACTTCGTCATGAAGTAAATTTGTCACTTATGCAACTCAGCTTTAAAATAATAATGCATAAAAATTAAGAAATCTAGTTCCTAGATTTTTTTGAAAGTTTTTTTAAATGATATTGGTAGGATATTATTAAATAAGTGTTTTATATATTTTCTTTTGATTATTCTTTAAATACTGCGAGTAAATATCGAAGTTGAAAAAATATTTTTCTGCTTAAATGCTTATCATCAAAAATTAATCAAAATGCGCGATGTCTTGACCACAAAGTATATTTTTTTTTATAGATCGATGTCAACATTTTTAAAATAAAAATTTAAGTTACTATATGTTTTCTTTTGGAATCTTTACGCAATAATTGTTATCACATACTCAAATGAGGAGCAACTTCGCCGTTTAAGAAAAGATAATACTAAAGATAAATTAGGTCCTTTAATCACCCAACTTTTAAACTGTGGAGCGCCGTTTGAAAGAAAATAAAGTTGTGCTGAAAATGTACTTCAAAGATACTTGTACTTAAAAATGCACTTGACATTTTATCTATAAGATGTTTTTCAGAATATATTAGTTTACAGTAAGTTTTTAAAACTTTTTAAAGTATGAACGCGAATTAAATTATGAACGTGACTCTGATGTAAACACATGTAAAGACACACGTAAACAAGCTTATTATAATGTATAGACTAAAATGTATATATAGCAAATAAAAAGTTTTTAAAGTCTGATTTATAATTGTGATGCAAGCGTCCTTTCAGATGAAGTGGTTTTGTGTTAAGGGCTCTCGTGAGGTACAAAAGTTAACTATTGGTGAATCTGGCACACTAACAACATACCTGGCCACTGTCAATGCAGCAGGGGACAGTTGACCACCATTTTTTATATTTAAAGGAACAAAGATTTCAGATGCATCTATATTTCCTTTGCGTAAAAAAGTACATTGAGTAAAAGCGGATATATTGATTAAGAGATGTTTGTTGACTTTTTTTACATCATTTTAATGATTTTCTTACAAAATTAGATGGGAAAAAAGTACTTTTTTTATATATAATTAATTTTTAAAGCAATTTAATTAGCAATAGAGATGGATATTGAAATAATATGTATTCTACCTTATAGTACACATCACCTTCAACCACTTGACACACATGGTAATAATGTAGTTAAACATATGTGGTCTTTGGCCTTGTTTAATTGCTTAGCTAAAAATGATAATATTTCTATGCCTCGTTGAAACTTTCACATTAATTTTAACAAAATATTGCAACTTTCACGTTATTGTTAACAAAATATGGCCCAACATACTTACAAAAAGACGATTGATTTTTAATGCGTTTTACCATTGCCGTTTGCATTCCCTAAAAAAATACAGTAAAAGACTTCGAATACAAAAAAAAAAATAATAATAACAATCTGCAAGACCCAAATTTATCTGTTTTAAGGACTATTGTATTTTCTCCAAGATTGGCTTAAATATTTATATTCGCATGTTCCGGATGTTTTGGAGTTGAAACATATGGAAAATGTTTGCAAAAGACATATAAACAACTTGTAAATTTTTAAATAGTCATAGCGATATCATTTTTGTCATTGCTTTAACGAGTTATTTTGTGCGCTAGCGCGATCAGACGGTTTTCATTTATGCCAAAATCATTATTTGATATTTTCTAGTTAAAGTTTAACAAATGACATCCTTTTAGATGTTTTAGAAGTTAAGAAACTGACTTTCATTATTTCTATCTTGTCGTTATCTGAGGATAATTTCATCTGTAGCTTTCTGTAGGCTATCAGCAGTTCTATCTACATCACTTAGGGGTTTACTGTTCTAGATTATTGAAATCATCCTACTATTACGCCAAAAATAATGCTTTATATCAAAGTTTTCTTTTCTCCTAGGTAAGCTGTCTTTACCACTAGTAAGTAATTTTGTCTATTGCCCAAGTGACGTATTTTTCAATTAGTTTAATTGTACTTACGAACTCGCCTCGTAACTGACGAATTTGCCCCTCAAGACTTGATGATGAAAAAATCAAGTCCTACGCTAAAGTAACTTTAGAATTTATTTTGATTCAATACATTAACAAAGTATAGATCCTAATTAATAAAAAAATGCTTTTAAACTAGAAAAGCTTACTTAATTATATGCAATCTCATTTTGTTAAAGTAAAATATGACGAACTTGCCCCGCCTTACCCTACTTTAGATTTTATTACTACACTTTAGACTACATTACTACATTAGTCTTCGAGGAGAATTTGTTTGTTGCAAAGATTATCAAGGTTATCAGTTTGAGTGTTCTAAAGATATTTGTTAAAAGATATTTAACAGGGCCGACGATACAGGGGGGCTAGGGGGCATGTGCCCCCTATTCTTCCCCCCCCCCTCCCTCCCAACCACCACCACTTCCTTTTTGAAAAACTTTTTTTTTAGAAAAATCCTAATAAAGAGGATTTTTTGACAAATTGGTAATTTTGCACTCTTTTCCCTCCCCCCCCCCCCCCATTTCAAAACCCGTGTTTAAAAATTAATTTAAGATAATAATTTATGATTTACTAAATTAAGATATTATAATTTAAGATATTATAAGTTAAGATATTATTAGTTAAGATATTATAAGTAAAGATATTATAATTTAAAATATTATAAATTAAGAGGTCTTAACATAAGAGGATTTAAGTTTTAAATTTTTAAATTAAGATGAGACAAGGATTGCAATACCCTTGTATGATACTCCTTGAGTTCAAAAATTAGTCTCTATATATGTTACCTTTAAAATATGTTACCTTTTTGTTATGCTATATATGTTACCTTTAAAATATGTTACCTTTTTGAAATTTCTTTTTATCAAGTTGCGCTTGTCAAATACTTTTTTACTTTTACAAGTAATTTTTTATTTATTTCACCTTATGAAACATTTAAAATTTTAAGCGTTTAAAATTTTAATTGCTGTTTTAAAAGATACTTAATAATAAGCAATCGCGCAAAAATATATTTGCGAAATGCCTGTCTTTACAACTAAAATACAGTGGTTTTCATAAATTTAGACGCACTCATATTTGAGAATAGAAATTTTTAGTTTTTTAACGATAAAACAATGACGAAAAAAGATTTCGGTTAAGTTTTTTTTCTATTTATTAGATAAATACATACAGAATACAAAAATTTAAAAAAAGTTTACAAAAAAAAATGAAATACTAAGTAATAATTAGGTACAACTAAATGGTATTAAAAAAATTAGACAAAAAAAATTATTCATAAATTTAGACGCACGATACATTAGAAGGCGTAATTTATGAACCAATCAATATTTTGTGTATCCGCTTTTTGCTTTAATACAACTAAAAACTCTTCTAGGTATAGACTCAACAAGATTTTTGCGCATTGCTTCTAGGACCCCATACCAGGTCTCCTTAAGGAATTCCTTCAGCTGACCAAGTGTGGAAATTTGAACCTTTGCTAATTCACGGTCAATCCAAGCCCAAATGTTTTCAATCGAGTTCAAATCAGGTGAGTATGGAGGCTACGGTATTGTCATGATATTATTATTGTTGAACCACTCCTTTGTATAGTATACAGTATGTGCAGTGCATCTTGTTGAAGTTTCTATGGTTTATCATTGAGCATAAGCAGGTCAATTGATGGAATTAAGTTGTTTTCCAGTACTTCTACGTATATTCTGGAGTTGATTCTTCCGGTGTATGTTTGGCACATACCAACACCTTTGTAATTGAAGCATGACCAAATTCCTATCGAGCCTTCTCCACTTTGTACAGTCGGTCTAATGTACCTGGCGTAATACTTTTCGTGAGCCATTCTTTTGACTGTTATGTTAGATTTGCGATTGGTAAGCTTAAAGTTACTCTCATCACTTTACATAATGTTTTCCCATTGTTCTATTGTCAAATACCTTCTTTCACGACACCATTTTAGTCTCCTTTGTTTATCATATGGACGCAGAAGCGGTTTCTTCAAAACAGTGTAGACTCCAATCTTGTATTTGATAAGTATTCGGCGGACTATGCTTTGAGAAATAGATGTATTTTGCGTTGTATTGAATTCTGTGGTCAATTCTTTGTAACTAATTCTTGGATTAGCTCTGACAGCTCTAAAACGAACACTGTCGTCCATTCTGGTGGTTGACAAGGGTCTAGCTGGCCTCGTTTTCTCGCTGGCACCACCAGTGTGAAGAAAGTTTTGTTTCGTTGTCCGAACGCATTTCTCAGAAAATCCAATTAACTTGGCAATTTCTCTATTACTTTTGGTTCCTTCTTTGATGTGCGCAATAATTTGCCATCTTTCACCTTGAGTGATACGTCTTTTGCCCATTTTTCGCGTCTTTTTAGTGAAAAACTAACTTAACTTTTGTTTATTTATTAAATAATGATTAACTAATTCCAGGTAAATCATATTTATATAAGGTTTTTTGACAAAACCAATTAATTTAGGCCTATTAATGAGAAATATGGGAAAAACCTACTAATTAACTATCAATTAACAAGATATAAGACTTTTTTGATTGTGCGTCTAAATTTATGAACAAAATAAAATCAAGCTTATCAATTAACTTTTTTGTGTTAATCGGTATAGAATGAGAAATAAACATCCTGTAAAAAAAATGAAGGTACTCTATAATAGAGTTTTACTTCCTCTTTTAAATTATAAATCAAACATAGCGGTAGCACTTTTATTTAATTTTTATTTTGAGTATTTTCTTACATATATGAAGAAAAAAAAATGAATGCGTCTAAATTTATGAAAGCTACTGTAAAAGTAAGAACAAGGAATGTTAATTTAATAAAGAAATTATTTGATTAAGCTAACAACTAAATGTGAGACGACAATCAAATTAGAAAAATATCACTTATTTAAGAGAGACTTCAATTGATATATTCGAAAGAATTAAAACTTTAGAAGATGAAATTTCAGATTTAATCGACGACGTAGACGAGCTGCAAATTAACGATGATTTAGCCATTAATTTACATTAAGTTTTAATCAAGAATTATCTATATTAACAATTATTTAACTAAGTTTTCCTTAAAATATAATGATTACACTAGTTCTATAACTACATATAAAATTAATATTATAACATTGGACATTCTAAAACACTTGTTTTCGAATAAACAATTAACGATTTCTTTTTATATGAAAAAACTTTTAAAACTTAAATGCGTTAACATTATTAAAAATATCAATTTGTTGCCAAACCTTTTAGATACTGTTAAATATAAATTCGCAGTCTAAAAAATATTGGCATTGATTCGTCAATGTATGTCTCTTTACTCGTTCCATTTTTATTAGAAAAACTTACGAAAGAACTTAATTTGCTAATAAGTCGTAGACTTAACAAAGATGGAATATGGGAAATTAGAGATGCATTTAATGCATTTAAATGTGAATTAAGAGAACAAGAACACGTTAATTCTACTGACTCGATTACTTTACCCTATACTGTATGTACGTTTCATTCCAGTGAAAATTCAAATAAACATAATAAAAATCAAAAATTAATAGTTATACGCAAGAAAATTTTTTTTTACCTTTATGCGTTTTTTGCAACAATGATCATTAATCGCATCAGCGCAAAATCGTAACAAACATTGCTGCAAGGAAAAAGATTTTATCTAATAAAAAATATCGTTTTCGTTGTCATCGTAATGGAAATATAGGTAGCAAGTGTATTTCTAAATTAAAGTATTTTAAAGTAATCGTTTTCATCGTATTTCAATTTGTGATAGCGACAGATAGAGAGATAATACAGATTGTAATAATAATAAAACACGAGTGAATCAAATAGACGGTAAATTGACTTCTGCTGCGAGTTCTTCTTTTCTTTCTTCTTCTAAATCTTTTTTCCAATCAACTGAAACTGTTTTATTACAAACAGCGTTTGCATCTGCTAAAAATGAGCATCATGAATAGAATATGCTACATGTAGACTTTTATTTGACGAATATTCGCAGTTAAGCGACCTCACTCCTGAAACATGTACTAAACCTAATCTGAAACGTATTGAAAGTAAGTAAATTAGTAAATTAATATTAAAACCTTTGGACACAGTAACATTTCTGAGATCTTAGATAAAATTAAGATTTCTGTAAAAAATATCTACGGTTATTTTTTAGATCTTAAATGTTTTGTTAAAGCTATATGTTCTCCTTTAAATGGACAACATACCAATTTAGCTTGTAATACCTTTACCCCTAAGAAGTTTAAAAGAAGACTATAGTAATAATTTTAAAGAAAATTTATCAGTTGATACTTTAATAGGCGCTTATTTTTATTGAAAATTTATGGAAAATTTAACTATTAGGGATGTTAACGGACTGGTTGCAAATAAATCAAAAGTTGGATATTAAATAGGCGGACCTATAATAGTAAATAGAAATTGATTAGATGACTCAACTTTTTTATCATCTCTTGTTTTTAAAGTAGTCTCCGAATTTGGAAAAGATAAAATTATGATTAAAAATGAACCTAATTTGCTGTAAGACGATAAACAACGTTATTAAAAGTGACCTAATAGTTCACAACAGCTTTAAAAAAAATATTAAATTTTACGGTACTATGTATGAATTAGAGTTACCATTTAACTCATATCACCCAATAATATGTGATAATTATAACTTATCTAAATCTAGATTTTTAGATTTACAGAAAAAATTTGCAAATGATAGGTACTTATTTTTATCTTACAATACTATAATACAGGATCAGTTATACAAGAGTATAATTAAAAAAGCTTAAAGTTTTGAAAGTAATATTGGTCACGTTCATTATTTAGCTCACCAAGCTGAGCAACGAATGGCAACTCAAAAATCTGGAGTGATTCTTTCACGTGAGCATTACGGAACTCACCTTGATTCTCAAGGTAATTACAAAAATTCATTAGGTAAATGCTAAAAAAGTAATTTTGTAGCATTTTTTACCTACAATATAAGAGAATTTTTAACCTATAATAATCGATATATCTTTATAAATCAGGCTAGAAAATATATGAAGATTAAGAAAAAAATAACTTTGATTTTGCCGGACAGGCTTAGTAGATATTTTGTCTTACCTTTAAATTGAAGGTTATCTAAGCAATGCAAAGTGTATTATTCCAGAACAATCAGAGCTAAAGCAAAGAACCTTTTACTACAAGATCTATTAGGGACTATAAGTAGCTCTTGCCCTACTCTAATTAGGGCACGATTTCTACCGCCACCTGTCCCGGTCATCTTATTGAGAGATGGTCTTAAAGCTTTAGATATCGCAGAAGAAGCTAAAGAGTTGTTTCCATCATTCCATCATCCTTGTTGTTTCTCATGGCATTAAACATTGAAAAAGTTCTTTCTCAACCTGCCAAAAGATTTCCAATTTTTTTGTATGATTTTTTTTTTAAGTCAATTCAGTGCATTCCAGTCAAATCACAACACAATGGTGGTCCGGGAGAGTTACCTGGTACTCCAAATGCATCAAAATCGGTGCCTGTTTTTTGGCTGCTGTGATTTGAATTGGCTTTTTGGCGTTATCGTCTTGGCTAATGAAACACACTTCTTCTGTTCCTAAAACAGAAAAAAATTCAACATATTTTATAGTTGCACAGCAAAAGAATCAATTAACATATTTTAAATGAGATTCATTCTGACCTCTGATTAATCTAACAAGGACTGTTTTTAGTGTTTTTTGCTTTCTGATGTTCCATAACTTCTCGAAAGTAGACGAGTTTTGAGGGCGCTCTTGCTGATTGCTAATCCAATTTTGATTATTTTGAATATCAATTCGTTGAGGGTTTTAGTGCTCTAATCAAAAAATATTTGGATATAATGAACAGTTTAACAGAAAATGGGATTTATTTAATTAAAAATATTACATTACCCAGAGAACCTCTGAAAAAAGCTTTTATCAGCAGATAAACTGACAAAATGGACAGCATTATCAATAGTTGGCTTCAAAAGAAGAAGTTCATTAACTTTTAATGACGCTGAGCAGGTTTCTTTATGATTTTTAGTTTTTCTTTGACTTCTGCATTTTTTAAACAGATTTCCTCTATTCTAGCTTTTTTTAGTTCACTAGTTTTCTTCTGTTGAACTTGCTTATAATTTTTCTAAGCAGACTCTTTGCTACTTACCTATTTTCTTTTTGAAACCGTCCTCTTCAGCTTCAGCGATAAATCGTTCACTCTTTATAGTATTCAGTCTTGCAACTTCACAATTTTAAGCGTACTTTGTGCATAGTACTAGGCATATAGTACTACGGGTATAGAATAAGATAAGGAGTTTTAGTTTCAGTAAAAAAATTTTCAAATTAATATTATAGCCTGAGGAAAGTGTTCTTAATAAAATATTGAAATTTTTAATGAGATTGACGTCTAAACCCATAATCTCACTCTGGCTTCATAAAAAGCCTGCGAGTTGTGTTCCCATCACTTGTATTGCCAAAGCCAGGTTTTGATTTTTTACAATGAGACCCATATAGATTTTAATTTTTTTTTTGATATCTTCTGAACGTTTTTAGACTCTAGATTTATCTTTATTGCCTCTAGCTTGTTACTTTTTCATCTAATTGTTAGTTGTTACTTTTTCATCTAATTGTTAGCTAACGCGTAACATGCACTCAAAAAAGCTATAATGACCAAACCATAATGTTCTTTTTTAACAACATTCATTATTTTTAGAGTTACACCACATACATAAAATTTTTGTTAAGAACTTGTGTCAGCCATGGCATTGCAAACATTTCCATCTATGGTTGAGAGTATTAGGTCATGTTTAACAGCAATTTAAGATTCGCCGAATCTTGTAGATGTTGGAATAAGTTGAGATACTTCTTTTTAGTTTCTGTTGTAATAAATACATTTGTTCCTTTTGAAAAAAAGCTTAGATTCTTCTACAGCTTGTGGCCCAGACAACATACCTGTTATAGTCTTGCAGAAGTGATCTCTGGAGCTGTCATCTATCCTTTCAAAACTATTTAACAAGTGCTTATCAGAGTCTTGTTTTTCAGCCTGCTGGAAAGCAGCATCTGTTAACCCTATTTTAAAATATTTTGGAGAGCGATCCGATTCGTCGAACTAGCGTCCCATTAGACTTCTTCATATCATAAGCAAGGTTTTTGAATCTTTAATTAACAAACACTTAATCTCTCATCTTGAATCTAATAACTTACTTTCTGATCATCAATATAGGTTTCAATCTTCTCGTTCCACGGCTAATTTGCTAACAGTAATAACCAATAGGTTTTATCGTGCATTAGATAAAGGTGGAGAGGTTAAAGCCATCGCTCTTGACATTTCTAAAGCGTTTGATAAATTTTTGCATGCTGGTCTTCTCCATAAGCTTTCTTCTTACGGTGTTTCTGGTAACATCTTTATGATTATTGAGTCCTTCCTTTCCAATCGTAGTATAAAAGTTGTCCCTAACAGACAGCACCCTTCTTCGCATTCTGTAACCTCAGGGGTTCCTTAAGGTTCAATCCTTGGCCCTATACTCTTTTTAATTTACATTAACGATCTTCCAGATATTTTCACATCTAAGGTGGCATTGTTCACTCATGATACTACCATTTATTCTTGTCACGATAAGAAGTTAACTCCCTTTGATTGCTTCCAGGGGATATTTGAACTTAAAAAGGATCTCTTTTCTGCTACAGAAAGTGACTCACAGTGGCTAGTGAACTTAAATTCAGATAAAACTCAATTTTTTTCAGCCAATTGTTATCGCAATAATTTAGATCTTCCTATATTTACGAACGGCAATGTGCTTTATGTGTCATCTTCCCTTCATCTTCTAGGATTAAATCTTACTGCTGATCTTTCTTGGAAACCATATATTAAATTCGTTGCAAAATTAGCATCTGCTAAAGTTGCATCTCTTTATCAAGCTCGACACTTTCTAATTCTGGATTCTATTCTCTATCTCCCTAAATCTCAAATCCGACCATGTATGGAACACTGTTGCCATATCTGGAGCGGATCTTCTAATGATGCCATTTTTCTTTTAGACAAGTTGCAAAAACGCATTGTAAACATATTTGCACCTGCTCTTGCAGCCAACCTTCAACTATTATCACATCGCCGTAATGCTGCTTCTCTTCCTCTTTTCTACAAATACTATAATCGGCACTGCTCTAAAGAGCTAGCGTCTCTTGTACCATCTACTAAAGTTCACTCTCGTGTTACTCTTCTTTCAATTAAGTCTCATCATGTTTCTATTACTGTTCCTAAGTGCTCCAAGAACTCTTATTTGTCTAGTTTTTTTCCTCGAACATCAGTTCTTTGGAAATCGCTTCCTTCATCTCGCTTTCGTGATTCATATAATTTGCAATCTTTTAAGTCGTCTGTCAATCGTTATCTTGCTCTACCATCTTCTTCTTTTGTCTTCGAGTAACTTCCAACACTAATTAGTGGTTGCTTGCAGCCTTGGTTGAAGCGAAGATTTTTTTTTCTTTTTTAAAACATATTTTAACATATGTATAATGACGTAGAACTTAATGCAGCTTGACCGTATGTCAGCAGTGCCTCTATTAATATATTGTGTATATAGTAAGTTATATAGCAACACGGCTTGGTTTGAAGAAAAGAACAAAAAATGGCTGCAAAGTATGTTCCTAAAGATTTAAATGTAACACGATTGCCTATTGAAAGAATAATTAAGGCAAACATTGATGACTATTCTACTAAGACCAAAAGAAATAAAGTTAATCACTTGAATGAAATGTATTCTGCTTTTGCTTTACAATCTGTTTCAGAAAATAAACAGAGTAAAGAAAATCCAATTAAAAAAATCTCAAAAAAAGAAACTAAAATCTCTAAAACTGAAGCTCTCTGTCTTCTTTAGATGCTAGATTGGCAAAACTTTTGTAGCAAATTATTGGAAATCAAGCAGTTAAAAAGGGAGTTGATAAATATCCTTCATATAAAGATGTTCGGGATGCAAAGATTTTATGTTATTATGGAAATTTATGTGTCTCAGATTTTTTAGTTGAAATAAAACGGCAAGCTTTGGTGGATCTTACAGTAAACATAATATGAAAGGCACAGAATGTGAAGTCACCATGAAGGCATTCCGTATAGACTTTCTCTGAGATAAAATATACTTTGATGGTTCTGCAGGACACTCTGTATATAATCAAATATCGCAAGAAATAGTAACAAGAACTTTAAACCATGAGCAAGCAATTTTTATTACTTGCCTAGTCCCATTAGACTTGTGTGGTTTTTCAAATGAAAACGGTATCCAACGAGACAAAATCTACGATCATCGTCAACAAGGTCCTGTAGACCTCTTTGTTTTAAATCAATAAAAGATCTCATTAGACTTGAGACTTCAAATTTGCAACGTACTAAAGTTGTTATAAACAATAAAAAAATCAAAATACATCATATAATACAGATTACTATGATCGATAGAAAAGTTCAAACTGCTCTTTAATGTTACAAATTTTAGTCAATGCTGTGCTATATGTGGTGCAAACCCAAAACAATCAATGATATTGACAAAATGGTTTTGAAAATGGGTATGACAGACAGATCTTCATTTGTTTTATGATTGTTACATGCTTGAATACGTTTCTTTAAAACGATTCTCATATTGTATATAAAAATGACTTTGAAAAAGTGGCAGGCAAGAACAGCAGAAAATAAATTTAAAGTAAAGGATTCGAAGCAAAAAATTCAGAATAAATTTTAGGATGAAATGGGCTTGCTACTTGATATTCCGAAATAGTGGAACATCAAATGATGGAAATACAGCATGAAGATCATTTTAAAATGTAGAAAAGTTTGCAGAAATTTTAAATATTGATGTTGAACTGATTCTAAAGTTGCATGTTCTATTGGCAACATTTTCATTTGATGTAGAAATTGACACTTATAAATTTGAGACCTTTTGTTCAAAAACAGCTCGAATTTATGTTCATCATTATCTTTGTTACTATATGCCACAATCTCTGCACAAAATTTTAATCAGTGGATCTGAAATTTTTGAAAATTTAGCATTACCCATTAGTATGTATTCTGAAAAAGCTCAAAAAACGTGCAATAAAGACAATCAAAACTATTGTGAACATTTTGCAAGAAAAATATCTCGTGTGAAAACTAACCAAGCTGACTACTGTGTACATCTGATTCATAAATTGCATCTCTGAGAAAGATAGCAGGAAGTCACACAAAAACAAAAAAATTACCAGCGACTTATTGAGGTCATGATATTAGTTTATATATGTGTCTTTTTTATCATCAAATTAGTTTTTAAACCAAGTTTAGAAATATTTGGCTAATAAAACCCCTTTGAAACTAGGCATAATTATGTGGTGATGTGCAACTGGAGTTGCCACGGCAACCACACAAAAAAGAACTTTCAAATTATATTTATCAAATTAGTTTTTATATCAAACTTTGTGGCCAATGAATAAAAAAAAAAGTTATGAATTTTTTTCAAAAATATGGGATTCTAGCCCACTGTGCATTGGTGGAATAACTGATGAGTATTACGCTTTTAATCAAGTTTCTGAACTCAATAAAACAGTTGAAAATAACATTGAAATTGAGCGTTAATGTTGAATTCAATGCAATATGATTTAAAAACTCAGTCAATTTTAATAACTTTTAATATACCTAAATCTCTCAACCATTTGAGAAACGATGATTTAGGTCTTTTAAAAATATTTGAGAAAGTGTGTCCCAATTTTAAAAAGTTTAAAAAACTTAATTGCAGTTGGAAACAGCAACAAACAACTGACACAAAGTGGATTAGCAAAAAAAGGAACAATATATTTTACATAAGAAAAAGTTTTATTTTTGCTTTTTCAAAATTACAGGGAGGCCCATTTAGTAGTGAATCAAAATGTTTAAAAATAAATTATATAGAAAAAGAAAATAATCTGATTTATTCCAAAATTGATTGAAAATATAGATTGTTTATTTAAAGAATAAAATTTTTTTATAAAGCAACAATTTTTTCTTTTTTTTTTGCTATTTTTGCTTTTTTCATCTTCATAACAATTTATTTACAATAGTTTTCTGTTAGGATGGGACTGGAACAGACAGAATATAAGTCCTATCACGCCACGCCACGAATATAAGTCTTATCTAGCCACGTTTTACCATTTACGTTTTAAATAAACTTTAGTGTCAAAGTTTTTTTTACTTTTTTTTAATTTCATTTTCTTTCTGATTACAAAACTACCAAAATTAAAAATTTAAAACTTAAGTACAAATAATGATTTAAATGTAGTGGTGCTTTTTATGATAAGGACAAAAAAGTTAAAAAGTAAATGAGAACATTCAAAAATAAAATAGAATTTGAGATATGTTATAACTAAGTAACTTTATTTTTAATACATTTTTAAAAGCTTGAATTGAAGATATAGTTTTATTAATATTTAAAAGAAATGGTTCCGCACATTTGGCCCTCATTATGCTATTGAGAATTCAGGTTGTTTTATTAAAGTTTTTGGTACCGGATATTTCTTTAACAAATAATTTATTTGATATTTTTGACCTCTGATAAGAAAAAGAACTTCATAAATGTTTGGCAGAATATAATATTTAAACATATGTGAAAAAATACTATAAATATTTAATTAATGATCTTTAAGCACACTAAGCTTTGTAATCAGTGGATTGGCACAGGTGTATTTATAAGCATTAAATATGACAGCCTGTTTTTCACATTTTCATTAATAATCATAAAAAAAATTTCTTTTTAATGTCTATATTTATGTATAATGCCTGTTTTTTTGTTTTGTTCATTTTAATTGATAATTACGCATCTTATTGATATAATGAAAAGAAAAATTTGCTCAAATGATTTCACTTTATTATTATAATTATAATAATGGTATCATTTATTTTAACAATTGTTTTTTGTTTTTTTTTTATCAAAATAATCACTTTTATTAAAACTGTAATAGAAGGCTGAAGCAAAAAATTTTAAAAAAGTTAGTTTTGGATTCTTACTTTTATGGACCTTTTTTTTTTAAAAAAAAAAAAAAAAGATGTATTATAAAACAAAGCGTACCAAAATAAACAAATCCAAAGTATTCATTTTATGATAATTTTAAGTAGAACCAAAGTTGCTCCTGATGTTTCTAACATTTGTGTGACATTTTGATGTGTAATTTTTTCTGTTCGTAATTGAATTTATCTGAATAAAATCATGCAACCTAAAATAAATAGTTTATAAAAATAAACACTTTCTAATAAGCAAATTGTAAAACAAGGAACGACAACCTCATATTAAATAAATTGTCTCATTAATTTTTATAAAAGATAAAAATAATCCTAATTTTTAAACTCTAAGAAACAATAAATTAATAAAAATAATGTTGAAGTGATCTAATTTTTTTTTAGCT
>NC_061170.1:22533156-22542432 GCF_022113875.1 Hydra vulgaris | reverse complement strand
ATCTAGTCGAGTAAATGAAAATTATCATTTTTTTAGTTATTATTTAGACCATGGTTTTACAATGGCGTTTTATATTAATTTCAGTATCTAAGTCAGTGTTTCAGTATCTAAATCAGTCTAATGATAAAAAAAGCAACTTGTTTTTGCGAATGCTTGTTGTTGCGTATGTTTTATTAATGCAGTTTACAAATGTGTTTGAATATTTATTTTCAAACCTTTAATGCACCGTCTTAACTGTAGTTTTTTGACCTAGCCCAGTAAGACGTCTTGAAGTCTAAAAGACACTTTTTAGGTGTCTTTGAGACGTCGCATTTTTACTGGGTAGTCAAGTTAAATTTATATCGCATATAATAGACTTGTTGAAAGTAGTATTCTGCTTTGGCGACAGCTGCTAAATAACATCTTTTATTTTTGTTGGTGTTGTGATTTTTCTTTTACTTTTCTTCTTTTTTTTGTTCTTCTTGCATTTTTTGTATCTTCCTAAAGGAGACTAATGCCAATTTTATCACTTTTTAAGTTTGCATTTTTAGTTTTAGTTTTTATATATATATTGAGCATTTAATTTGTTTTCTAGATTTTATTACAGATACTTCTTCAACCTTTTTCATTTTATTGAGTTGGCTGTTGGACTTGTAATTTTTATTGAGTTGACTGTTGAACTTGTGTTTTTTTTTTTAAATCATTATCTCAGGATATGGGTTAATCTGCCAGAGAGATTCATTTAAGTTAAGATAATTTTTTAGCTGTTTATTATTATTTTTTCTTATTAAGTTTACGTTTATGAAATTTATTTTGGCCTTTGATATTAGTTCATTTTCGTCATTTAACGGGTTCGGATTATTGCGGGCTACATTAATATTATGAACTTAAATGACAAATTTGGCGGGTTACATTAATATTATTAAATCAAAATAGCGGGTTACATTAATATTAATAATTGAGAAGACAAATTTTTATTCTATTTTTAAGGTGTGGTGTTGTCTTCATTAATATATCTTAAATCAGCAATCCAGATTTATTTTTATGATATGATTTAGATGACATTTTTAAATCATTTTTTAGGTTCTTAAAACTTTTTCATTTGTCCTTTCAGTTGTATATCTTTGATTATCTACCCTTAAAGTAGTCTTTTCATCTCAAAAATTCATACAGATCTAGCTTTTTATTTTTCAACTTAAATTTATGAATGTTTGTTAAGTTATTTGAGTAATGATAATTATGTTACCTTACGCAACTATGTAAGTTATGATAATTTTTTTTGTTTTGTTTGACTCTAAGTTATGTTATTTGAGTTTAAGTTTAAATTATTTAACTTAAAAGTATTTTGAAATATTATGATTTACCAAATATTCTGTGGTTTTTCTGATAATAAAAAAATAGTAAAATAGTAAAATAAAAAACTAGTGACTTTTATTTAAAATATAAACTCCTTACTTATTTCCAGTTACAATTTGTGAAGGCTCATCTGAAACTATACAGTGTCCAGTAAATTCATTGATAAAAATTCAAAGTGCCATATATGGTCGTAATAGCAGTAGCATATGTACATCATCTTACGTAAGTTCTGCTTCAGAGTTAAATATTTGCATATCTCCAAAAACTGTAACTGAACTTGTCCAGCAACGGTGCAACAACTCCAGTAACTGCTCTGTTCAATCTAACAATGCTGAATTTACTGATCCGTGTTCAGGAATTTACAAATACACTGTTGTTAACTACAGTTGTTTTTTTGAAGGTAAGTCAAACATCGTTGTTACTAATTTTCATTTACCTAATCAAAATAATAATCAAAGTTACTAATCATAAATATATTAAACAAATATATAAATTATAAATATATTTCTACCATTGATATATAAATATAAATTTTTTTAGTTTAATAGTTTAAATAATAGTTTTGTTATATAAAACATAACTATTGTTAATATTATTACAATAATAGTTTTGTTATATAAAACATAACTTTTATTGTTTCCTTTTTTTTCTCTAAATAAAGTTTACAATTCCCTCTATTTGAAATTTAAAATTAAAGGTTTTGAGTGGAACTATGAATTAAATGAACATATTGAATTTTAATGATATCAATGCGCTAGTAGCCTAATAAATCTAGTCTAAGTTTATGATCAGAGTTATTAGTTAAACCTGTTGTAGAATAGAGGGATTATAAAGATGTAAATACGATAGAAGACTAATAATAGAGCTTTCAAATCATAGTTTAAAAGTTCAAGGTTTAAATCCACTCGCATTTAGAAGTGCTGCGTTAAAGCTTTTCTCCACGCATTGATCTTGTAAAAGTTTCGCGCTTTGGAGTTCAGAGTTAAAAGTTGCAAGTAAAAATTTGAAATAAATAATTTTCACTTTTTTTGGAATAAAAACTTTTTTTGGAATAAAAACTATTTACTGTGGTGTTTTTAGAATCCTATGGAGGTTAACTAAATTAAATTACAAAATAAAACATAAATATAACGTTTAAAAGATTTTTAACTTAAATGTTCCAGGGTTGTATTTAACATATCACAAAAAAAAAATTGTTTGTGAAGTAAAATAAAACTTAAATTAAGTAATATATCTCAAACTAGTACATTAAACTTTAGCATATTAAACTTTAAGTACTTTAAGTTATGGATATGTCTTCACAAAACTCATACGTTTTGTTATTTAAAATTCTAGATAGTTCAAATTATTAGGCACGTAGTGGAGGAACCACCAGCATGTATTTACTTTTATTTAGTAGAAAGATGTTATTATACCTATTAAATCAACATAAGCCATTCTCTAGTTGTATGATATTATATTATGGGGAAAAGTATCATTAGTTTGGTCGATTTTCCTTTTGTTCCATCTTTAACTTTTACCATTGGCTCAAGACCAATATTTTTGATATTGGTTGTAGCATGCTGTTGTCAAGCAGTATGATTCTTCAAGCTGTATGATTCTTGGCTCAAGACCAATATTTTTGATATTGGTTGTAGCATGCTGTTGTCAAGGAGTATAATTCTTGAGCAATAACTTTTTTCAAGAGTAACATCAGACCTCATGTGGTGAACCAGATAATAAAAAGTAATTTTTTGTGATTATGTTTTTTAAAAGTGGTTGCATAGTTGTGCTACCACCAGTGTATTCTTTTTTAAGTTACTATATTTTTCATCTGTTGCTTTTTTTATATAACTTATTGTTTATATTGTTATAAAACATTATTATTTGCAAAATGGATGCAATATTTGAAAAATTAAAACATTTTTACAGACAAGGGTGGAAAAACGTGGTTCATTTGACCAATGTATACCCATCTATATCCGCATTCCAATAAAATTCCAAATTTTTATAAATATTGTGTTTACATTTTGCCAAAACATATAACTTAACTGCTTAATTACTATATTGAATATGTTTTATCCTTGTACTTGAAATAAAATTTATACGTTTGTTCCTGCATAATATGTAAAAAAATCTTACTGAAAGTCAACAACATTATACACCGTTTTATAAACTAACTGAATAAAATTGTCAGCATTTATAATTGTAAAAATAAGAGTTTCCTTACAATAAATTTTAAATTCTAAGATAAATTTGATTATTTCAATTCGTTAAATAAACTTTTTATTGCATCAAATAATTTTTTTTTTTTTTTTTTAAATTTTTCTTTCAAATTTTATTAATTTTTTTCATTTTGGCTTGAAGATATAAACTTTTTACAAAATAATCTTTTTTTTAACAGCACTGGTTTAGTGCTGCAAAGAATTTCTATAATGATGATTTATTACTGAGGGTAAGTTTATTGATCTAAAAAACTTAAGTAAAAATGAATTGAAGGAAGTTTTAAAAAATTAGCAGTTCACATTGATTACAAGTACAGTAGTTTGACAATATAAATTTTTGTAAAATTTATATATATTAATCTCATTAAAACTATAAAAACTTTCTTATGGGGCAGAATATGGTGCAAGATCTTGGAGTGAAACAATCAAATCTTGTCCATCCAGTATAATGTATTAGTATAAAATGGGTTAAGGAAGTTTCAGTATTATACTTTTTTCGGAACAACGCAGCTTTTTGGGATTGATTATCTGGTTACATTTATATCATAAGTTGATTAACCATGACGTTTGCGCAGCAAACTTCTCCCGGTGCGCCGAGAATCTATTAAGAAATCTATCAAGAAAAAATCTATCAAGACACAGCATTGTCTTGATAGATTTAGAATTTTTATAATTTTTTTAAAAATTTCTTCCTTTTGTTTGTTATAGTATATAATATCTGTATATATAATATGTACATAATATCTATAAAACTTAAAAAGTGCGTTATTTTATATTCAAAAAAAAAAATCAAAGAAGATTTGGAAAAAAAAAGTGTACAGTGGTAGGATTTGAATCACGGCGTTTAGCTTCAGAAACTCTGCAAGCTAACTTCTTTGGCCACGAAGATGTACTGATTGTAAAAGGTTTGTTGCCATTTAATTAAGAAAAACACGGTTAGCAAAGATCATATTAATGCCAATGTAGCTGACCCGAGCTTGCTGCTAAAATGGAGTGAGAACGTACATATCAAGGTACCAATTTTAAAATCTTTTAATTTTGTCCATAGAAAATAATTTATTTAAATGTTCAAAATAAGTAAAGTTATGACTTTATAGTTAACAGTTAAAACACCTAAAAAGAGTAAGAACCACTATATGTATTTTGATAAAAATTAGTGCAGATGTAGCATATGGCAACCCCAAACTCTTGATAAAATTTTAAACGGATTGGTTAACTAGATAAAGGTTTATGGCAGTTTTTGTTTATGTTTTATTAATTTTATGTTACTAAGACCTCAAAACGTTACTGATTACTGTGGTATTTTATCACTATTTCCAAAATAATGGTTACATGAGTGTTCTACTTTGTTATATTAACAATTTTTATTATAATTGTTATACTATTACACATACCATTTTAATTCTATTTACAAAACAATTAATTTGCTATTTGAAGAGTGGTTTAAACTTGCTTTTGCATAGGATAAATATGTCAAAATTTCATAAATAATAAACATCTGTCTTTATATATATATATATATATATATATATATATAAACTCATTTTTTCACAGAAACAATTTCTTTAAATGCATTTAAATAGCATTTAAAGAAATTGTAAGTCTTTGAATTCAAAACAAGCTTTTACAAATAAACTGAAACTTTTGAATGCTTTTCAATTATGTGATAAATACGAGAAAGTTTGTATTAGCAATTTGCTGGAGCACATTCACATTTTTAAGTGGCTCCGCGCATTCATTTTTCTTAAACCGAACCCCATGCTTCGGGCTAAGTTGCCCGAAGTAAATGCAGTTTTTAGTGTCTTCAAAACTTGATTGACAACTCCTATAAAGAAATTATATTCCATTGGTGGAATTATTTCCAAATTTAGAAAACTGTCAAGCCCAATTATGATTGCTTTACATTTGATTGCCAAACAATTTTGCACAAGAAACAACTCCTGCCGGTTTGCTGAAAAGACTCAAAGATAGATTTGACTAACCCAGTGTTCGCAAGTTTTCAGATTTGGCTAGACGCTCGGAACTTTACGGAATTTAACTCGGAATTTAACGTTGCACTATGTACAAGGGTGCATACTTAAATGAATTTGAAGACCATAAATTACATTTGCAACTTTCATATTTTAAGTTAAAATTACTTTAACTCTATTAGTACCAAGTATTAACAGTTCTTAGACAAAAAATGTTCTTAAGCAACATTGCAGTGAGCAACAACCCGAGCTAGACCAGAATTCTCTTTTCCATCGGTAAATTGTAACCCACTGCAGGTGAAAAAATTACTTAAATGTTGACCTGCTGTTAAAAAATTGTTAAAAAAATTTGTCTCTTTCATAATACTGCTTGATGTTTGGTTTACAGTTTTAACCAGTCTCTTTAACCCGTTGTTTGATTGTCTTGTTTTTAATTGAACTTTTACAAGAGCTAAAGTGGTCATTTTTGAGGCACTTGATAGTGGCTAGGCTTTATTTTGACCTGAAAGCAAAACATATATATTTTATTTTTATATTGTACTTTGTTCAGAAAGTTTTTTTAAAAACTTTCAGATTATTCGCTTTTAAAATAATTAGAACTTGTTAATAACATTCTTCTCAAAACCTTGTTTCTTTTAGTAGGATTTTCTTTGAATATATATGTAAAAATTAGAAAAAACTCATAATGTTACTTGTTTGGCTGCTATAGCAATTTATGCTGCAAAAAATCTAAAGGATTTGTTTGAATTTTATTTGAAGCATTTGTGGGAAAACCGTTTTCTAAAGAACAAAGACATAAGCTGCAAACGTCTATTAGGTTCTTTCTTAATGGTGAATTGCTCTCCAAGAGAATGTTTTTTGTGCAGCTTAGAACTAAACATTTGGCACATTAGGCAATTACACATTGTGCCTCATGTTTCAGGTCTCACTTGTATTAAATTAAAATTAAAGAAAAGAGAGAGTAAAATTTCCTTTCCTTTTTAGATTCCTGCGCAAAATTATTCTACATGATTTACAGAGCCTGTATGGTACCCCAGAATCACTGATATTGATCTACGTCTTGTACAGTTAGCATATTCCATCCGCCTGAAAACAGTAAGCTGCCTTGCAAATTTTTTCAGACAGAGCAAGCGCACAAAATTTTAATTATCATTGTGAAATTTTCCTTCATTTAGAATTGTGGCAATTCACTAAACCCTAGTTTGTTTAATCAATCAATGCCTTTTACAAAAATTATCCTGAAATTATATTGAGCAATATTCCATTTACATACTTACACATATTATTAATTACAAACAATTAAAATCACAAGAAATAATTACTTAAATTATAAGGAAATTATTCCTACAATTTTTTCCTTTCAAGTAATTATATAAAAAAATTACACGTGTTTTACTTATTGACAACTTAGATAAGATTTTATCATGACACATTCCTAAAAAAGATTTTTAATGCTCTTCAAAAAAATATTCCTTAAAAAAACTATTCCTTTCATCAATATCCCTTCTGACTGGCCATAAAATTTTTTTTTTTTTTTTTTTATTTAAATGATTTTATCAAAGTTTTAACTTTTTTTTTTTTTTTTATAAAGCATCTTTATAAAAGCAACAAATATTTTCATTTTTTTAAATATTTTCATGCATTTTGACAGTAGTTTGTATCTCAGAAAAAACTGATATTATCACGCAATGCATAAGCGAAGTCAAACCATCTTTTAAATAGCTAACCATTTTTTGAGTCGTCAGGGTTTATTTTGTCAATCGGATACGTCACCTTTAAAAAAAAATCAAGTTGTTAGTAAAAATGATTACATTGTAACAGTATAATTTTATTTGAGAAATAGTTTAAACCAATTGTTTCAATGACATTTCTTGTAGTATTTGATAATTTATTTATTATATATCACATATAATACAGCTAAGTACATAATTTTAATTTATTTATGTAATATTTCAGTCTAATTAGCCCAGACCGTTATCAGACGTAAAAAAAAAATGCAATAAGAATTTCACAAAAAACGTATGTAAAAAAATGTTTTGAAAACATTACAAGAGCTGACTTAACGTGAAAATCGATTTTGAAAGTTCTATGACTTTTTTCGAAAGAGGTCGCCAGCAACTTTACGCAATTTTAACACCGTTGTCTTTGTTCAAACAACAACAATAACAACAACAACAATATATATTCTGAAATAAAAGTTTACATTTCACGGTTGTTTACTGATAGTACGAGTACTAATCTAAGGTAAACACCAATTAAATATTAATAGCAATCATATTATAATAATTAAATGAAGACGATTATAATAAAATTAACAATAATAACAACAATAAAATAACAACCACAATAATAATAGTAATAATAGTATTAGCAATGATAACAATAAAATTAACAATAATAATAACAATAATAATAATATTAACAAATATTACATTTATATATTAAACAATTTTAATAAGTAATAATGATGGTAATAAAAATGTAAATAAAATGTAAGTAATATTAACATCACATATAATAATAATACTAATAACAATAGTAATAATAATCTATTACAAGCCTAAGATTTTATTTAGAGTATTTTTCTAACAAAAAGTCAAAAAGACGGGTTTTAATTTGTGAAAAAGAGTTGAGGGATTGAAAATGCAAAAGTAAACTATTTCACGATTTTACGCATTGTTTTGTAATAGAATAATCACGGTATTTTACCAAACATAAAGTTTTCAAAAGCGTAGAGAAGTGTCTTATCTTAAAATATATTCGAAACTATTGAGTTATACTTGTAAATTTGAACATAACTAGAGATACCGTTATATTGTAATTAATGTTATCATTAACTTGATTTTTTTAAAAAGATGACTTATGCCACATTTAAAACATATGCCTCATTTTGGTATATAAATTGAAAAAGATAGTTGTTGCAATGAAACATTTTTAATCAAAATTGTTGGTGTTACATTGATATTCACTCAATCAACAATTGTTTTGGAAATTGTGACTGAATATTACAGTTATCCGTAACGTTTTAAGGTCTAAGTAGCAAAAAACTAACAAAATATAAACAAAAACTGGCATAATTTATTAACCAGTTAAATAATCCTGCTGTAAACTAATCAATCCTGCTGAGTTTGGTGCTGCTCCTTGCATAGGTGTTTTTATTTTTGCACTATAAATTTAAAATTTTAATAAATTTGAAAATATGCATTAAATTACCTGGATCAAATTGAAATATTTAAAAGTTTGCATGACAACGTACGTTGATGTGTAAGCTATCACACCATATAAATGGTGATCATTAGTCAGCTAGGTTGATTTTACCTGAGTTCGTACTAGCCATGAAAAATTTACTAAACAATTGATAAATTCTTTAAATCAATTTTAAGGAATTTTAATTATTACATATAGAGGTTCATTAGGAAGCTGCCAAATAAATCTACATATGGAGAAATAAGTTTTTTGAAAATAAAGTTATATAAATGTTTTTGTAAATAAAAATTTTATTGAGTCATTGGGGACAGGAAAATGCTAATTCTGCTGTTGCTCATAAATATTTTTTTTTAACAGTAAAAGAAATAGGGGGAGGGTTAAGACTAAATGCAAAGTCCGATCCCCAGTGTTTAAAGTGTATATATATATATATATATATATATATATATATATATATATATATATATATATATATATATATATATATATCTACATATGTATTTGTATATATATATATATATATGTATATATATATATATATATATATATATATATATATA
>NC_061170.1:22478156-22530656 GCF_022113875.1 Hydra vulgaris | reverse complement strand
CAAGTAATTAAATGTTTAAAAATATATATATCTAAATTAGCAAGAACCTGTCTATAAGTCGCTTTTCATTAGGTGTTTTTAAAATTTTCCTTGCATCTTTGGGAAGTTCCAAACCTTGATATGGCAATATTTCAAGAAGGTTAACTAATGTACTGCTCCCATTATAGAATAGCACAATATTGCCGAATAAAGACATTGAATTCAAAGAATTACCATGATAAATGTTCTATGTATCATTAACATGTTTTCCTATTGAAAAATTCGATTTTACATGAGATGTCTAAATCATTGAAATTGTTAGAACTTGGTTCTTGATATAGCAATACTATACTAATAGTATATCAAGTATATATAAACATAGTATAGCATATATTCAGTTTCAAACCGTTACTTCCATTATTTGTAAAAATTTAATTACCTGTATCAATATTACCACAATTTTCAAGTAATTGATAACAAAAATAAAAATTAGCTAGAACGTGTCTATTTGTCGTTGTAAAAAGACTTCTTTCATATTCGAAAAAAAATGCGCTAGTTAAAAATTTTAGGAAGTTTTAGCGCTTGCGTTATTTAACTGATTTTTTTTTGATTTAATAAAGCATTCTGGATATTTTTTGGACGAAAAAATTATTAGACGCGAAAAAGACGTTCAAAAGACGTTTAGATTTTTAATGGGACGGACGGACGCGATTTGAACGTCCTAAGGACGTCTTTTTTACGTCCCGTGCCCACTGGGTATTGAGACGCGTTTATTTAAATTGATTTAATTAATGATGTTTTCATTTACCCGTAAAAAATCCTACATTCACCAATAATAACCTCACAAAATCTTGTTCAATGCCGAGCCTTCAAAGCATTTCTGTTAATGATGTTTCCCTTTCAACATCAGTAACATTTGCTTCATTGCAACTCATTTCTACATCATCTTCGCAACCCTATTCAACATTATCTTCACAAGGCTCATATATCAAAGATTTTTTTCTAAAAAGTCAAAATGTGCAGAAATCTCTTATTGTAGAAGATCTTCTCGGGTTATTAGGTTTCGCTATGGTAAAAGTTTAACATCAGAAGCATATTTAAAACGAACAAAAGTAGGAGCTTCATATAAAAAAGAAGAGAAAAAAAAGTTATTGAATAAAATACTTAAAAAAAGAGTTGCATCAACTGAACAAAGATTTTACATCTACTGAACAGATAAAAATGATAGTGATTATGATGATAACGATGATACTGTATGTCCTGATTGTAAAGTCCATGGAGATAGAGGTGATCAATGGGTTTACTGCCATGTTTGCGACATTCGGTATCATGTAAAATGTAGTAACTGAATTAGACAATGCACAGTGGGCCAAAATGCTTAAATATGTGACGAAATTATTTTTTCATTTAAATATGCTTAGGATAACTTTACTAAATACAGGTATATTAAAAAACAGTTTTTATTAATAAAAAATATTTACTGAAAAAATATTTACTAAAATTTAAATTTTTGAAATTTTACAAAAAATATAAAATTTAAAAAATTATTTTTAGAATTAAAAAATTGTAACTGTAAAAAATTTAAAATATACATATGTTTATATATATTTTTTGTTATTTAGGTGACCCAAAAAGACCTAACGTTCTTGTCACAGAGCACCGCGGAAGTGCATTTAACTAGGAAGTTCACACCTACCTCCTTACCGTGACGCGAAAATATATCCAGAGCTCGTTTCAGACCTGGTTCTCAAGCTTATAAAGCAAGCGCTGTAACCACTACGCTACGGCCGCATATGCTATATACTAACAGAGAAAATGCTAGCAACATTGTAAATAAATGCTAATAAAATAGTAAGTATGAAAATTTGGCACAAAGCAACACATGGAGAAGTTACTGCAGAAACAATATTGATAATCTTAAAAAAATTAATTTTTACAATCAAATAGTTCTATTGTTCCACTCAAATAGTTCTATTGCTACAATCAAATAGTTTTATTGCTACAATCACATAGTTCTATTGAAGGACATTCAGTAATATATGAGACTGTTTTCCTCATGGAGGATATAACAAGGTTTGATGTCCAAAGCAATCGGTGTAAAATATCTTAATTTATCTTTTTTCTATCACATTTTTAAATGCAAGCCAATACAATATGCAAGTTATTTTATTAATTGAAGAATAAGGCCAATAATTTTATCAAAATTTTCTTCATTTTGAAATTCTTTTGTGCAGTGTTTTCATCATTAGAGCTGCCTGCTCCAACGGATCAAGGTTTGTCTACTACTAAACCCACTTCTTGTTCAAACATTTGCTGTACTTCATAATTTTTTTTTTTACTTTCTGTTTTTCTTCAATTGATATTGCCTGCCATTTCTGAATAGGTAATTTATAGCTGATATGTAGAAGACACTAAAAAGTTTTTACCCAGAAGGGCAGAGAGGACAAGCCATACTGCAAACCATGCCTAGTGTGCTTTCTTCCAACTGCAATATCAATATTGTTTATATCTGATGGTACAATCACACACAGAGCACGACTGACTACCATCAGTAACATGCGATAAAGTATTGTGAACTTTACCATTAATCATGGTAATGTAAATTAAATATCCAACAACAATATTTCTGCTACCACTCATAAACACTTCAGTAGTAAGAAGTTCATCCATTTCATTTTTTAAACGCGTTTCTTCTGAAAAAAATTTTTTTTTCTCTATTTTTCAAATAATAATCTAAGTGGACGACAATGCAATGTAGATGATGGTTTACTATTGCGCCATAAAATTTGTTTTACACCACCTAAAACACAGCTTAGCTCAAGTAGAACCAAGCATATAAGGAAGAGAGACTCTTCTTTTTTATATCACGAATTTCACTCTTATTACTTATTGACTGTTTGTACACACTTTGTCCAGTTGACCAATCAAATCCAGCTTCATAATCCATGATAACTGTATTAAAATCAATTCTCATAATAATTTCTTTTTGAAGAGTACAAAGTCTTTTGGTTGTATGATCAAATAAATTTTGCTGTGTAATTTCAATTGAATAATCATTCGCATAAATTCCATCTAAATAATAGAACTCCTTTGCAAATCTAACAAGGTTATATGCTGGATAGAGATTAGAAGAATGTTCTAGTGCAATGTTTTTATGCCCTGGACCTGCACTGTGACTAGAACAATCAATAAGTTTATAATTTAACCAGTTTTTATTTTTAAGTTAAAAAGCTTCTGTTTTGCGATAAGCAGAGTTTTATCGATATTTCATATTTTTTTAGTAAACTTTTAACTTGCACTTTTATAAATATTTTCTTTTAATTTCCTTTATATAAGTTATGCACTATAATATCACATATTAAATTGTCTTGCATAGAAAGTCCATTTTTCTTTGTACAATTATATATTTCTATATACTTCATAGTGCTCATCGCAATGTCTAAAAGACAACATATGCAATAATAGTTATACAGAAAAAAATGGTGTATTACGATCTGTGAACATTTATTACAATTTTATCTTGTATTTATTTAATTAAATTATTATGCAACTTATAATATACAATAATTTTCATTAAAAAATAAATACCATAAAAAAGTTTGCTCCACGAAATAATGTGAAACATTGAATTTCTAAATAATATTTGTAACTTTGTCTGCAAGGCTCTGCAAACAAATTAAATCTATACAAATTCTAAATATTACAGATTTTCAGAAAATGTTATCAAAACTTTAAGCAAATTAGGCTAAGAAAATATATTCACCATTATTTAAAGTCATCTTATAATGTAAATAAACTATAATTTAATGCTTTAAGAATGTAATTAACTTACTCAAACTAAACAAAATGTATGTTCTTAATTTGATAATGTAATACTTATTTAAATGCAAAATATTTTAAAACCTAGCTTAGTTACAAAAAACACAATAGTTTTTATTTTTGACTCAAATTTAGTTCCTGAGTATTTTATAAAAACAGCTTTTTCAAATCATTGTAAATATGTATTGTAGCCTAATAAACATGTATTAACTAATTTATTTTTTTTATAGACATTTTTAGTTTACAATATAATATTTATTAAAGACAGAAGCAACAATTTTTTTCTCCTGGTTTTTGTCACATATCTGGCCCATTGTGCAATATTAAAGTTATAGAATGGAATTGTGGCTATTGCTCTAAATCTATATAAAAAGTCAACCTTAAAAATTTTTATTGTTAATTTTTTTTTATTTGTTTGTTGCAACTTCTACTGCTACTACTAGTTAATTTATTTAACTATCTATAGGTGTCAGTATGATTTTCTGGTGTTTCAGATAATTAAATTTAAGGCTACGCGCTAACTCCAAATGTAAGTATGTTCATACTTAAGTAAGATAAGAATATTATTGCAAAATATTGCACTGACGAGAGCCTAGGAACGAAAATACCTCAATATGTTTCCTCGCTACTCCTTATTGGTAGGGCAATGACACAATGAAGCATTTTTATACTACTTTATTATATGTTTAATTCATTAATAGGTTTTTAGTTTCACATAATAATTATTTAGTGTTTGAAATATAAAATCAAGTAAAATAACCTATGGTTCACATCAAACTTTGGTTCACATTTTCTGAAACCTTAAAATCTTACTTCAAAATCTTGTTTTATATTGTTTTTATTTTTTGAGTAGCAGCTGAACATAAAATTTGGGTCTAGCAGCTTCATAGATTTGCACATCTCAAAATATACCAAAACTTCTTGTTTATTTTGGTTTTTCCAGTGTAAAAACTTGGTTTGAAAAGCTGTGACATTATGAAGAATTGTGGTGACCAATTTATTGTTTTCTTGCAAATTAATGTTCTAATCATTCAGGTGTTTATGATAACAACTAAAAAAACTGAATCCTAAAGAAATTTGGTATTTTTTATATCTGAAATATTTTACACTTTTGTTTTCCAAAATTGAAATATTTCAGTTTTCAGATGATTGAATGCTTTGAGTACTTTGTGACATGATAACCATCGAACTTCAATGTAATATGGTAAATCCACATATTCACTGTCATTTTCATTCAACAATGAAGCAAACGATGATTTAGTCATTTTGCTCTTTTAATCAAATAATCCAGATCAATTGTTTTTCCTCATAATACTTGTTGGTGAATGATACAATGAAGATTGTTTATTTTTTTGGCAATTTTCTCATTTAATTTACCAACAAGAACTTTCCTCGAACCAATCATAGCGGGTGCTCCATTAGTAACTATAGACACAAGTTTACAAGTTTTACAATTGAAGATTTAACCACATACTTTTAATACTTTTTAGTGATCTTGCTTTTTACCGTGTATTTAAACATGAATTCATAAAAGCATATATATATATATATATATATATATATATATATATATATATATATATATATATATATATATATATATATATATCATTAATAACTGTAATATGAAATATTGCATCTTATGTTTGTTATGGAATGTTTTAAGTTTCTTACTTCGTTATTTATTTTTTATCTTGTAAATAACTTATAAATTTTAACACAAACATCTCTTAGCAGTACTTGACGACAAGACCGTATGGTCTTCTACGAGTCTCCGCGTTCTTTTATTATTTATTAACGATCATTATATATATTTTTCTACTATTAAATATTTGTATTTTAAATATTGTAATGAAATACTTATATATACATGTATATATAAATACATATACATACATATGTAGGCCATGCAAGAGCCATACTATATGCGTATATTATACATAGCATTTATTGAAAAATATGAAAATGAAATATGTAACAATTTGTATTAAAGTAATATTTAAATAAAGAACAAAAAATTAAAAACAAATAATAATAGAGTACTTAAATTACAAAAACGGTTATATTATGTATACTTTGAAAACGGTTTGCATAAAAGTCTTTTTTTAAATATATTTCGCTTACTTTATATAAAAATATATATAAAATAGACAAGGGCTTAAAGAAGATACAGATGCCTAGTGTCAACACAATCTTTTCATAGAACCCCTTTACAATAATGTTTAAAGCCTACATGGCTTTAGTAAATTTACAATAAAATATTTTTCTGAAAATATTTCGTGAAGAATAACATTTCATATATACATACATTAGAGTGAGCGGAAAATTTTTTTTTTCTGATTTTTGACTCGCTATACCGTTAAAAACTTGTCTTTAGGGTACCTAAGGAAAATGTAAAATTAAAATTATACGTCTGGAGCTAGCGAATCGCGCTTGAACAATCGAAGAAGTTTCCCCTTTTTGTAATTTTCTTACAAATGAAATGAAATTGAATAAATTCTTTAACAAACATCTAGACAGAGGCCTAAAAAGGGTGGGGCTTGTGGGGTGGTCACCCCAAGAGTCTCTCTGCAGGGGGAAACCAAAAAGGAGTTTCGGGCTGAAATTTTTAATGCAAGTCAGTCCAAATATTGCTGAAAATGAGGTAGTTTAGCATAGTTTTAGGTATATAATATGTTGCAAAACCGTTGTTAGATGTTGGCTCCACCCCAGACCTTGCTGGGGGAACTTACAGTGCTACCCCAGTAAAAAAAAGGATTGAAATGGTAAATAAGAAATTTTTTTTTTGAACTAAACAACCATCTTTTTGACTAAAACTTTTGTGAAAAAATATATTTTTTTATTTTTCGCTAATTTCTATTGGCCCGACGGGCATTTGTTTTTAAAAGTTACGATCTAAATGTATTTTAAATGTCTTTTAAACGTCTTTTAAACATTAATGTTTAAAAGACGTTTAAAAGACATTTAAAACACATTTAGAACGTAACTTTTAAAAACAAATGCCCGTCGGGGGTAGTTTAAAATACAATTTGCTTGAAAAATTAGGCATTGAGGATCTGAACTTATGCGTAGTTCTTATAATGCCATCTCCGGAATCGAAGCCAGCTACTTTTTGTGAAGCCTCTGTTACAAGCTTTACGCATCGTTCTACTGCTTGGGCGTGACATGGAAACTTTTCAAAGTTTCACTCAGCCAATGTTTTACCTGATTGGATCTTTGACCAAACAGCTTTATTTGAGACTCTTCGCAGCAAAGGCGTCGGCAAAACTCAACTCCCTAATATGAACCCTTTTGTCTACTACCATTGTAAAAAGCAAGTTTTCTGCATGTGCAAAAAAAGCGTTTCTCTCAATTTCTGGGTCTATTACTTTTAGCAGGAATCTTGACGACTTTATCATTTCAAATACATGTTCTGATCTATTTGTGAAGTATTTACTTTTTTTTATATAAAACCACCCATGGACATATGATTTTAAAAGAAAAGAAACTAAGAATTTGTGCTCCTCTGTTGGAGTTTCTAGGCGCAAATACAATCGTGAACTATATCGTGTTTGCTGTTGCTTACCACCTTGAGTGTGAAATTGCTCCAGGTTCACAAATAGATAAATTTTCTGAACAATTGGCTGATTTAATAGCAGAACTTATATCTAACAAGAACTGCTGATCTTTGCTTAAAATTTTGCGGTCAATATCTGGAATTTTACATTGGACACTGAAAAATTTTACCACTGGTAATTTTTCACACTTATTAAGCTGTGTACCAATCGGACCGCTAAATGATTTTGGGCCTGTCGTTTCTCTGTCTAACGTTTGAAATAAATGCCGGAATGGCAATTCGTTGAAGTGTAAGAGACAAATCCCCCACTGCAATGGTTGGTTTACATATTTATCATTTGTGGCAATAACACCGGATTTCCATCCTTTTTTAGTAACAGTGTCATCACATCCGATTATGTCCAGTTCATGAAATGAAAATCCAGCTTCATTCAAATATGAAATAAAGCTACTTGCAGTGTTTTCAGCAGACCCAGAAATTGGTAAAACATGACCAACGTACACAGAACCTGGTGCTTGTAAAATTTAATAATTTTCCTCTTTTATGGTTTGTCGAAACCGTTTCGATTTATTTTTTTCAATCACTACAGTTTTGTCCTTCCTCTTATCAAAATACAGTCCTCGAAGTGGTTTATATTTCTCCTTGCTCTGCATTTGAAGTTGCGAACAGTTTGCCACTTTTGCTCTTATTCATAGCAATCGCTAGTCAGAGCAGTATTTTTCATTGTAATGCGCATCTGCCATTACTATTGAACTCTTTTTGCTTTAGTGTTTCATCTAAATGGTTTGAGCATGAATGTTGCGATAATAGATTGTGTAATTTGTGTTGTTTCTTTTACGTCAATACTTCCGATTTTACCAATAGCATGCATTCTTTGGAAGTACACAAATTTTAGTTCAATGATAGGGATTTTTTTTTCTTTTTTACACATATTGACAATTGAAACAGAACACTCGCATTTACAAGTTTCAGTTTCTATTTTACATTTGCAGTCTAATGTTATTTTACACTTACACGCCGAGACAACAAACAATAACAATGATTTTGTTTTGAAATCTTCAACTCTCTTTTTAAACTTCCCTTTTGCTTTATCAGGCTTAAAAGATTTCATAAGGTTACGATAACTGTCATGGTATTAATTTATTAATTGGACAACTCTGTAAATTGTTACTGTGGGTAGTAAAGCTTTATCAAACACTAACTTAACTTGTTGTGCGACACAATTTGAAACATAAAAAAACATAACTGGTTAATTGTTTGATTTCAAGGCTAGTTTGTAGTTTTAATTAAAACAACAATTAAGAACTTCTTCATAAGTTGGAAGTTTATTTGCAGATAATTCTATTGGACGATCAAAAATCGGGCAAATAAATTCGCTACGAGTAATTTTTTTAAAAACAGCCATCACAGGTTGGTTATTATTATCAAATAATCAAAATAAAATATAATCAAAACATGTTGTTGTGGCAAGAAAGCGCACTTTGTTACGAAAATGATAAAAAGCATGTTCTTGAATATTTGAGTATTTATTCAAATATTAAACTACGATGCGCTAGCTCCAGATGTAAAATATTGGTATTATATGTTTAGCATTTTCCTTAGATACCCTTGAAGCATGTTTTCCGTATAATAAAGGTATAGTAAATCAAAAATCAGAAAAAAAAATATTTCGGCCCACCCTTACATACATACTTACATCAAAAATCTTGCCTTTAGTGCTTTGTTAATTTCTGAAATATATGTAAGTTGGTTTGTATTTGTGTATGTGTTTTTAAAATGTTCGAAACTAATCAAAAATCTTGGTTTAGTTTGTTTAGTTGACATTTTGAAACTAAATAATATTTTATAATTATTTTTTTCTGCCAAAATGGTCTATTATACAAACACTACTACACACAAAAAAAAATTTCAAAAAAAGACCGTAAACTAGCTTTACCACACCGCAAAAGGTGGGCAGATTTTTCCGATAGCATGCCTTTTATTTTTTTCACTTGTTATAGTTTTGTTTTTATTAATTTCTTTTTTTGGTAAGCTAGATAGTTTCTTTTCTCTCTTCCAGTTACTTCATTTATTAAAGACCAAGTTTTTTTTGATATTAAACTTATTTTGTCCAGCTTGTTAGAATAGTACTTTATTTTAGCTTGTTTTAAATTATTTTGATAAAACCTTTTATATAATTTGTACGCATTTCTGTAATTTTTTTTTTAGATTTTATAAATTTTATGTAAAGTTTTTTTTTTCTCCTTGATGCTTTTATCAAGATAATTGTCATTCATTAGTTTTAAGTTGCTTGTTTTTCATTTCAGTGTTAAGTTTTGGGCAGACATTGTCATAAGCATTTTGTAAAGTATTCGAAAAATTGTTAAACGCGCAGAGGAATAGACATCTTCCTATTAAATCAAATTGTACAAATTCTTTGTACAATTTATTATAAAATGATAAACTATACAAAAAATTTTCTGAAAAGGAGTTTTGCATCTTCCCATGTTTCTAAGATACATATAACATCAAAAAGATAGTTTTTAAAATAATAAAAATGTTTAAATACTTCAAAGTTTTTATTTATTAGTCGCATATTTATACTTAAAATACCAAAATTTTTATTTTCTTTTTCTCTATTAAACTCGTCAGGTTTATAGTCAGGCTTGGTCGGGAAGCGGGTGCGATTGCACTCGATAACTGACCACGGAAATAATATTTAGTTGCGAAAAACCGGTTAGATTTTTTAGCCGTTTTGAGAACATTTGAATTTATGTATGTTTCTTTAATTAAGTTTATTATTTTATCGTAATTTTTAAAGTATTTTGTTTTACGGACATACATGGAAACATATAAAAACTTGAATATTCTCAAATATCTTTGTGCGGAAAAATAAAAAAAGAATATTTGCGAACACAAAAAAACCGCCAAACCTAATTCTATTAGTTCAAAAAATACAAAGCGAATTTTCTAGAGTATTCAGTTGAAATATTTTAAAAAATTGTATTAACTGAGTTTTGCTAAGTTTTCGTTGAGATTTCTAGCATAAATTGTTTTAAGAATATACTACCAAAGGAACTATTATTTTAATTCTCGGAGCCACATCTACAAAGCTATAAATGTTTTAAACTAACGTTATTTGTTTACAAAAATAAATGTTTTAAGTTTAACTTTTTTAACTTGTCAACGTTTTGTAAATATATTACAGATTGTATTAGTATATTTTTATGTTTTATATAAGGGATGTATTTTTTATATATGTTATGTATTTTTATGTATATATTTTTAAGCATGTAATTTTATGCATAATAATGTATTATTATGCATGCATAATAATGTATTATTATGCATGCATAATAATGTATAATTATGCATGCATAGTATTGTATTATTATGCATGCATAGTATTGTATTATTATGCATGCATAATAATGTATTATTATGAATGCATAAAAATTCATTATTATGCATAAAATTACATGCACAAAAATACATACATAAAAATACATTACATATATAAAAAATAATTTCCAAAATTAGCAAAAAAAAAAAAAAAAAAAAAAAAGCAAAAAAAAAAAAAAAAATAATAAGTTACATGCATAATAATGTATTTTTATGCATGTTATTTTATGTATGTGTATTTTATTCAAATGTAATCTTTTAAAGCATTTTGTGCAATTGATTTTGTAAACAAAAGTACTTTTAATAATAACTGCGTTTTTTAATGAAATTATTAATAATCATTAAAGTTAATACAAATAATTTTAAACACTAATACATTTTCCACAGTATACCCGATAACTGATTCTTTCCCTCAAGAAAGAAAAGTTTTTAAGTTCTTAGAAATTGGTTTACTAACTTCAATTAATTTTGCTTCAGCCATTCTTACAAACTCGTTATACTTAAATTTAAAGTTATTTTTTTCTGTTGTAAATACTAATTAAGATTGTAAAACCCACTCAATAAACATCCTTAGTGTTATAGTGAAGCAGTTCCGTTTCCACCTCACATAGTAAATTAACATTTTTTAGTTGATTTCTATTTAGCTAATTGAATATCTACAGTTACTAAATGATTTGATTATTTCATTTGTCCTCCTTACTAAGAAAAATTGTTTCAAATGTGTTAAACTTTTCAAACTAAGCAAAGCATAAAACAGTTATTGAAAAAACTATTTTATTTATGAATAAATCATCTAGTGTTAGTTTTATTGGTTGAATCTTGTTGGACTTTTCAGGGGCTGCATTATTTTGACAGCCTTTTTTATGTGCCACAGCGTAAAAATGACTAAAAAAAATACCGAATCGTCCTCTTGACTATTTCGTGGCTCCTAACATTGTGAGTCTCGAGGCTATAGCCCTTCTACTCCCCCTCCCCTCCCCATCTCCTCAATCCAACACTGGAAATATAACATAAGTATATAAATAAAAATTGTATATACTCTTTGATAAATCGAAGAACATTTGTTTCCTTATTAAACAATCATTGATAGTAAGTTGCTACTTTATATAAAAAGTATCACTTAATTTTATAAAAAAAAATTATAAAAGAGCAACGTTTCACAAATATTTGCTCTTTTTTTAACTGTTTTTAAAATGTTCTTAAAACGACTAAAAAATGTTCTCAAAACGACTAAAAAATCTGGCCGGTTTTTCGCAACAAAATATAATTTCTGTGGTCAATTATCGAGTGTGATCGCACCCGCTTCCCGACCAAGCTTGTTTATAGTATGAGTTGTTGAGACAACTTTTATTTATTTCAGTCAATTATAATAGTAATAAATTTTTATCCAAAATCTGTTTTTTTTTTTCACTACTGTTTACTTAAAAGATACATGCTCACTGTTGAATAAAAATTTAAAAAACTTTCATATTTTTTTGATTAATTTTTTGTTTTAAAAAAAAAGCTATATCCTTTTTGTTAGTTTGCAAAAATATTTAAAATTGGAGACTCTAAGTTTTCAATATTAGTTGTCATATTATTTTTGTTAGTTAAACTCATTTTTTATTTGATCGTTTAATAATTTTTAATCAATATTAACAAGTAAAATAAAAAATAAAAACAATAAAAATAAATTTGCATTACTTATCCTTGTTTGTCGTCGCATTGCTTAAACTCGTCATTTCTCTTACGACATAGAAGTTTTTATTTCATTATTGTAAATAGAATTCAATAATTTGGGTCTACTTCTTCTTTTTGCAGTATAGAACTTGGTGACCGTAGGGCTAAATTCAGCTCAATATTGAAAATGTGAATTATGAGCAAAATAAATTTTATTAAAAAATTTATTAATTATTGCAGGTGTCTTTTTTTAAATCAGGTTTATACATAAAACTATTATTTGGTAAAAGTTTAGTAAATATAAATTGAGTATAAATAAATTACTAAAAAGATCTTTTGAAGGTGTTATACGATTTACGCTTAAACATATTTTATACAGCGTATTTTTGTCTAGAGCGAACTTGGTTATTTGCTTCTTTAAAATACTAAATACTTTTTAACATTTGTTTTATATTTTTTGTATGTTTTCACCACACAATGGTATCGTTATTGACAGTATAAGTAAATTTCAAGCTACATTTTATCTAATGATGATAATTTTTTCTCAGCATGATAATTAAACTAAGTTTGATGTTTTTTGTTTTGGTCGTTTAAGTTTTTTATAAATGATGATTGTAAGTTTTTTCTTCTTGACAAATACATAACAGGGTGGTATATTTATACTCCATTGCTGCCAAAAATTGGCTAAAATAAAATAAAGGTTTTAGGCTAGCACCAAAGTTCCTAAACTCCGTGTAAAACCTGAGGAAAATTGTTACATAAATACTTATGGGGATATATTTAGAAAAAACTAAAGACAAACAATGGCAATAACACAAGATGATTGGTATCGTATTTACACTAGAACTTATCAAATATTATATTCAAGATAAAATGCGGTATTGGAATACAAAGAATAACTTGTATTAAAAAAATTTAATCATTTACGTATAATATTTAGTTCTAATTGGACGAAAAATTTGCACTTTTTTTTTGACCTTGATTTAACCCATGTTGTGAATTGTTTTTCTTATTTTTTTGCACAATTTTTGTGTTGTATAATTTAAAATATATAGTTTTTCTTTAAATATATGTGTATTTTTATTATTTCGTTTATATTTCATTCATTACTATGATTTTCATTTATTACTATTATAATGATTAAAAGGAATTTTTATCCAAAACCTGTTTTTTTTTTTCACTACTGTTTTCTTAAAAGATACATGCTCACTGTTGAATAAAAACTTAAAAAACGTTCATATTTTTTTGATTAATTTTTTGTTTTAAAAAGTTGCTTATAACTAGTCGAATTTTCATAGTCAGATTTTAGGTGAAATGTCATATCTTAGGAAGAATACAGTTTATCATATTTAAATTTAATATTTTTTATTAGCTGCTTGGTCGCAGTGGAGTGATTGGGGAATTTGTAATGTTTCTTATGGATATATAATTAGAACAAGAGAATGCAATAATTCCATTGATGTATCTAGGTGTTGCGGTAACAACTCTGAAGTTAAACCATGCTTTGGTATAACAATTAATTTTTTAAAATATTTTTTTATAGAATTTGTCAGTTAAAAAAGTACCTGTAAAAAAAAAAAGTGTTCTGTAAAACAGGATAGTAATGATGATATCGGTATTAATGATGATGCTTGATGATGATGGTGATGATGATGATGATGATGATAATGATAATTATAATGATTATGATGATGATGATGATGATGACAATGATCACAATGATGATGATAATGATGATGACAATGATCACAATGATGATGATAATGATGATGATGATGATGATGATGATGATGATGATGATGATGATGATGATGATGATGATGATGAGAGAAAGTCCTTAGCATTATTATTATTATTATTATAATTATTATTATTACTATTATTATTATTGTTATTTTTATTATTATTTTTATTATTATTATCAAATCAAATTTATCAATAACAGTTTTTTATCAAATATTTTTAATAATTAAGTTTACAATTTTAGTATATTGGGGAGAATGGAGCATTTGGTCACTTTGTGATGCTTCTTATGGATATGGATTTATGAACAGAACTAGACAGTGTAATGCAACAAATATCAAAGACTGGTGTCCTGGTAACAACCTTGAAGTTCATGAATGTTTTGGTAAACTAAATTATTTTTAAAGTATAGTATATAAAAACTTTTAACACCAATAAATATCTTCTAAAACACAAACAAAAATATTTTGTTATTAGAAAATTTTTTTTTTGTAAAGAACGCTTTGTTATTAGAAATAAATATTTTTTCTCAGTTTTTTTTTGTCTCTATATATATGAATACATAAAAAATACATTAGAAACTCGTATAGTGACATGTGACATCGTTACCCTCTATACTAGTATATTACATAATCTTTGAAAACATGCTTTAAAATTCTGGATTTATCTGAGTTTATTATTGAGTCAGTATCTTTTATTTTAAATAACAACAATTTCATATTTGATAAACAGTTGTTTCTCCATTATATTGGTACAGCTGTTTTTTAGAAAAGATTTCCCCGACAGTTATAATCAACTTTACACATTAATTAAATATAGTCTAAAAAACATATGCTTGACTAATATTGGCAATCTAAGTTATCTTTTAAGATTTCTGTTATTTATTTCAAGACTTCTGTGGTTCTTGTTTTAAACTTAAGTTTCAGTTTTTTTTTCTTGAAGTTGAGAAAAATTTTTTTGTTAAAAGAAAATTTAAATTACTAAAGATTAAAAAAAACCTGTCTGCTGTTATTGTGATCATAATTTTTGGTTAATAGCAATATAATAGTGTCAAGACTGTTTTTTGCTTTTTAAAAAGCATAAGGTGAACAGAAAATAATCTTTGGTACCAAACAAAAGTTTATGACATCTCAAGCGTCTGAAAAAAATATTTTACTTTTTATAATACTAATAACAATTTAATTATTTGTGAGAGGTGTTGTTATAATAGTTTTTAAAATATATAGAAAAATGTTTTTTAAAACTTGTGGAATGTTATACATTTATTTTTTAGTTTCGATCCAATTACAAATCATAAACTAATTTTGATTATTGATAAATTTGAATTATTATTAAATTATGACTCATTTTCTTTGTAGCAATGCACACCAATAATCTCTTTCTTAAAGAAAGTTTGTTCTTTTGTTAATTATCTTAAACTCTTTCTGAGGTGTTTTTTTTAAAATAATTATATGCTATTTAACATATTGTCTCCAATGGCATCCCAATAAGAAACATGATGTTGGGACAACGTTATTCCCACGTTTTCTGTATCGTTGGAAAGACCTTGATGTTATAAATGAAACAGCGGAAAACGTCATTTTGCTAACGTTATTACAACGATGTTAAATGGCGTTGTGACAACGTTACATTTTAGCTAAATGACGTCGGGAAGGCGTTAGAGTAACGTTAAATTTAAAGAAAAAAGACGTTTAAAAGGCGTTAGACAAACGTTATATTTTTTTTCCTAAAATGAAGTGGAGCCAAAGTCTTTTTCATCGTTGTTTAGTCGTTGGAATAATGGCATAAATGAGACGTAAGTCAACGTTATATTGACGACGTTTGCAAAACGTTGTGAGAAAAACGTCGTCCAACGTTTTTCTAACATTTTTGATGTTATTTCTCAATTGAAAAAACAATAAAACACAATTTTACACTGTATAACTTGGCACTAAGAAATTATTTTTTCTTTTTATTTATTAAGGTCATACAAGATTTTTTATATTAGTCCGGGCAAATAATTGAAAACAAAAATTAAAAGTAAATAAACATTGTTTCAAAATTTTAAAATTATAAACATTAACTTAGAATAAAATTAGTTTGATTTTTAATTTCTTTGCAAGACTCAACCATATCTCAAACCACTTGCGTAATCTTTGTTTGACACTGGACAAGGTTGAAACATTAAAAATCAGGACAATCATCAGGGTAAAAAATTTACTAGAATCAACACTTTTTAAAGAGAGTTAAGTTAAAGATAACATGAATTACTTACAAAAACATAAAAACTATTGGAATCGGCTAAATAAAAAAATCACTAATTAAGTTTCAATAATTATAGTTTTCTAATAAACTGGTAATCAAAGAATTAGCCTTTCACCACATAGTTGATTTTGATATCATCATATATTTATATATGATGATATCTATCTATTTATATTTTTTACTGCATTCAACAAGATCAAGCCTTAAAAAACCAAGTCAATGTAAGGTCTTAAGAAACCCAAACTATTAAATAAGTAACTCTAATTAAATCATGGCAAAGTCATATATATATAAAAACATTTTCATTTACTAAGTTTTGTAACAAAAGTAAAATTTTAAAACATTTGAATTATTAAATAACAAATTTGTTATGCTGCAACCAAAACGTTAAAAAACATTTATAGGCTGAATAAATTGGATGACATAAGTTGTAATTGATTGTAAATGATTTAGATTAAGAAATATGAGATAGTGATTCATTTTGAAAATTAAATACTGACTTAGTAAGTATAATGTTAAACTGTGTGTGTATTGATTCAAAAAAAAATATTTTTATTATGACTAAGTTCTGGTGTTAAACTTAGATGTTCTGTTGTTGTTTCTTAAGGATATGTTTTTCGACTGCTTCATAGTGAGAAGTTCTGATTTCTATCCCTAACATGCCCCTGGTAATAACGCGGAGGTGAACAACAATAAAAAATAATACTAATCTTGAATAAAAAAATATCTTTACACAAAATCGTATAAGAATTACATTACCTAAGTTATAAAGAAGCTTATTAGGTAATTTCTAGTCTAAATTAGTTCCACAAGAAACAAATAAATTTTCCATTCAAATAAATAAAAATATATTATTTATTAAAACAGCTGAATTGAATGTCATAAAAAACTCTATATTTTTATTGACGTTTAATTAAACTATTAAATAGTTTAATAATGGATATTAAAAAAACCCATTATTGCATTATTTATAAGTAAATAAAATATTATGTGAAATATTATTTATGTTAAAAACTTTTACTATAAAAGTAATGTTAAATATACTATGTATACAAAAATATAACAAAAATTTAACAACTTTTGAAATTCAAAAGTTGTTAAATTTTAATAAAGATATATAATAAATAAAAGAGAAAATAAAATAACATGTTTTTTGATAACAAAAAACATGTTATTTTATTATCACTCGACTGTATAATAAAAAATTTAAAAAATCACATGTTTTTCGATAACGGGTTTTCAACCATTTTGCTTAAGTTTTTTTTTGTTTTGTAAAATCAAGTTGTGTTAACGTTAGAGTGCTGACGATGCTTTGATGCCAAAAGTTAAAACGTAAAAAAAACAACGTTGTTTCAAAGTCGTTCTATCGTTAATCAGACTAACTTTGGTTTTAAGTTAAACAACCAACGCTGTTTTAACGTCGTTTTAATGTTAACATTTAAGACGTTAGATGATAGCGTTTTTTCGACGTTCCTCCGACGTTTGATTGCAAACGTTAGAATAATGCCGTTATGCCAACCTTGGAACATCGTTGGAATTAAGTTAACTTGCGTCGCGAACAAAATCCAACCAAAATACAACAACGGCTCAATGTCTTTTTTTTACTGGGATGCCCTGGACAGATACTTTTGTATGGCTTTATTTTATAAAGTTTTGTTAAAAACCTTTCCTCCTAATACTTTATGTTGTATGGCATGACATTTTTTTTGCAGAGCAACATATTGAAATCTGAGCTATTAAAACAACAAACACGCTTATCTTTTTCTGATGTATATATTGTTCAATATAAAAGCATACTTTAACCACTCACGTGTGTACGTCTAGCTTCCTAATTTTTCGGTTTTCTAATTCACTTCAGTCAAAATTAAATTACGAATTATTAAAAACGAGTTAGCAATAATATTGTTTTAATTCTGATTCTTATATATCAGAATTATAACACTATTATGGCCAACTATTACTAAATATTTGTTAATGAATTGAACTACAAAAAAAGCAAAATATTATCTTACATCTAATATTTACCTGTTTGAGTTAATGAATATACCTTTGATTTGCGATAAAAATAGAGAAAAACAAATAATGGTTCATTATTATCTTTGACCATTCTATTCTTGCTATTTTTAGCAATGCTTTTATTAGCTCGTCGTCTCAGTTTATTTGTTTGTTGTCTGTGGGCATCAAATCTTGCAATCAATTTTTGAGTCACTTCCTGATGTTAGATTATCTTTAAATTTCGCAAACATACTTTTGCTAGATGATAATTTTCAATAATTAGTTTTGTAATAAACCAATTAATTTAATTAATTTTAGATGTAGATGCTTAACAACAGCGAGATTTCATTTTTGGTAGAGAATTGAAAAAAAACTGAATTATAATTTCATTTAATGATGTTGAAGCATAATTCCTTCTTTGGTTATAGTAGATGATAAGGAACTTTTTTCGTTGTTGAAAAAATTTCCGTTTGCAAACAGGCATTCCACCTACTTTAAGTAAAAATTAAAAAATTTTCAGAGTCATACATTTATGTAGTTTTTAAATTATAAACAAAAAGTTGTGATTTTTTGATATTTTTTATTTGGTCAAGTGATTTTCAATGGTTGCCTTCCTCGGTTGTACAATTTTAAAATCTACAACATTTTAAAATTTTCCTTTTAATTGTCGCTTTATACCACCTTCTTTTAACGTCCTTTTTTTCCTGAAACAGTATCGTTTAGTTCAATTTAGTATCGTTTTCATTTTTTTTAATAATAAGGTCCAAAAATATAAAGTGAATATAAAGTGCCAGTATGCCAAAAAAATTAAATCCTTATTTTTTATTAATACTTGTTGTTTTCTGTTTAACTTTGTAAAAAATAAAGCATTCAATAATTTTTTTTGCGTTTAAATCCAAATAAAAATGTGTCTCACTAAAAAAAAAAAAAGTTTGTCGTCCTTTAAAATTTATATAAGAATTTAAAATAGATCAACAACTACTTTTATTTGCTTCTTTTATTGCTCATTTTTTTTATCAAACATTTTTTTCAGAAAATGAAGAATAAAACAGTTAGAAAAAAAAGATATCACAAGTTTTAAAAACATTCAGATACACTATGTAAATAGAGTTTGTTGAAAAAAACATGCCAGGTTTTATAAATGAGGCAAAGTTTTTAATTTCAAAAACTTTGTCTCAATATTTTTATTTTATTTTATTTTTTTTTAAACATCTTTTCTTCCAACAAGGCTGCAAGCAACCACTATTAAGAGTTGGAAGATACTGGAAAAGAAAAAATGAAGATTGTATAGCAAGAAGACGATTGACAGACGAATTAAAAGATTGCAAACTATATAAATCAGGAAAGCAAAATAGAAAGAAGCGAATTCCAAACAACGGATGTTTGAGGAAGAAAACTAGAAGAATATGAGTTTTTAGAGCACTTAGGAACAGTCACAGAAAAAAGATAAGACTTATTTAAATGATAATTAACTAGAGAATATATTTTAGTAGATGACAAAAGAGACGCTAGCTCTTTAGAGCAGTGCCCGTTATAGTATATTTAGAAAAGAGAAAGAGAAGCAACATTACAACGATGTGATAATGGATGAAAATTGGCTGCAAGAGCAGGTTCAACTATGTTTACAATGCGCTTTTACATCTTGTCTAAAAAAGAAAGGTCATCATTAACCCAGATATGGCAATAGTCCGCCCCAGATATGGCAATAGTGTTCCATACAAGATCGGATTTGAGATTTATAGAGATAGAGAATAGAATCCGGAGAAAGAAAGTGTCGAGCTTGATAAAGAGATGCAATTTGCAATAACAAAGAGTAGAAGAAAGAGTTATTCCTAGAAGATGAAAAGTAGATGACTCATCAAATACATTATCGTTCGAAATATAGGAAGGTCTAATTTATTGCGATAACAATTAGATGAAAAAATTTAGTTTTATTGGAATTAAAATTCAACAACCCCTGTGAGCCCATTGTTGTAGCAGAAAGGAGATCTTTTTTAAGCTCAATTTTCCATCCAAGTAATCAGACAGTGTTGTTTTCTTATCACCACAAGAACAAATGGTAGTACCATCAGCGAACAATGCTAACCTAGATGTGAGAATATGAAGATCGTTAATGTAAATTAAAAAAAGTTTTGGGCCAAGGATTTAACTTTTAAGAACCCCTGAAGTTACAGAATACGAAGAAGAGTGTTGTCCATCAAGAACAATATTTATGCTGTGATTAAAAAGGAAGGATTTAATAATCTTAAAGATATAAATCAGGTTGTTCTTCAGAATTTTTAAAAATAGGGATAACAGTAGGCTTGAAAGTAAGACTCTGATAAGCATTTGTTGAATAATTCTGAAAGGATAGACAACAGCAACGGAGAACTTTGATGCAAGACCATAACAGGTATGTTGTCCAGGCCACAAGCTGTATAAGATTCTAAGCAGTAAATCACTTTAAATACCAAAGCTGGAATAATACAAACGTCAAGCAATGGATCGACCTTTTTAAATGGCTATATCAGTTAGAACACAAATAGTGGAATCATAAGATAATATTGCTAAAAGCTCTTAGCAAACAGTTTAGCTTTTTCTTTGAGTGAAGTTACAAAATCTGAACTATACAACATAGGTGGAAAAACAGATTTGTCCTTATTATTGTTACTATTAAAGAGTCTCCAGAAGTCTTAAAAGCCTAATTTTCGAGGCAAAATGCGAGATTTCATGACTTGAGAATAGCGGGCTTTGACGTTAGACAAAACGTTTTTACAATCGTTTCTAGTAATAGTAAATAGACTTTTATTTTCAGAATAATTATTTTGCTGATATATATGTAAGTAACGGTTTTGAATGGCAACTGCAGCAGCAAAATGTGAGGAAAAGCATGCAGAAGAGTGAGTCTTGACTTAGATTTGCTGAGAGGGAATAAAAGGTTCGATGACAGCTTGAATGCACAAAGTTATGTAAGAAGTAAATTGTTAACAGGAAGACTAAAGATTTTTACCGAAGGGCTATCACAAAGATAATCACGAAAAAAGTCCCAGTTATCTTTAAGGTAATTGAGTTACGATGATAGTCGGATTCTGATAAAGAAGAGTATTGAAGTAATTGATTTAGAAAGAAATAGACCGTGATCAAAAACACCTAAGGAGGTATTTAGAAAAACTGAGCACTGACTAGGATCAGAAACAAGATACAAATTGAGTCGAAAGGGATATGGGTTGTCTGGAAAATAAGTAGTAAAATAGACTATTTGAGTTAGAAATTAAGAAAGGCAAAATTTGTGGTCTTTAATGCCTGCAGAGTCACTGACACTAAAGCCAGCCGTTCATATATAGCTTAATATAAGTCTAAAATGCAAAATTTTTAATTTTATACCATGATTTATATGCAATCTTATTCCATGTTGAACCAAAAATCATAAAAATGAGGGAAGTATAATGGTTACACCATAACGCCCTAGTTTGCCTAAAGTTTAAAAAAAATTAAGTTAACGGTTAAAAAAATTTAGAATGATAGTTATATAAATTTATTTGTTCTTTTCTTAAATATCAAATAAATGATGAATATACAATTGATTATATAACTACTTTCCAATAGATTTATGATCACCGGTTTATAACTAAGTAAAAGGTTATTGAGGAAAGGTTTTTACAATTAGCTTTTTATATTTCAAAACTTATAACTTTATTTTTTAATCAATTAGAATCAAATTGTTACATCACCTACAGTGCTGGATTTAATGAATCAAATATTCTTAGGTGGTGTTCTGGCAACAACTCTGAATGCTTTGGTAAACTAAAATATTCACTTTAATTTAATTCTATACTTATATAACTATATATATATATATATATATATATATATATATATATATATATATATATATATATATATATATATATATATATATATATATATATATATATATATATACATATATATATATATATATATATATATATATATATATATATATATATATATATATATATATATATATATATATAAATATATATATATATATATATATATATATATATATATATATATATATATAATATATATATATATATATATATATATATATATATATACTTATATATATATATATATATATATATATATATATATATATATATATATATATATATATATATATATATATATATATATATATATGTATATATATATATATATATATATATATATATATATATATATATATATATATAAATATATATATATATATATATATATATATATATATATATATATATATATATATATATATACTTATATAAATATATATATAAATTTATATATATATATATATATATATATATATATATATATATATATATATATATATATATATATATATATATATATATATATATATATATATATATATATATATATATATATATATATGTATATATATATATATATATATATGTATATATATATATATATATATGTTTAACTATTGTCATAATAACATGTCGTAAATGTTTAACTAATGTCATAATAACATGTGTTACTGTGACAATAGTTATACATTTGCTAGTCAAAAGGCATGTAGAGAAAAGTAATTTAAAAGAAATTTACATGAATAAAATAAAAAATTTTAATCATAAATTATTGTTTATTAAAAAAAAATCTTTTCAATTTAAAATAAAATAGAAATTGTTGGATCAAAACATGGTATAGCAAATCCTTAAAAGGGGTTAATAATACAACAGAAAGTCAAATAAATTTTTATTTAAGATAAGTTTCTTTAAAAACTCAATGTTTTTTAAAAGTGTGTTATTGGTTTCTTACTTAAAAAAATAGTTTTAAAACATCACAAGATAGATTATTTATTATACGCAACATAAAAACAGTTTTTTTCATTTTTTGTGCAATATCTTTAAGTGTTGGTTTAAGAGCAATAATAAACTAGAAGAAAATTACTTACCAAGCATAGATGTATTGACCAATTTTAAAAACACTTTTACTTTGTTAGTCGAAACATTGTAGATTTATTGAGGGTTATATAAAAATACATTTCCAGGTTTATTTTGCTTTTTGTATTTATTTTTCAGGGATAAATTTTACCCAAGAAGCAAACAATATTGGCGGAATTTAGGGGCAATATTGTCTACAATATTAACGCAATGTTATAAAATATATCGCGATAATATTCAATGTGAACATTTTCCCAATATTGGCGCTACAATATAACGCAAATACTGTAAAGACATAATTGGCGGTACAATATTGGGCCAATTTTGTAAAGTCAATATAGGCTAATAATGACAAGATTTTCAAATTGCAATATTGGTGCAATAATGTTTAATATATCGCCCCAAAAATAGAGATATAATACTCGCCAATATTGACGTAATATAGTTTACAATATAATCCCTTTATATAATTATATTTAGCCAATGTATTGAGTTTTTCAGATTAAGTTTTTGTTTTTAAAAATTAATAAAAAATATTCGTGTCTACAAATATTTAATAATTAATTTTTTAAGCAGTATTTTTGTTTAAATAATACCATAGTACCAGGCTGCATTTTTCATTTATATATATATCATTATAGTCTTGGAGATGGCAATGACACGCTCATATAACACGCTTTAAGAAAAAATAAATTTAAATCATTAAATTCATATCAAGTTATACGAAATAGATATGAATGAAAAAAAAATTATAGAGGCTATATTTATAAAAGATATATTTATTCATACAAGTCTGTCCGCTTTCTCCTAACCTTGACCACAATTACACAGTAGAAAATAAATTAGGATGTATTCACCACATCAAAAAGCTGTAGTGAATACACCCTAAAGACGTCTAAGATGTCTAAGATCATGCATTGCTAACTGGGTATAAAAGATACAAATTACACCAAAATATTATATGCGTTTATATAAAACATTCTTAAATACAACATAATTATAATCAATCATATGTCATATTGTATAATTTGTTTGTATGTTTCATATGAATGTATCAAATATTTTAGAAAATAGAATTTTTATAAGTACATTGAACTCTTTCCAAAAACAGTTATTTAATATCAATTCGCTAATGGATAATATTTATTCATATTTATTCAGGTGTCTTTGTTCCATAATTTTTCTTCGCGATTTAGAAGATCTTTTACCATCTTTAACCGGCAAATAAATTCGATAAACTGAAAGAGATGGTCGAGCAAAGCTCTGATGGAATTACTTAACCCTAAAACACTAAAGAATTATTCAATATTTGAAAAACTAATAGACACTATCAGTGTTACTTTTTTTGTACCCTTTAACCTTTTAGGATGGAGGCATAGATAATTCTTCTTCATCACTAACAACATGAATTTCAATGCACGATGTATACTCTAATTGTCAAAAAAAAAAAAAAAAATAAAGAAAATATGAAACCATATTAAACAAATAACAGTTACTATATTTGGGTCAAATATAGCTGATTAGATCATAAGCATTTTGCAGATGTGTAACTTAAAATTAAACTAGCAAAAATAATACTGTATATAAGTAAAATATCAAAAAAATAAATAAATTCTTTATTTCAGCTGCATCCAGTTACTTTCAAAAGCGCGGCTTAAGGTAAGGCAGCCTAATGGAAGATGCTTGAAAGTAATTTGGCCAATACACCAAACTTTTATTGATTAGCTAAGAAAAATAGATTACATTCATGGCACACATATTTTTGTTTTTTCATTGAAAAAATTAGCCCGAGCAATTTTTCTAAACTTTATTGCCATCTTTATTTAAAGGATACTACAGCTAAAAAAAATTATGAAAATAAAATATATAATAAAAAAAATTTCAGATTAACTTTTTTTCTTTAGATAATTGTTTTCTCTAACTGAAAACATTAGTCTAAAATTTATTGAGGTTCATTTCCTAATGTAAAATGTAATCGCTTTTTATTTTAAGTAGATTTAGATTATTGCTTATTAAAAGAAAGTAAATTTTAAAGTTTGAGTGGTTTGAAAAGGTTTCCATAATAACGTTTTCTTATTAAAGTATGACAAAAAGGAAGAGTTAAATATTTGCCACAACGTTATTTTTTTAATTAAGATTAACATCTCATGCTCAATTGAATGAGTTAGCCAGGTATAGAATGAACTTTTTTTTTCAACTATGGAACACTAAAATGAAGTGTTTTTATTTTACATCACTAAAAAAATAAAACCAAAATTAATCGGTAATTAAAAAATTAGAAATTTAATTTTACATAAATTTTTTTTCTAAAATAAAAAAAACATTTATTTTATAACAAAAAAAATTTACTGGCATACTGCAGAAATAATACTGCAAAACATACAGTAAATTGTATAACTTTACTATTTACGATTTATAAAAATGACAATAACATTTGTTATTCAAGTATGAGAGTTCGCTTCATAAAAATATGATATATCATCGAAGTTAACATTGGAGGATTTTAAAGTGTCTTTATACAAATAACTATTTTAAGTGTTTTTATCTATCATAATGTTAATGTTATTATTGTTATATAAGGTTATAATTTTATAAATCGAATTGCTAGGTATTTAAAAAAAGCCTATCAACCACTTTGTTTTATTACGTCTACTAGTGTAAGTCTAATCGTTTATATGCAATTGTACATTTAATGTTCCCAATATGCATCTAGATGTTTTAAAAACGTTGTGACAGATGTTGAACATACAATTTCTGATGGTTGACTACTCTGCATATATGCGAATTGCATACAATAAATGTTTTTCTGGACAAATTGTCTTACAAAACATTTTTTAAATTTATAAGCGTGACCGCAGGTATTAATGGATAAAATACTGAATTGTATTTTGGAATTTAACTACATTTATAAAGATTGAGAATGTATTTATAAGTTTCATGTAATTACGTAAAAACCGATAGATCATGCTAGTTAAATTTAGTCTCAGTAGTCTTTAGTTGAAAGTAAGTCCAGTCAGACCAAAAACAGATTTGCTAAACTTGCATAATTTCAAATAAGTGTTGATCTTTTTAAAGCTTAAGATAGTAAAAAGAGTTGCAAGAATGATTTTTCTTGTTTTTCCTTCAAGATCTGGACAAATAAAGTACAAATGCCAAGATATTGAGATTTACAAATGATTTTGTGATAATTCCGACAATTTTATCGGCAGTGTTATTCTTTGCACTTTTAGAATAGAAGAAAAGTTTAACAACTGTCAACAAAGATTCCAAAGCTTTTATGACAAGAGAGTTTTAAAGATTAAATAAAGTATTAGGATTTGTATCAACAAGTATATAAATGAATTTTGTCTCTATTGATCGTAAGGACTTAACTTTACGTTTTTTTACATTTAAACACAGTTTTCATAGTTTTGCCCAGTTTGCTATAATGTCCTTATCTTTTTGCAGGTAATTGCATGGTGACTTTTCAGAAAACAAACTGCATAACTTAGTATCATCTGCAAATACATCATTCAAAACCAAATCAGAAAAATCATTAAAATATACCATAAAAATAAATACTGGAGGACTCCACTATTTACTATTATCCATTCTGAGTATGTACCACAATAACTATTACTCAAATGTTGATCTCTTAGGTAACCTCCAATCCAACTGTCGAATTTGCTATCTATTCTATAGGCTTTTAATATTACAAATAAGTGATAGTTGTGAAATATGTCAAAACTTTTGATATATCTACATATAAATTTTCTATATTACTTTTTTTTCTGAAGCTAATGTGCAATCGTTAACCATCACTAAAGTTTATTGCATATTCAAAGTTTCACTTGTGTAGTTTATTACTGTTTTCAGCATTACTTATTGCGTGAATTTTACCTTAATCTTGTTCAACCACAACTGATATAATGTAATTCAGCATATCTAATGTAACTTGTTGATTCGTTTATTATTTAAAAAAATTTAGTCAACAAAATAAACAATAAACGAAGTATTATTTCTTCTTTTGATTTTACAAAAATTACTCTAATTAAAATTTTAGCACTAGAGGCCTTTCAAAAAATCATAAGTAGTGCTAAAATTTATAAATAGAGTAATTTTTGTAAAATCAAAAAAAGAAAATAGTTCGTTTATTGTTTATTTTGTTGACTAAATTTTTTTACTTATTGGTTATAAATATATTTCAAGTTGTTATATATAAATAATATAAGAACTTGAAATATAATATATTTCATCTTCTTAAAATTCTGTTATTTAAGAGTAAATTTACTATTTTAATATTGATACTTATATTATAGGAACATTTTTCTACTTTTTCTCGCGATGCAGTTTGTTTTAAATCAATTATAACCACTTCTTTATGTGTTTCAATCCGTAAATCCCGGATTCACGGATTTCATTACTTTTACCTTTTCTTCTCGCGATACAATCTATTTTTAAATAAATTACAAGTACGCCTGTTTATGTAAAAATCCATGTAGCATATAATATTGGTGCAATTTTGGCACAATAATGGGTATCGTGGCCAATCTTGGCCAAGATATTTGATATTGAGCCATTATTATCAAACAATGTTACACAAATATTGCTTTACCAATATTGGAAAACGATATGTCGCCAATATTGACACAACAATATTGGCAATATTAGAATTTAATTATGTTACACCATTATTGCTTTACTAATAGTGATATACCAGTATCGGCGAAATATTGTTTGCCAATATTGGCTTTATATTATACAGTTAATATTAGCTAATGTTGACATTTTTACATGATGGTATGCATGTGTATCATTATGGAATATTCATAATGTCTTTTAGCTCTGTAAAATGTAAATAATAGCATCTTTTTACATAAACACACTTCCTTATATGAATGTTTTTTTACTAAAAATTTCAGATTTTAAAATGAAAATTTTAAGTTATGAAAAGAAAAGAAGTAGGAGAAGTAATTTTAAATCAATATTTACAGATTGAATTAGGAGAAGAAGTATTTGTAATTATCTTTAAAACAGAATGCATTGCGAGAGGAAATAGTAAAAGTAATAAAATCATTTAATTCAACATTTACGGATTAAAATACGAGAAGAAATGGTTTTAATTGATTTAAAACAAATTGCGTCAAGAGAAGAAGTGGAGAAATATTGCTATATTATAGGTATTAATTTTAAAATAGTAAGTTTACTCCTAAATAAAAATATTTTGAGAAGATTTCATCTATAAAATGTAAGTTTTATAATCTTGTTATTTTGTTAAAGGTATTCATATAAGAAATTAATACGTCAATTAAAAACGCAAAATTAAAACTTTATTAAAAATGTCAAGCAGGGTTACTTTTTTTTTTTTTAAATAAAACCTTTTGCCAGTTAGAAACAATAATAATGATGTGTGATAAACAATAAAAATGATGAAACAAGAAACAATATAAATGATGTGACTTTGTTAGAAACAATAATAATAAAAAAAAATAAAGTTTTTTTTATAATGTTTTTATTTTATATAGCATTTTATTTTATGCAATAGTTTAATGCTATGTTATAGTTAATAAACTAATCAACAAGTTAAAATAGAGCTGCTAAATCTCATTATACTAAGAGTAGTTGAACAAGATTAAAGTAAAATTCACACAATAAGTAATGCTGAAAACATTATTAAATGCATATATAAATGAGACTTTAAAAATGCAATAAGCTTTAGTGAGGATTGAAGCTTGAAAATAAGCTTTGGAAAATAAAACTATAATAGAATATTTATATCTAGATATATAAAAAAACTTTTGACACTTTTCATAATTATCATCGACTTACAAAATTAAAAGCTTATAGAATAAAAGACAAAATATTCAATCGGATTGAATGTTACATAAGCGATCGACAGCAGAGTATCAGTGTTGGTGATACATACTCATTATAGATAATAATAGATTTTAGGGCCCCTATATTTACTTTTATTATATATGTTAATGATTTTTCTGAATTAGTTTTAGGTGTTGTATTTGTATTTACAGACGATACTAAATTATATAATTTGCTTTCTGATAGCTCACTATGCAATAACCTGCAAAACGATATGGACATAAATGCAAACTGTACAAAACTATAAAAAGTAAACTTTAATGTAAAAAAAATGTAAAGTTATTAAGTTTTAATGGCAGAAACATATAAATACATTCACAATATATATATATATATATATATATATATATATATATATATATATATATATATATATATATATATATATATATATATATATATATATATATATATATATATATATATATATATATATATATATATATATATATATATATATATATATATATATATATATATATATATATATATATATATATATATATATATATATATATATATATATATATATATATATATATATATATTATATATATATATATATATATGTATATATATATATATATATTTATATATATACATATATATATATTATATATATATATATATATATATATATATATATATATATATATATATATATATATATATATATATATATATATATATATTATATATATATATATATATATATATATATATATATATATATATATATATATATATATATATATATATATATATATATATATATATATATATATATATATATATATATATATATATATATATATATATATATATATATATATATATATATATATATATATATATATGTATATATATATATATATATATATATATATATATATATATATATATATATATATATATATATATATATATATATATATATATATATATATATATATATATATCTATATGTAGTTACAACCCTTTTGTTTTTTATTAAATACCATTCAGTATTTAACCATCAACACCATCATACTTATGAATTGAAAAAAGCGTTTTGTAAGACAGATGTCCAGAGAAAATTTTATATTTTGCAATTCACAAATTTGTAGATCAGTCAACCATCTGAAATTGAATTTTCAACATCTGTCACAACGTTTAAAAAACATCTAGATGCATATTGGGAACATGAAATGTGCAACTGCATATAAATGATTAGACCGACACAAGTAAATACAATAAAACAAAAAGGTTGATGAGATTGTTTTAAATACCTAATTATTCTATCTTTAAAATTATAATCTTAGAATATTATAATAATAGCAACAATATTATTAATAACAATATGTTATATCAAAACTCTTATTATAGTTATTTGCCTAAAGATACTTTTAAATCCTCATATGTCAAGTTTGTTGACATATCATATTTTAATAAAACCAACCCTCTTACTTGAAACAACAAATGCTTTTTATAATTTTTTAAAATCCTAAATAGTAAAATTATACAAATCACTGTATGTTTACAGCAGTATGCCAGTAAACAAACTTTTTATTTATTATAGAGAATATGTTATTTATTGTAGAAAAAGTTAAAAATTAACTTTAATTTCAAATTAAATAATCACAGGTATGTTTTTGCGTTTGTTTTTTAGTGTTGTATGATAAAAACACTTTATTTTAATGTTCCATAATTAAAATAAAAGCATTCTTTGCACGGCTAACTCATTAAATTGAGCAAGAAATTAAGATCTTGTGCCAATTTGAGTCTCTAAATCTCAGGGTAAAGATTTACTAACTCAAATTAGTTGTTTTCAGGGTGCATTTAAATAGGCTCATTTGCCATAGTAAAGACATGCTATAAAGGAGAATGAAAACACTGATAAAACTAAATTGTGACATATTCTTAACTCATATTTAATGTTATATTTGAATAAAAAAATGTTTTATGAAAATCTTTCCAAACCACACTAACTTTAAAATTTACTTTCTTTTACCAATAATCAAACTCTACTTGAAAGAAAAAGCGATTACATTTTGTATAAAAAAATAAAACTCAGTAAATTTTAGACTAATATTTTCAGTTATAAAAAAATAACCAATAACCTGAAAAGAAAAGATTATTCTGAAGGTTTTTTATATTATTTATTTTTTTGTTATGGTTTTATTAGCTGTTGCGCCGTTAAACTGAAGATGGCAATATAGTTTAGATAATTTCCTCCGGCTAATTTTTTCCATGAATGGCATGAATGTAATCTGATCACAGTTTGGTGTATTGGTCAAATCACTGGCAAGCATTTTGCCTTTAGACTTGCGTAAGAGAAGCCATGCATCTAAAAGTAACTAGTAGTATCTGGAAATAAGAATTTTTTATTATTTTTGTAATTGTCTTATTTACAATATTGCTTTTGCTTGTTTAATTTTAAGTTACACATGCGCAATATGCTAATGATCTAAACAGCTATACTTGACTCAAATATAGTAACTATTCGTTGTTTGGTATGGTTTTATTTTTTTTAAATATTGTTTTGACAGTTTTGAAACCGCTTTAGAACGAATTGAAACGTTAGAGTGTAGACCAATCGTTTCAATGGATGTTGATATTGATGATGAAGAATCACTTATGCCTCCAGCTTGAAAGTTTGCAGGTTACAAAAAAGTGACACTGATACAGTTGTCTATCAGTTTCTAAAAAAATGAATAAATCTTTAGTTTTTTATGGTTAGGTGCTTCCATCAGAGCTTTGCTCTACCATCTCTTTCAACTTATCGAATTTATTTACCAGTAAAGATGAAAAAGATCTTTTAAACCTGGAAGAAAAATTATGAAACAAAACACCATAAATAGTATCTATTAGTTAATTGATATTAGTTAATAGTTTTCGGAAAAGTTCCATAAACTATTAAAGTTTCTCTTTTTTAAAATATATGATACATTCATATAAAACATACAAACAAATTATACAATATGATACATGATTGAGTATAATTATGTTGTAAATGAGAATGTTTTATATAAATGCCTTTTAAACTTTGTGAATTTTTTCATCTTTTATGCCCAGTTAGCAATGTATTTTGTGCAGCTATGACTACTGATCTTAGACATCTAGACATTTTTATGGTGTATATACCACAGGTTTATGCTGTGGCGAATACAACCTATCTTGGAGAATTTTATACTACTGCATAACTTAGGTCAAAGGTAGGAGAAACTTACAAACCTGTATTAAATTCCGAATGGTAATCTATTTAGTGTTTCATTATGAAAGTTTATAAAAATCAGTCCTGATATGCATAAAAGCTTGACCTTTAGAATAGGATCTATTTATAACCAATTGCTTTTACTCTTCCATAGTGTTATATTTTATAAAGAATATCACGTTATGGAAACCAGTCTAAAATAATCAAACAAGAGAAACCATTTCATTTTTAATAAAACCAATTGAATTACTTTTTTATTTTTAAATTTAGATAAAATTTTGCCTCGATCGAAGATGATTACAAGCTACTTACAGCTGCAATTTTACAGCTTATGGCCATAAAAGTATGTTTTTCATACTCAACGTATTGAAGGAAACAAAAATGTCCTGCAAGGTCGTTAGAGATAAAGCACAATATTTATTTGTTGTAAGTTACTTAATCAAACATACCTTTCACTCTTAATTCTTTGACTTCTCTAAAAAGCTTTCTTTGTAAATCCATTGTAAAATCGCTGAAGTCTTCGTTAACGTGCAACCGCTCGAAATTCTTTGATTTGTTGCTCCCTTTCCTCCCAAGTTTCATTAACTTTACCTTCAATCCCAACAAATCTCAAGGTGTTTCTACGGCTTCTGTCTTCAAGTTCTACTATTTTCTCTTTTATGTTTTTGCTTCCATTTTCAATATTACTTCCATCTGGTAGTTTTTTTAACTTTGTTTTTTTTCAAATCTGTAAGTTCAATTATTGTTTTATCATAGCTTTTACTTTTAAATTTGACAGCTTTCCTTACCTCAGATAATTCATTTTTTAACGTAAAGTTTTCGTCTTTTAAGTTATTAAATTTAATTTCCATTTTTTCAATCCGATCATTAAAAATTTTCATCATCGTATTCTCATGATTTTTATTGATTTCTTTATGTTATGCTAGTGTAAAATTTTTCGCCATTATTATAAGTTTTTTAATAAGCTCTTAAAACACGTCCGTTTGAGGTGACGCTAGTGTAAAATATTGAAAACAATCTATTAGTTAATGCTTAACATGGTTTTGCGCAGAAAAAAATATATACCTCAAACTCATTAGAAAACAATGGATATAACAATGTATGAATAAGTGATAGGTCATGGGTCTTATAGATGTGATTTAATTAAATTTTGCTAAAATTTTAGTGCATTGCAGATTGCTTAATAAGCTAGCGGCATAAAAGATAAGAGGAAAACTACTTATTTGGATCAAAGCGTTTTTTAGCAACAGACAAGTAGTTGGATCTTGCTGACGTATTTTCTAATTTGACCTGATATCACAAATGGTTTACCACACGGATATGTTTTAAATTTTCTTCTTGCCATTTTATAAGTAAATAATTTTCCGAATATTGCCTCAAATATTTTGAGACTTTATGGTGATGATAGCAAAAAAAATGCAGTTGTTGGTAACATAAACGATGTCAAAACATTACAAAAAAATTTGAACGTTTTTTAAAAAGATTTTATAAAAATTTAAAAATTGAGAAGTGTGATTCTTGTCATATTAAATTAAACATAACAAGTAAGGTGATTTTAGAAGAAAAATTTACAAACAACATATACAATGCCTGAAATGTTAACATCAACAAGAATAATATTCAAAAAGACAAAACTAAAAAAAGGATATAGGAATTCTAATTGTAATTAACTTGAGATAGAATAGGCATACTTAGTCAGCAATGTAAAAAGCAAACAAAGTTTTTTGTATTTTAAACCGCACCCGTATCAGTAATAGTACAAAACTGTGAAAAACTCTGTACTAGTCGTATGTAAAAGCGCATTTGGAATACGCAGTGTCTGTTTGTAATTCAAATATTATATACAACATTAAACTTTAGGATAGAGTTCAAAAAAGAAAATAAAGACAATTGGTCCCTTGAAAAAGCGTCTATATTGAAAAAATTACTAGCTGATAGAAATAATTACATTTTTTTTTTTTTTTTTTTTTAAAATTATCTTCGCTTCCAACAAGGTTGCAAGCAACCACTTATTAGTGTTGGAAGTTACTAAAAGAGAAAAGATGAAGATTGTAGAGCAAGATAACAATTGACAGACGACTTAAAATATTGCAAACTTTATGAATCAGGAAAACAAGATAAAGGAAGCGAATTCCAAAGAACTGATGTTCGAAGAACAAAAATAGACGAATAAGAGTTTTTGGAGCACTTAGGAACAGTAACAGAAAAAGGATGAGACTTAATTGAATGACGAGTAACACGAGAATGAATTTTAGTAGATGGCACAAGAGACGCTAGCTCTTTAGAGCAGTGCCCATTATAGTATTTGTAGAAAAGAGAAAGAGAAGCAACATCACAACGATGTGACAGAGGTTGAAGGCTGGCCGCAAGAGCAGGTCCAACTATGTTTACAATGCGTTTCTGCACCTTGTCTAAAAGAGAATTGGCATCACTAGAAGATCCGCCCCAGATATGGCAACAGTATTCCATACAAGGCCGGATTCGAGATTTATAGAGATAGAGAATAGAATCCAGAGTAAGAAAGTGACGAGCTCGATAAAGAGATGCAACTTTAGCAGATGCTAAATTTGCAACGGATTTGATATAAGGTTTCCAAGAAAGATCAGAAGTAAGAGTTAATCCTTGAAGATGAAGGGTAAAAAAGGAAGGTCTAAATTATTGCGATAACGATTGGCCGAAAAAAATTGAGTTTTATCTGAATTAAAGTTCACCAGCCACTGCGAGCCCCATGCTGTAGCAGAAGTGAGATCCTTTTCAAGCTCACATGCCCCCTGCAAGCAATCAGAGGGAGTTGGCTTCTTATCGTGACAAGAATAAATAGTAGTATCATCAGTGAAAAATGCCACCTTAGATGTGAGAATATCTGGAAGATCGGCAATGTAAATTAAAAAGAGTATAGGGCCAAGGATTGAACCTTGGGGAATCCCTGAGGTTACAGAATAAGAAGAAGAGTGCTGTCCATCAAGGACAACTTTTATACTACGATTGGAAAGAAAGGATTCAATAATCTTAAAGATGTTTCCAGATACACCATAAGAAGAAAGCTTATGGAGAAGACCAGCATGCCAAACTTTATCAAACGCTTTAGAAATGTCAAGAGCAATGGCCTTAACCTTTCAACCTTTATCTCATGCGCGATAAAACCTATCGGTTTTTACTGATAGCAAATCAGCCGTAGAACGAGAAGATCGAAATCCATACTGATGATCAGAAAGTAGGTTATGAGATTCGAGATGAGAGATTAAGTGTTTGTTAATTAAAGATTCAAAAACCTTGCTTATGATAGGAAGAAGACAAATGGGACGGTAGTTAGATGAGTCAGATGACTCTCCAGAATTTTTAAAAATAGGGATAACAGATGCTGCTTTCCAGCAGGCTGGAAAACAAGACTCTGATAAGCACTTGTTGAATAGTTTTGAAAAGATAGACGACAGCTCAGGAGAACACTTCTGCAAGACTATAACAGGTATGTTGTCCGGGCCGCAAGCTGTAGAAGAGTCTAAGCGGGAAATCACTTAAAATACAGAAGCTGGTGTGATACGAATGTCAAGCAATGGATCAACCTGTTTGACGGGTATATCAGGTAAAACGCAACTAGTGGCATCAAGAGATGATATTGATAAAAAGTTCTTGGCAAACAATTCAGCTTTGTCTTTAGGTGAGGTGACAAAGTCTGAACTGTACAAAAGAGGTGGGATTACAGACTTGCCTTTATTATTGCTACTATCAAAGATTCTCCAGAAGTCACGAGAGCCCAATTTTTGTGATGAAATTCGAGATTTCATCACAAAAATTCGAGATTTCTGAGAATAGCGGGTTTTGGCGCTAGACAAAACCTTTCTACAATGGTTCCTAGCAGTCATAAAGAGACGTCTGTTTTCTGGAGAATTGTTTTGCTGATAGATATGTAATGGTTTCGATTGGCAATTGCAGCAGCACAATGTGATGAAAACCATGGAGAAGAGTGAGGCTTGACCTGGATTCGTCGAGAGGAATTAAAGGATTCCATGCCAGCCTGAATCCACGAAGTTATGTAAGAAGCACATTTGTCAACAGGGAGACGAAAGATTTCTACCCAGGGGCCATCACGAAGAAAGTCACGAAAAGAGTCCCAGTCTGCTTTAAGGTAGTTGTAAGATGTACGATGATAGGGGGATTCTTATGGTGAAGAAGAATGAGATAATAGTTTTAGAGAGACCAAACAATGATCAGACGCATCTAAGGGTGAGTGAGAAGAAACTGAGCACTGACTAGGATCAGAAACAATACATAAGTCGAGTAGAGAAGATAAATGATTTGGGTTGTCTGGAAAGCGAGTTGGAAAGTTGACTATTTGAGTTAGGGATTGAGAAAGACAAAAGTTGTGGGCCTTAATGCCAGCAGAGTCATTGACACTAGAGCCAAGTCATTCAGTGTGATGAACAATAAAGTCACTGACAACAACAATATTGGCTGATGGATAAAGAATGAGGGCTTGTTCAATATCATCAGAAAGTGGTGCTAAACGAAAGCACATAAAAGAGTAGTCTGTGGATTCAAACCTAGTTTCCCGACAAATGGGTGAATTCTTACGAATGTAAATGCCCAGGCCAAGCATGTGACTATTGGATTCTTTACGAATTAAAGGAAGATAACCATCAACACTAAGATCACAAGATGAGACAGCTGAACTTAAATTAGTCTCACAAAGAGCAAGCAGGTCTGGTGAACTTTGCAAGAGATAAAACTCAACAGAAGAAAAGTTACTTCAAAGACCACGAATATTGGTGAATGATAGGTTTAGCGAACTTGGTGATGACTGTGGTTTTTTGTGTTTTATAGTTTTTGTTACTTTATTCATTTTTAAATTTGTTAAAGAACTTGACTCGAAACATTGATAGTACTCAGTACACTGTTCTTTAGCTCAAGTAATTGCGTCATTTCCACTAATAAACCCTAAGCCGTAACAAAGGGCTCCAATGTGACCTTGGCAATGCACACCAAAAGTACAAACAGGGACACCATCCATGCGCAACATAGCACTGTTAATACTCTGATATTTTTCAGCTGTTGATAGAATCAGCCTCTCTGAGAGCTACCACAGAGTTCGAGAAACCTGACTACCAGCCGGCCTCAGAACCATAAACTGAGTTTTAGAGCTGTACCCTCATTTGGAGATAATAGAATGAGTTGCCTAGTCATAAAAACAAAGATACAAGCAAAACCCATGAATCGAGTCAAGAAGATCCAGCGTTCAACATCCAAAACTGGAAACAATGTATTAAAAATACATCTGCGCCAGCCTAATAGATGACGAAGGGGTGCGAGGCTGGTCAACAGATAGAATCTGTTTACCCCTTACATTAAAAGAGTAGAGTAAAAGAGGTTACTTACTTTAAAATTTAAGGTTTCAAAAAATTTTTGATAATATAAACTGGCATAAAGGTCTTATTTGGCATAAAACTTTTACTCATAACTAGCATAAAATATTTATATATATCCATTGCGTATATGCAAACCCAATGTAATTCCATTTTTAAATTAATAAACAGAGCTATATGTCAAAAAAAAGGAAATCATTTATGCACAGCTGTGAGCTTTCGTCGTCAGTTTTTTCTAATTGCATCGTCAAATCATGATATTATTACTTTTTTTTTACCTGAATTTATTACCTCAAGAGTTTGTGACATCAAATTCAATTAACGGCTTCAAAGCAACATGGGATAAACGCAAGTGTAAAGTTTCTTAAAGAAGGTTTAGCTTATTAATGCCAAATAATAAGTTAAGCTGTTATGGTATAAAATTATCACTTTTAACTATTAGCTGTTCTTTTATTTTTTTATAAAATGTTGCTTTTTAAATTCAATTTGGTAGATTAAATTTTTTCGATTCTTTTGTAGTTCGAGTTTGTTTAAATATTATTTGCTTAAACCTATTTAAATATTGTATGTTTTTAAAGACAGAGTTAATGTTCCTTTCACGGTAGTTTACATTTATATTTAATTTTATATAAAGTTAACTCATATTTACTTTAATTAATATATTACTAAACTATTAAGTATGGTATTGATTTTTCAGATTATTCCGCCTCCTTTCATTTTTCCTAAAAAACTCTTTCATTTCTCCAGAGAAAAAATGAAAGGAGGTGGAGAAAGTGTTACTTTTTTATAAGTTCGTATGACATTTATTTATAAACGCAATTCAAGTTTAGTAATTGTTAGTTGATTATTTATATATATCATTAACTGCTGTTTTGCAAATACTTTAGGCAGAGTAAACTAACGAAAATTTGATTGTTTTAAATTATTCAACAGTGCCACTTAATGAGTTTAACTTTTCAACTTACACAATAAATTTAAATAAATTTATGGTTTTAGCTAAATGGTCAGTCTGGAGTGAATTCTCTACGTCTTGTGGGGCAGGTTACAGAAGAAGCTATTTAATTTTAGAAACAACAGCAAGTTCAGTTTTTCGAGATCAAAATTGTGATATAGGAGACTGTCCAGGTATCAGCAAACACTATTTTAGTTCTTTTTATATACTAAACAAAAAAAATTTCATTTATTTGGAAAAAGATGAAAATAAAAAATGATGAAAAAAAAAATAAGTATAATTTTTTCTTATACTGCAAATTTGTATTTCTTTCAATAGGAAAAAGTATGTAATAATAGGTAAAGTTAGATTTTAAGGTGGTTTTGTTATAGACCATTCATTAATTATAAAACCTCGTAATATTTAGATTTTACAAAAATATAATAAAAGTAAATATTCCTAAAATAAAGATTTTTAAATAATAATATTAATCAAAAGAAAAAACACGCACATACAAACATTTAAATATATATATATATATATATATATATATATATATATATATATATATATATATATATATATATATATATATATATATATATATATATATTTATATTCAAATATATATATATATATATATATATTTATATTCAAATATATATATATATATATATATATATATATATATATATATATATATATATATATATATATATATATATATATATATATATATATATATATATATATATTTGAATATAAATATATATATATATATATATATATATATATATATATATACACGCGAATATATTGTAGTTTACTTTAATATAAAATAATTCATCCTTTTTTTTAGTGGAAGGAATGTGGGGAGCCTGGTCGGATTTAAAATGCTTTAAATCATGTGGTAGTGAAATTAAAACTATTAAAAGAAGTTGTGACAATCCCTATCCATTATTTCATGGTAGAGGTTGTATTGGTATTAGCGCTTACAATAGTAGCTGTGACGATAATACAATTTGCGCAGGTTATAAGCTCATTGATATTTTTTTTTTATATATAAAAATTTATTTATTTATTTTTTATTTTATTTATAGTACAGGAAAGTTAAGTTTAAACATATATTTTGATTTTAAGTAAATGGGCAATGGTCATTTTGGTCGTCTTGGTCAGCATGCAGTCAACCATGTAATGGGGGTGTTAAATCAAAATTCCGCAGTTGTTCTAATCCAACTCCTAAGTATGGTGGTCTAAATTGTAATGGAAAAAGTAAAAAATTTTATAAATGCAACTTGCAAAAATGCCAAAGTAAGTTAACAGAAAAGAAATCTTAGAAATCATTTCAGTTAATAATTCAATATAATATTCTTAAACAGTTGTTAATTTAGATAATTAGTTATACCATAATAAATTATAACAAGTTATAATAGTTTGTAATTAATGATAATAAATACTTAACAATAACAAATATTGGTTAACTAATTCAGCTTTTATTTATTATTCTAGTCTATTTAGTAACTCATTTTATCTATACTTTATTAAAATAATTTTTAAAATATTTTTTGTATAATAATCAGGGCCGCCGAGTTGGATTGGCAAAAGTAGCCATGATAATAGGGTGCCAAATAAAGTATATAAGAAGACAACACGGTCTTATCCAAATAAAAAAAATATTTTCATAAATCGTTTAAATGCTTGTACAATTATTCTGAACAAACATTTTTTACGGTTTAAATAGAAAAATTAGAACATACTGCATTAGTTAAGTGTAAACATTAATTAACTTAATTTGCCAAGATTAAACAACTTTCTAAGAATTCTTAAAATATTAACGCAAATCAAATGTCACGTCTACATTCAAAGTTCCTCAAAGAAAAAAAGAAGCCAAGAGTTGTATTTACAAATTGATTTCTCTCAACTTTTCTGTGTAAGATGACTGAGAGATAATCTTAGATTTGATTATAAAAAACTATGCATAATCCAATACCAACATCTAAACATGGATTTGTACATCATGATGATTGATTACAAACCTAGTTATATCCGGTAATATTTTAGCAAAATCAGTTTACCACGGAAACCTAGTTGACACTGTTTTAAATAACTTTACCAAAGCATTTAACACAATGTTACACATCGACTATATCTTAAAATTTATGCCTATGACATTTAAGGATAACTATTAAAGTGTATTTCTAGTTGGCAAGCTAATGGACAACAATGAGTAATAATTGAAGAATTAATGTCCTTGTGAAAAAGACTGACGAGCAGCGTCCCTCACGGATCAACTCTTGCATCATTGCTATTTTTTTGCTTTATCAATGACAAACCAGACTGTATGATGGCAAGATCAGATAAGTTTTCTATGTCAATGAATTTTTCTCTAATTATGAAAAATGCAAGCGGACACTGACAGGGCTTAAATTGGTCGAACAACTGCCTTGTGATTTTCATCGTCAAAAAGCGCAAAACAATGCGTGTTATTTGTCTCAAAATCTATTTAATTATACCATAGTTTACTAGGACAGTTAAGGACACATTCTATTTTCAACATGCATTGAGTGCGACCTTGAAGTACCGAATTCTAACAACTTCAAGGTACGAGCAGGAAAGCAACTTGGATTGGCAATCAAACGTTTCGTTATCTTCAGAAGTCGTTGGTGTCTGAGCTCTCTAAATATAAAAATATATTGGATATCATTTACAATTAAAATCAAGACTGAGAACTTTCTTTAAGATTCTCATTTCTCAGGTTGAAAGATCAAAAACCGGAAAATATTAAACTATGTAAAATAAATGATAACTTTATTTCTTTAATTTTTTTTCTTTGGTAGTTAAATTAGGTGCTCCCAGAAGTCTTTGCGGTCTTATCACAGAGCACCGCGGGAGAACATTTAACAAGAAGTTCACTCCTCCTTCCGTACCAATATTGCTTGTTGGGCTTGTGCTGGCGTCGAACTGGGGCCACGAAAGCTCTCGGCGGCCCTGATAATAATGATTGTATTTTGTATACAAGAATGATTTATTTTTAAAAATTATTTTTAAATATTTTGTAAGGTAAAAATGTTAACTTGGCTATCAATTTTTTGGATGAAGATTTTATCAATTCCTATATTATGCTATCAGAGGGTAGATCAGATCTAAAAGATAAAATAAAGCTAGCAGTAATGAATCTATTTACGAAAAATAAATTTTTTAACTTAACTTTAATTATAGTTCATTAAAAAAAAACAATTAAAAGTAACTTTTATTTTTATTTTTAGATAACCAAACTTTATAGTGATCGAAAAGTAAATGCATCTTTTAATATTGTTCTGAATTCTGTGAAGTAAGTTTTTTTTTCACTTATGCTTAGTTTATAATTTTTTTTTGGTTTTTATACCATGTTTGTATTACAAAACAAGTTTTTGTAGATTTATTAGAGCATCTTTTTACACTCTAGTTAATCTTTAAACAAAATAGAACTTTTCTTATTTTTGTAATATATTAAAGAGAGTTTCATAAACAATAAACCGTTTTATAAAAACAAATGCAAATGCTTTTTTGATGAATTGAAATTAAACCCAAACTAAAACTAATAAATATTATTTTATTCCTCTATATTTCAATTAATAATTATTTTCGCTCTTCAATTAAAAAAAAGAAGTAAAAAGAAATATATATATATATATATATATATATATATATATATATATATATATATATATATATATATATATATATATATATATATATATATATATATATATATAAATAGTTTTGGTTGAAGATGTTTTGTTTTCTTACTTTTATTGTTATATAGTATATAATATATTGTTATATAGTATATAATACTTACTAATTTTTTAGGAAAAATTTTACTATATCTTTAGGGAACAGGAAGATTAAATTGGGTATTTAAATATATTGCGATATAGAGATGGTTTCGATTGCAGCAAAATAAAGCTTAGCTAAATTATCTTTGACATTACACACACACACACACACACACACACACAGACACACATACACACACACACACACACACACACACACACACACACTTTATTATTTATATTAAAAATCTACTTCTCTTTATAATTTATAATTATAATGAACAATAAATGTAAGGAAAAATGATTCTCTTTTTTTTTTTATTCAAAATTTGATATAGCTTAATGTAATAAAATTAGTGTATACAGAGGCAATTTTACAGGTGTGTGTGTGTATGGTGCGACACTCCCCCAAAGATTTACGAGTAGTTAAAGAAAACTCTAGTTGGTTTTTTGATAAATTTTGCTGGTATTTTAATAAATTTCAGTTAAGTGGTATTTTAATAAATTTCAGTTAAGTTTTTTTGAATTTTTTTTTGTTATATATATATAAATGGAGCCAGTCTGTATTTTTAAATAACTAATCGTCCCCTCCTTATTTCGTTTGTAGAATCACTTTTAAGCGTGTTATGTAGAGTTTATTATTGTAACTTGTTAGAGTTTTTTAAAATTGAAGATGATTATGATTCAGTTAGTTCATCTCTGAGTTTAAACCTGTACTTATTTAAAATACTCTTATCCTTAAATGAAAAACAAAATTTTAAAGTAGCATACCCCAGATAGCAGACTCACGTTGGCCCAACGTCGGATCAACGTCAAAATATTTGCTGGTCGATGGTTGGCAACTGACGTTGCCACAACGTCGATTTGAAAGTCGACGCGATGTCGCAACCAACCGTTGGGCTAACGTTGGCCCAACGTAGACATCCGACGTTGGGCGAGCGTCGAATTCCAACGTTGGTCAAACATAATATTATTTTATATAAGAATTCTTACAGTTTTGATTCATTTAGTAAGCAGGTGCTTACTAATTTTTAAATTATGTTCGTTACATTAATTTTTTTTTCTCCAAATAAGTTTAAATGATATTTTTCCGTAACAAACGAAACTGATTTTTATGCTAATAAATGAAGCAACTTGAACTTCATAATAACACAGAAAACCAAATTTGTTTTAATAATGATTATAATAAAGTTAAAATATTCGTACAAATTATACACATACTAAAAAATAATGTTTTTCTCGACTGCTTAGCTTCCATACGAATGTTGAGTTTTTAATTTGCTTGAGAGGAACTTTCACGTGCGACCGTTATTCATTATATGATTTGATAGAAATCTAAGAACTTGCATCTTTCGTTTGTTGAGCTTTTAGGCAATCCCATAACTACTGTAAAAATTATATATATATAAAGTCATTCAACAAAATTTTTCTCAATTTACACTGTGTTTCATCAATAAGACTCAAAAAAGGATTTTTATTTCTGATGAGTCTTTATTAATGAAACACAGTGTGTAGTAGGTGACCGGGGCCCCGGTCCCGGTTAAAAATGAGACTTTTTGCAAATCTGGCCCCGGCAAAATTATAAGATTTAGCAGGGGTTGATAGCTGGGGCTAGAATAAAATTTATAAAACTTAATATATTATAGTTTTATGCTTACATTTGCTATTTATTTAAAAATTGTCATACATTTATATATTTCTAAACTCTAATTTACTTCCAACAAAATTTTAAGCAACCACTATTAAATAATGAGTTACTATAAAATTGAGAATAAGTTAAAATATCAGGAAACATATAATCAAAGACATAAAAAGTTGTAAGTTGTATCAAAAAGGAAAAACGTGAAGCCGGGTAAGAGTTATAAGATTTTTTTGATGTTTAAAGAAAAAAACTGGTTTATCAAGCTTTAAAAAGATTTTATAGCATGAAGGGATAAATACAGTAAAAAGATGTAACTTGTTTAATATATTGCCAAGCGAGAATGAGTTTTAAATTGTTTAAGAGATATTAGCTTATTCAAAATTGTACAAAAATTAGTAAAAGACTATTGTGCAACTTTAATATATCTACATCTACATCTATAAGAAATAACAAAAAAAGATAAAAATATATGTACATAATATTGTATACAATAAATTTAAAAAATAATAAAATTAAAATTATGTATTTACCTGCATAACATGAAGACAAAGAATCACTACATTTTTTTCAAATCATATTTAAACAAAAAATTATTAAAGAACAGCATTACTGCAAACATAAAAGTTAACTTGCATCTAAATTCTTTTATACAGCTATTAGTAGAAATCAAATTAAAAAAAAAGTATTTCTGAGTCTGTTGTGAAATATTGTTCACTAAATTCATTGTCATATTAACTATTACCTCGAACAGCAAATTTGTCACTAGCATTGTCATAATCACTCTCATATATATTGTTGTCATAACATACACTTCAACAATCATTAGAAACATAACTGGTTTACAAAGTAATTTTTTGATCACAACTTTCAACATAAGTTTCTTATATATCTCTACCAGCTTGCTTCCTAACTCTTCTTCTATTTGTTATATATGAAGCAGCCATCTAAATTATTAGTGAAATAAAACTTAATATCAGTTGCAAAACAATTCATCAAAACTGTTTTTCAGGTTTGCAGTGGATCTATATAGGCATTTATAGCAATTAATTGGAGCTTTGCTCATGGGTTACTTAGTGGACCATTAGTAGCATCCGCATTAAATAGCAAGCCGATAAATTTCTGATATGTTAATAGTTGTTAGTCATTGGCATGGCATTTTTATTGGCTTCCACTAATGGCCCACTAAGTAACTGTTGAGCAAAACTACAGTGATCCACTCAATATATAGGTCCATTCTGACTATATAGTTCTATTGAAGTTCGGCTATAAAATGTTTTCTGGGAATGTATTTCTATTTTTAGTAGCCTTTTAATACTTTTCGATATTATTACTATTCAATTCTGTATATTTAATTCTACTAAAATATAAATAACGACAAAAAAAAACAACTTCTATCATCCAATCATTGACACTAAATTCTTTAAACTTCTTTAAGGGAAAAATATATCTTTTAAAATAAAATAAATGTGTTAGAGCAAAGAATGAGTCTTGATGCAAGATATGGTAGCTTTATAAAAGCCTTATAGTGCAATTTTGTAAATTCTCCTGCAATCAATCCTGTTCCATGAGTGGAAATAATAACTGCACAATTTTACCCCAGAATCTCATGTAAATTGTGGTACCCTTAAGTTCTTGATAAACTATAGTCTCTAAAATAATGTAGAGAAACTTATTTAAAAGTTACGTAAACACCTAAAATATACATTTTTGTTGTATTTTGTACATAAAAAATAATGGTTCCATTTTATGTAAGAAATATTACAGTTAAAATTTGATTAAAAAACTAAAAAAAATCGTTTATTACATAAAAATGTTCTCAAAATCTAAAAAATAGTGGTTATTAGAGTACTCAATGCAAATGAGGCATGGTACACGTTTTTAATAGTAATAACAGTAATAGTAGTTAATGTTGTACTGGACAAATCCAGTGAGTGTGATGTTGCACACACTATGATAGCAGTTATGCTTGATTGCTGTTCAGCCAGCAATCAAGACCTCTCTTAAAACAATTAACAGACTTTGCTCTTACAATTTCAATCGGAAGTAAAATCCATGTATTCGCAATTCTGTTAAAAAGGATGTTCCCTCGAAAGATGTTTAGCGAATTCTTTATGGTATTTAAAACAATGCCCTCTTAAAGAATTTTTAACAAGTGGAAAAGACTTTCTTATTTTTGTTTTGTCAATACCATGCATAAGTTTTTATAGTGCTATCAAATCTTCCCTTTTTCTTCTTTCAGTTAAGGTTGTTAAGCCTAAAACAATAAGTCGATCTTCATATTTGAGATTGCTAATTGATGAAACAATTTTAGTTGCTCTGTGTTGTATTTTCTCAATCGCATTACAATCTCCTTTCATATAAGGAAACCAAACAGGAATTGCAAGTTCAAGAAGTGGACAAATGAATGTTAAATAAAGAGATTTTATAAGTTGACAATCGAAGCTTGCAAACGATTTCTTTAATCGCCCCAGCATTTGATTTGCTTTTCCAATTGCTATAGTTACTTGATCTTTCCATTTAAGATTTGTTAAAAATATAACTCCAAGATCTCGTTTAGACTTAGAATCATGAAGTTTTATACCATTAATGAAAAGTGGATAACTTTTATTACTTGAGCCATAATGCATGACAACACACTTGTTTATGTTGAATTTTAGCAACTGGATTTCTTTGACACACAAATCTGAATTTACTATTGATAAAATTTTGGTACCATCAGCAAATAATTTTTAAAAATTTTTGATTGTGTCTGGAAAATCATTGATATAGACAAAAAAAGGAGTGGTCCAATTACTGAACCCTGTGGCACACCACTAAATACTTCAACACAATAAGAGACTTTGTCACCCATAACTACTTTCTGTCTCCTATTTGTGAGAAAATATGCAATCCATTTCAGTACTAATCCATCAATACCATAAGCTCTTAGTTTTAGTAACAGCCTGTTATGAGGAACTGTATCAAAGGCCTTTGCAAAATTTAGTAGAACAACATCAACTGGAGTATAATTTTTGATGTTTAACGTTATAAAATCAATTGTTTCTAAAAGATTTGTTGTGCACGATTTATGCTTTATGAATCTATGTTGATGCTCTATTAGCAGTTTATTTTTGTAATAATAAGTTTCAATATTGTTAAGAATAATACCTTCAAGTATTTTGCCCACAACTGACGTGAGGAAAACTGGTCTGTAATTAGCTGCAACTGCCTTATCACTCTTTTTGAAAAGAGGAGTAATATTTGCAGATCTAAATTGAATTGGAAGTTGGCTTGAAGCTAATGATTCTCTGAAGATTATTGTTAAAGGAAGTGCAAACGTCTCTGAAACATTCTTTAGCATAGCAGGATGGAGTTTATCAGGTCCGAAGGCTTTATTTTTGTTAAGACTTTGAAGCCTCATCAAAACATCATTAAAATTGATTTCGTCTAGAGATATATCAGAAAAATTTGTAGCACAATTGTTAAATCTTGACTCAAACTTAGGAAGGGCACCATCAGGTTCAATAACAAATATATCTTGAAAACATTTGTTTAAAATATTAGCGATTTCAATTTGATCTTGTGAAATATGTCCATCGTCTTTTAGTAAAGCTTTTATTGAATCTTTTACCACAAACTGATTGTTAATATATTTATATAGCAATTTTGGATTTTGCTTAGCTTTTTTAATTAAGTCTTGTTCATAATTTATTCGAGAACGCTTCACTTCAGATTTTATAATCCGACAAATTAGCATCTTTCCATTTTCGAGCACAGCTTCTGTATCTCAAATTTTTCTTTTTCCTAATCAGGTATTTAAGTTCTTTATTCATCCAAGGAGTTTACATACTTCTAATTTGTAAAACATCAGTAGTGGGAATAAATAAATTGCTTGCAATGTTGGAGTAATAAATCTATTCAATATACATATCCTGAACTGGCATATTTTTGTACAGTTGTACCCAGTCAACATTTGAAATAAATTGAGAAATTTTTTCATAATTTGCTTTTTTGTAAACAAATTTATATTAGTTTACAGGTAGAAGTTTCATTTTATTTTAAGAAAGTAATTAAAAAATATTACCAAGTGTCCTTTAATAGTATTACCAAGCACAAACTGTGTATCTATTGCACATATATTTCCAGATTCAGTCGTAAAAATTAAATCCAATATATTACCTGCTATTTCGTTTGAGACTTGAAAAGTTGGAGTGTTTACATGCTGATGTAGAAAAGTGTCAATTAGCGTGTAACTAAGATATGTTCAATGGCTGAATTGTTATCAATAGAAGATGCATTTCCATTAGATCAATTTATTAAAGGAAAATTCAAATCTCCCTTAATTAAGACATCTTTAAACCCTTTTTTCTCAACATAATTTCTAGCTTCTATAGAGGCAACCAACTAAATATTTATCTTTACCAAATAACAGTACAACCCAGATTTGTTCAATTTTGCTCTGACTAAATTGAATATTGTTTAGCTCATATGAGTCAATCGAAATTTTTAGATATAGACATACCACCTCTTCTTCGACCATCACATCTCTCTCTTCTATGAACGTTATATCCCTGAATATTGACTATTGAGACACTTTTGAACCAAGTTTCGGTAACTCCAATTATATAAGGAGAATTTGTATAGACAACAACCGTAAATTCATCAAATTTATTTTCCAAAGATGTTGCATTTAGGTACATGCATTTCCAAAAAATATTATTTTCTATGTTTTGAAAGAACTCTTAATCTGAATTAGGTTTTTTTGAATTTTTGGATTTAATTTCGACGGATTCCATATCGAAAAGTTTCTCTCTTGTCTAAATTGATAATGCAACTGCTATTCTGCTTCAGTTAAATCTGGACTAAAATATACTGATTTATGAACTTTGCTATTTCTCAAGTTTTTCGCTGCTAAAAGTATTGGATTTCGTAGGCTAGGTTCACTAAGTTCAACAAGGATAGGACCAGGTTTTGTTGAATCTTTAGAGTGCAACCTTTTCAAATACACAAGCTTTACTTCAGCTTTATTAATGAAAATCAAAATACCTTTAAATGCAAGTTCATCTTCTGTTTTTTTTTTAAGAAATACTTCTTTTTTCGACTCAGGTACTCCGTAAACAATAATATTTTTCTTGCGTTTCTCCCTCTCATTTAAATCGTTGATTGTTACATTTTCAACAGTTAACTGTTCAACTGTCTTTTTTGAATTTTTACTCCCATTTTTTACTATCTGAACCCAATCATTGCTAATACTAGAAAATTTCAATTTATCATTTGCTGCATTCAAGTCAGATCTCAATTTGCTAATTTCACACAAGTTTTGTTTATAATTTTGTTCTAAACTTTTTAATTGATCAGAAAGTGATAAGACAAATTGATAAAATTTTCCACACCAATCATATAACAGTTTAGCTGCATTTGAATGATTGCCTGGACCAAAAACAGGCTAGTTTTTTTCCAGTAAAAAATCAGTATTCATTATTTGATATTTCTTTTTTTGGTTGGAGGGCTACCGCTCTAAATACTAGTGAATTACCTCCTGGACGTGAATTTTATATACATTTTATTATCTTATTAACACAAATAGAGCTGTTTGTTTCTTGTGTTTTTTCCTTACTAACACAAATTCAACGTAAAGTTTTTTGTGTTTTTTTTCCGCACAAAAGTATAAGTTTTTTCAATTATGATATTAATGTGTAATTTTTTTCAATTACAATATATGTAAGTTTTTTCATCAAAAAGTATGACATATTTGGTATATATGGAAAAATTATTTTAACTACTATTATAATCTGGTAAAACTAATGCGACTATAACAAATCGTCAAATGTAGTTTTATTTAGACAAGATGCAGTTTTCAACTTAAAGTACTTGGGGCTTAGCTATAGATAAGTCTATGTACTTGATTTTTTTTATAAAACCACGTATTGGTGTTTGTTTTTTTATGAATGTAACCTTATATTTCTAATCAGATATTATTAAGAAAAATTACCCATGAAAAACCATTTTTTTATGAGAATCGAAGTTACTATTTTCAATACCACACCTAAATGAGCATGTTAAACAATAATGTCATGTTAGATTTAGATAACCTATGGTAGTGTTAGTTTTTCTACCAATGTCATTTTTGCATAACTAATCATAAATTTTAGCCCCATTTAAAAAACTTTTTTCGGTAATATAATTTTTTTAAATACTCAGGACTTATTCGGCGATCTTGAAATAATAATTTATTACATTAAGAATGCATAATGCACAATTAAAAAACAGAGGAGATAAACTTTATGAATAAATTACCTTCAACTCGTATTCATTGTTTGCATAAATTAAATGCCAATAAATAAAACGTTTTTCGGTTTGCCGCAAACAACCAATCGGAATTGTTTTATATTATCGGTTTTTTTTTTTTTTTACGAGTTTTTTAGTGCTATGCCTTCGTTGCTTTGAGTATAACTACAAGTTTCAATTAAGCACAAAAATGAAAATAAAGTATTTCATACCTGTGCTCTCTAAACAACAATTAGTGCGATTTCTTTTCGCAACCATCTCGTCTCTTGATTCAATATTTTTTGATTCCTTTAATACAACTTTATCTTGATATTCAATCTTTCTGAGTTCTAAAGACCACTTCTTCTAATGTGCAATTCTGCTTATGTTTTAAATTATACCTTCACAACTTCTTTGCATAACTTTCATAATTATAATTGAATTTGTTTTTGCATAACTTTCATAATTATATCTTTCATAACAATAATACAACCAAATTTAAACCTGGACATTACCCTAACCCTAACCCTGACCTTGATGCCTGGCCCAACCAAACCCTCAGTTGATGTAGTAGCACTCCCTTGCGAGTCAAGCAATTTGATAGTCGATGTATGTACTTTTCACTGTCTATAAAAGTTTCTTAAAGGTATATTTTTTTAAAAAAAAAAAAGGCTTGCGGGAACAAAAAATTACCGGGTACACAAAAAAGTCCCCGTTAATGCTAATCTCCCCGTAGGTGTTCGTTTTTTGTAAAATCTGTCACCATAAGTGAAAAACTATACAAATATATGTATATATATATATATATATATATATATATATATATATATATATATATATATATATATATATATATATATATATATATATATATATATATATATATATATATATTTATGTATAAATATATATGTATATATATATATATATATATATATATAATATATATATATATATATATATATATATATATATATATATATATATATATATATATATGCGCACATGTTTGTGTTCATATATATGGGTATAAATTTATATATATTCATTTTTACTTTTACCTAATCTTTTTATGATATTGAGTATGAAACAATATATTTTTAATTTTTTATATTTTTGTAAGCATTTAATAAAATTTTTTTATATAATGTATATATTCTTTAATAATTTTGTAAAATATTATAAAACGTAACACAGTGCTCGGCGAAAAGCAAATTAATCCTTTCGTCTGCTCTGACCATTACCTTAGTTGTAAATTTATGTAAACTGTAATACTTAATAAACGGCAAATATAACCAAAAAAAAAAAAAAAAAAAAAAAAAAAACAAACAAACAAACAGAATTACAATGAAAAAAAAAAAAAAAATTATATGTGTATATAAATAGAAAACATGCCTTCTGAAACATTACTTAACAAATATGAGCGGCCGTGGCGTAGTGGTTAGAGTGCTTATTTATAACCATGTTCGAAACGAGCTTTGGACATTCATCGCGTCACGGTAAGAAAGGAGACCTGAACTTCCTTGTTAAACGCACTTCTGCGGTGCTCTGTGACAAGACTGTTAGGTCTTCTCCGAGCACCTAAAAAAACAAATAAAAAAATTATATATTCATAGTTGTCATATTTTTGAAAAACATTAATTTTGCATTAATTAGGGACCCATTAAATATTGGAGGATTTTGGGGACCCCTTAAAATATTTTTTATTTTAAAAAAATTTACACCTAGTGTTTTTGTATTATATAGAACACATTTAGAGATTGAATGCAAAATATTTTTAAAAATTATTTTTTTACGGACACCTTAATATATATATAAATATATATATATATATATATATATATATATATAAATATATATATATATATATATATATATATATATATATATATATATATATATATATATATGTGTATATATATATATACATATATATATGTGTATATATATTTATATATATATATATATATATATATATATATATATATATATATATATATATATATATATATAAATATATATATATATAATATATATATGTATATATATATATATATATATATATATAATATATATATATATATATATATATATATATATATATATATATATATATATATATACATATATATATACACAATTTT
>NC_061170.1:22375232-22477158 GCF_022113875.1 Hydra vulgaris | reverse complement strand
AAAAGAAATCAATAATGTTATCCACTAAACTGAAAAATGGAAGTACTTTTGAGGACAAATAAATATCATTTATACAAATTAAAAACATCTAGTCCAAGTATTAAGAGTTGAGGAAAACGGCAACTTATTGATTAAAATCATGTTAAATCATAAGTTACTTATAACTTATTTTTAGATATGTAAGATTAAAAGAGGGTTACAACAATATATAAAAAAAAGTTCTCCACGTCCTCCAGGTTCCTTTGGCTTTGAAAAATAAGTACAAAAAACAAAACATTAACTTAATTAAAAAAATTATTAAATATAAAATTTTGTATGTATACAGAGACAATTTTTAGCATTATTTTTGTAAAGTCTATTTAAAAAATTATAAAAAATCATTACTTGGTTTAAAAAAATTGCATTTAAAAGATTAAAGAAAGATAGATAATAACTTACCATTGTAGAGTTGAGATATAATTGGCTTTATTGCTATCTAAAAATTAGTTAATAAAGCGAGTTAGACAACATTTTTAGAATTATACATACATACATACATATATATATATATATATATATATATATATATATATATATATATATATATATATATATATATATATATATATATATATATATAATATATATATATATATATATATATATATATATATATATATATATATATATATATATATATATATATATATATATACATATATATATATATATATATATAATATATATATATATATATATATACATATATATATATATATATATATATATATATATATAATATATATATATATATATATATATATATATATATATATATATATATATATATATATATATATATATATATATACATATAAATATATATATATATATATATATATATATATATATATATATATATATAAACATATATATATATATATATATATATATATATATATATATATATATATATATATATATATATATATATATATATATATATATATATATATATATACATATATATATATATATATATATATATATATATATATATATATATATATATATATATATATATATATATATATATATATATATATATATATATATACATATATATATATATATATATATATATATATATATATATATATATACATATATATATATATATATATATATATATATATATATATATATATATATATATATATATATATATATATATATATATATATATATAAATATATATATATATATATATATATATATATATATACATATATATATATATATATAAATATATATATATATATATATATATATATATAAATATATATATATATATATATATATATATATATATATATATATATATATATATATATATATATATATATATATATATAAATATATATATATATATATATTTATAATATTATTATAAATATATATATATATATATATATATATATATATATATATATATATATAAATATATATATATATATATTTATATATATATATGTATGTATATATAAATCTAAATTATGTATAAATTAGGGTTGTTCGCCGAAAAACAAAACTTGCGAAAATTTCGCATCTTTATCTACCGTAATAGAATTGTTATTACGGAAGTTGCACATGCGAAAATGCACATTCCGTAACGTGCTATACGAAAATATAAATAAATAAAATTCCGTTATAAAGCATTGCGAAAGAAAACTTGCAAAACAAATCATTTCGTAGGAATACTTACGAAATAGTTCCTTACGGAAAAAGCATTCCGGAATGTGTAGTAACGAAAAAGACGCAAAAGATTTTATGTTACGATATATTTAAGATATTAACTGTTAACAGTTTAAATAATAAATAATAAAATTATAAAAAAATGTTGTCAAATGATTCTTCAAATGTTTATACAATTATACCTAATATATATATATATATATATATATATATATATATATATATATATATATATATATATATATATATATATATATATATATATATATATATATATATATATATATATATATATATATATATATGTATATATATATATATACATTAACGGGATTTTACTGTATATATATGTATATATATATATATATATATATATATATATATATATATATATATATATATATATATATATATATATATATATATATATATATATATATATATATATATGTATATATATATATATACATTAACGGGATTTTACTGTATATATATGTATATATATATATATATATATATATATATATATATATATATGTATATATATATATATATATATATATATATATATATATATATATATATATATATATATATATATATATATATACAAATATATACTTATATATACAGTAAAATCCTGTTAAGTTGGACTCTCAATGAATAGATAAACAGTATGCCTTTCCTTTTAAAAAGTATAAAGAGGATGTGTGATAAACAATTAAATACTTTATTATAAAGAACGAGAGATCTCTCTAAAGGTAAATGATTTCAGAAAGAGTAAAAAGAGAAGAAATATATGTGAAACAGCGGGATGTGAACCTGGGTCTACGCGGCCAAATGTCTTAACTGAATGAGCTATACGTTCATTCAACTAAGAGAATAGTAATATTTATTTAATATATAATTTGAAACTATATAAAACAGAATTTACAGAAAGAGATACGTATGCAAATAGGATTCTATATATCAGGTAAATGAATAGTAATGTGAACCTTTAGATGCTTATAATTAATATCTGGACTCAAAAACTAGTTACTTTTAATGGAACACAATAGGCTGTAGGAGCCTCAGGGAAATTATATTCAGAAATGGTTATATTAGACTCAGAGTTAGCTAGAAATTATTACAAAGTATTTAGGACAGATGTCTAGTACAAAAAGCAAAAGATTTAAAGCAAAATGAATTATATTATTTGAAAAAATTGTTTTACGTACATTTCATCATAATTTAAGTAGAACTTAGTAAAGCAAGGGAAACGTGTTGAATTAAGCACAATGAACTCAATCTTAAAAAAATAACTAACAGAAGAGAGGTTGTCACTATTGTGAAGGCGACGAAAGATCTGTAATATAGAACATGGAGGTCAAAAAATGCTATCTTAAGTAAAAAGAGTTTGATGAACAAAAGTTACAATGGCTGCGGGTTGCGAACCCGGAACTCTGCGGCGAATTATCACGTATCTAACTGATTGAACTATACAATCTTATACTCAAATTTATATCTTATTAAAATTAAAAAACAAAATTTTCTATGATCTATAGTTTGAAAAGCGTATTTAAACAGGACTCTATATACCTTTAAAATCTGCTAGAATTTTAGTAACGTGCACACTTTTAGAAATTATTGAAATAGGTATATTTTATCAGAAATATGCTTAAGCTAAAGCATATTTTTGAGCCTCTTTTTACTATTTGCTTAAGCATATTTGAACCTGTTTCAAAAATTTCATATGCTTTAAAAAAAAAACATGTATATTCCTACCCATCATTCTTATTTTTAATATACGTAATGAGTTCAAAAAACATCGTTGTATATATTTATTATGGCACGTTTCGTAAGTTTATTTCCGTTAAGAATTCTTTCGTATGTTGTGATCCGAAATACTTTCGTTTCAAAAGAAATTTTATTTTTATCAATATTTCTAAAAATAAAACCGTAAAAATTTAATAAGTTATTTTACTGAAAATAAAAATTCATTATAAACATTTTGGGATTTAAAGATGTTAATTTTTACAATTAAAATCAGTCTGGCAAACAAATTTTCTTTATAGACTTCAAAACGTCGTTTGGCAAAAATGTTTGTTTCGCAAGTGCGACTTCCGAAACTGCTACTTTCGTATGTTGCAAAATAGTTTTGTTTCGTATGTCAACTTGCGAAATGCTAAATTTCGGAAGTGGCTTTTGCGAAATGAACATCGGCGATTTTAAATGTTTTGTAACATTCGGTACGAAAAAATGTAATTCCGTGTTCTCAATCTCCTTACGAAAAATGTTGTTTTTCCGGAATTGCACGAAATCCTCCGGTTAACAACCCTAGTTAAAATCTGATTGAGAGTTCAACTTTATGTAACGACATTGAGCAAACTCCAAACATTTATACTTTCATGTTTATTCAAAAGTATTACGTTAGTCGAAATCTGTAAACAATAAACCTCTAAAATGTTCACCTTTATTTCATGCCATTAGCATGAGAGCAATGAGTTTTTATTATTAAAATACATTCTTTTTTTTTTTTAACATTTCACACTAAATTTAAGTTTAAAATGTTGAAAAATATTTCATCAGCAGGTCTCTAATGTCATACAATAATCTTCTAGTGTTCAAAAATTGTGACAATATAAAGTTTGAGCAACCTCGCCAATTATTTAGGGGATTCAAATTATTACCTTTATGTAAGTTATAAGTTTGTTTGACAATTAATTTCTGTTCCTCATTTGAATTTTCGAAGTGAATGTTAATTTAAATCTTTTTACGTGAATAAGTAATCAAATTATGCGGACTTCATCGTTAAATTTTGTCTAAGAATAAGGAAAAGAATTAAGTTTTTATTCTATAGTGACTTTATTCTACAAGATCATTTGTATTTTTCAAAAAGTATTATCAAATTTATTTTATTATTTAATTCGGTCATTTATTATTTTTTTTTTTTTTAGTTATATAAAGACATTCTGTAATGCAGTGGGTGACTTTTGGTTTTGATGAATTTTAATTTTTCTAAATTTGCCGTTACAAATAGATACTTTTCTTTTGTAACATATGCAAATGGCGGGGTCAAGATGAAGACAATTATAGTCCTATTGCCAAGCCCCTAAACATCCGTGCATAATAAAATCATAAAAAACTTGTCTTTAAGTATTAATGACCATGTGTTTTACTGAAGATCGAGTTTAATAAGTTAATTATAGTTGACAATTATAGTTTTGTATTTTTTGGGAGCATACCTAAAAAATTATTACATAAGAAGCTCAAATAACTAATACTCGTGTTTCCGTATGTTATTTTCAAAAAAGAGAAATATTTTTTCTAAAATAACATACTAAAACAAAAAAAAAACACTGCATAAACAACAGAAATTTTGAATAACTTTGTTTTTTTATCATATAAATAAAATGATTTAAAAAAATATTATTCAACAATATATAAATTAAACAAATATTTAATTTTATTATAAACATATTTATAAACAAATATTTAATTTTATTATTAACAATATTTAATTTTAAATTTATTTAAATTCAAGTATTGCGTGGTATTATACCACGTCAAAAGCAATGTAAAAAGTTTTCTCAAATTAAAATGCTGCGAGTCCTTTTTTTGCCAAATCAATTAGAATTACTTAATAAACAGCATTTTTAACTAATAGTATTTTTAATAGTTACGTTCAAATGAAATCTTTTAATGTGTTGTTAAAAACCATATTTAAATCATTTAAAGACTTTATGGTAACCAATAATATGATAATGTTTGCTTGCGTAAATTTTAAGATGTAATATTAATATAATTACGATAAACCAATAATTTTGTTTAATAAATATATCTTTGGAAAATAAAACTTACTTAAGTGCTGAACTTAAGTATATCCTTATTTTTATCACATTAGAATGTTTGGGAAAATGTTGAAACAACCGCCATAATTGGATTGGGTGTAAACTGTGTATGATCACAATCTTTAAATTTTGAATTTTAAAACCTGTCCACTTATATTTAGTGTAAGAACATAAAAAATAAAAGTTACAAATTTGTTGCCCACACATTTGGGTTAACAATGGAAAATGTTTTAGGGTTTATTATTTTCCAGGCTCCCAGCACCATAAGCTTTATTTCTTAATCTATGTATAAATAATTGCTTAGCTACTGCTGAGCTTATCCTACATTGCACAGTAGTGTAGCAAAATATTTTTGCTCTGTAGACATACTGGTCCAGGTGCCCATTTTCTGTTTCTCTGGAACAGTATCTTTTAAAAAAAAACTCTTCAAATACATCTTTACGCTCATAAACCTCCTGGTCCTGGACCTAGTTGTTTGAGGGATAATAAATGTTATTTACACTGGCCTTGCTGTAGTTAGACCATTGATAATACACGCAGATAAAAATGTTTAGAAAATCTGCGAGACATGGGTTTGTAACCCCTTTAAACCTAGTTTAAGGATTAGGACTAGTTTAAACTTTTCCTTCTTAGTTTTTAAATATTAAAAACTTTTACTCTAAAAATCTGTAAAAAGAACTAGCAATTATGCAAATTATGCCTTTCAAATAGTCTACCCTTTCTTAGTCTCCCATTGGTACATGCGCCTTCTCACTGCCGTGTTCCAGCTTTGTCTGAGTTCAAGACTTTTTATTTGCATTACTGTTGTACAAGATCCTCTTAAAGCGATTGTAGAATATGTAAAAATTTACTTACTTATTTTAGATTTATTTTTAATAATACTTTACAGATTATATAAAACGTAAGCTTATGTAATTTCAATTTTATATAATTTGTTTTTAATAAAGATTTATTTGTACTTTTGAAATAAAAAGTTCTCATATAAAAAATGTTGTTTTATTTGCAAATTTATTTTACATTTAATACATAATACTATTTTATAATTTATTTCCATATGCAAGATTTTTTTTCAATATAATTTTTTTTTTTAATTAGTTAACTAATTAACATTTACTTATAACAAATTCATTCTTACCTATAAAAGTGATTACTTTTATAAGTAAATGTGAATTACAATTAGAGCATCTTTTAAATTGTGTAATATATTTTTAAAAAGTAATTAAATTTTAAATGAAAAGTTAAATATCTTTTTCATGTCACTTACTTTTATGTGTGTAAAAGTAAATTACTTTTTGATGTAATTTTTCTTTTATATAACTTCCTTTTAAGATTAAATAAACTTCCATTATAAAGTAAAAGGCATTTCAAAAAATATATTTAGTTATACGGAAATGTAAGTTTACATTAAAACGTTTAAAGTTACTTATGTAATTTAATTTTTCTTTTTAACTTACTCGTGTAAGTAAAAAAAAAGTAAGTAAAAGAGCCGTCGCTAAGAGGCAGTTACTCAGGTTGTTTCGAGACAACAAAATCAAAGAAAACTGTAAAAAAATTATAGAATCCATGCCAAGAAGAACTTCCGAAGTACATATATAGGGGAAGTTGGGGTAGAGTGAATCGGATTTCTCTTTTTTTAAACTGAGCAAAAGTTAAAATATGTATTTTTTTTTTCAAAGCGAAAGAGTTGAGATATATGTCCTTCACGATAATAAATCACTAAAACCCAAATATTTATTATGTAACGGCTCACAGAACGGTTTAAAGTACGTTGTGTTATGTTATTTACTGTGCCCCAGCACAAGGGCACAGTGAATAAATGAACACAGCTGTGCATTAATGATATTGAATAGGGGCATAGCTGAATAACTTTAAGGCTGAGAGAGTAATGATGCTGAACATTATGTACCGTTAGTCAAAAATTAAATTGTCATAACTATAAATAAAGATGACTGATATATGAACACATAAAATTGTTGCATTATCTAGATGGAAAAAGTTCTAATCTTTTTGAAAATGCCAGTTATTCACTGTGCTGCTCGATCCACTGTACCCCAACTTCCTTTACGTTACAAAAATTCGTTATTTACAATAACAATGTCTTTGCTGTCTGATCTTACAGAAGTTGTTTGTATTTATATATTTCAGACCATTTTCCTATTTTTGTAACTATAAACACTGAATAACCACTTAAACAAAAAATGAATTTAATTATAAAAAAAAACTTTTGATTAAATCATCAAACATTGATTTTTTCAAAAATCAGCTCTCATTGTAACATTCAAAACACTTAAATTTTAATAAAAGCGCTAACAGCCGCAATGAATTTTTTTTTAACATTGCCTTCTGCTTACGAATCTAATTTTCCTATTTATACAATTACATTAAAAACAAAACAATTTATTATTCCATGGATTACCAAAGAGTTCAAAAAATCAGCCAAAACTGAACAAAAGCTATTAATAAAATAACTTTTTATTACAAAGATTATTAAAAATCATTTCAAAATAATCAAATTTTCTTAAAAAAGCATAAAATGTCTCTAAACGCACTTATATAATACTTAAGCAAGTAATAAAGAGAAATAACTGGAAAACAAAAAACATGCTCAACATCGATGCTACAAAAGTCAAAGAAAATAGCTTGTATAAACCACAGATAATAGTTTATTAGTTCAATAAATAAGTTACTGAAATTAGATCAATCCTATCAAGTAAAGTACCGAAAATCCAAACTTCACTTTATGATATTTTGATACCTACTTTATACATAAAGATATTTGCTCTGTAGAACTATCTGCCGAACTATAATTTGATGAGTTTGAGTAAACTTTTAAGTTTTTTAAAAATAATAAAGCACCTGGTGCAAAATAAATAAACGGAATTATTGTTATCGATTGCTGCGAACAATTAAAAAAATATTCTTTTCTAAATGTTCAGTGCATCTATTTATTAAGGTATTTTTCTTGAACGTTTAAAACTAGCTAAGGTTACCCTTATCCATGAAGAACTCCACAGATACAATATCGGTAATTATCGTCTTATCTTTATTCTTTCTATATTATCTAAAATTTTAAAAATAATTATTTTTAAAAGAGTCTGCAACATTTTTATTACTACTACCTATTACATAATAATCAGTATGGTTTCAGAAAAATTAGCTTAACTGAACATGTCATTATTCAATTTAAAAATAATATTTCTGAATCATTTAAAAAATCTAAATAAATACTTGGTATTTTTTATTGTCTTTTTAAAAGCTTTTGATCATCACATGTTAATCCGAAAAGTTATATATTATGGTTTGATTTAACATGGTTTTAAAGTTATTTAACAAATCGAAAATAGCTAGTGTAGTTATGATGGCCATCAAAGTGAACCCCTGAGAATAACCTGTTGTGTTCGACTAGGATCTCTTCTCGGATTGCAACTATTTTTAACCTATAAAAACAATTCAAACAAATCTTCTAAATTGAAAAGTGTAACATTTTTTAATAATAATCTTTTTTTTTATCTCATATTGATATTTATGAACTCTTTTCAATTACCGTTACAAACAAAGAACTAAATCATATTTCTAATTAGTTCAAAACTAATAAATTAACAAATTAAATAAAAAGGCAAAAAAACACAAGGTTAAATTGAATGCTGACCTAGCCGACTCAAGAACTTTGGAAACTAACTATATTATATGAAAAGATACAAATCAAGGTATAATGTGATGCATATTTAAAAGTCTTCTAACTTTCTCCATGGAAAAAAATTTACTTCGAATGTTTAAGTTAAGTAATAGTTTGAATTCATAGTGCGCCAATAAAAGGGCCGGTAAAATGAGATCCATTCGATGTAAATTTATAAAATAATATAATATAAAAGTTACAAAGTGTAGCCTTAAAATAAACAAAATCAGTCTAGTTAGTAACACCAACAATTTATATCATGATTGTTTTATTGGTAAATGTGTAAATTTTTTTTTATAAACGAAAATATTATTTTGCTATTTCAAGCATGGTTTCATTTGGCTAATTTATAGCAGTTTCAACATTTTTTAAGGTAAAACTACTTTCAAAATGCATAAAATTGTTAAAACCTACAGAAAAAAAAAAAAAGTTTTTATTTCCCTTAAAAAAGAAAAAATATGAGAATCAGATTATTTTTGCATTCACTAAAATAATTAACTTAAAAATTTAAATATGATACCTAAGAAATCTGATCTCTAAATGTTTTGAAAAGCCAATTTGTGGCCAAATATTTTTTAAAATTAGAGTTGTTTTAGAACAAAATGTGTTAAAATTTAATAAAAATAGTTGACAAAGCACAAAAAGAGAAAATCTCTATCTAAAATAGTTTTTTAAATAGAAGTAATAATCGTTTTTTAGATGGTGTTGTCAAATAAGATCTCGTCTAAACGGTCATTAAATGTGAAAAACATCACTATTTGAAATAATTACTTTTTTTTTAAGGAAAAAAAAATTAGGAAAATAATTACTTGTAATTTAAGTTAAAATTTTATTGACTATACTAGTTTTAGTTTAATAAGTTTTTTGACTGGAATTAATTTTAGTTTAATAACTTTTTTGACTGGAATATAAGTAAAGTTTTGTCGATTTATAAGTATTTTAGGTGGATTGTCATCCAAGATAATTTTAGGTTGAATTTTGTAAAAAGTACTGTTTAATTTGCCCAATGACAAATCAAGTAAAGATTTATTATGAAATTTAAAAGTTTGTGCGTTTGTTCTTTCTTAGAAATTGCTAAAAACAACTTACTTTGCTTACATTAGACCAAGATCATTATCAGTGATTTTCGTGTACCAAAAAGAATCTGCGTTTTGTTTTTTTATTAGTTTTCAGAACTACTAGTTGAACTATTAGTTGAAGAACTACTGGAACTTTTATTAGAATTAATTTGTACTCCATCTTTTCTACTCCATCCTCCAAACTTTGTTTGGTTTAAAGTAATCGACACAACTTTACTTATAGTTACTCCCGTAAAATGTTTATACTTAAATAATACTTACTCCTTGTGAGACTAATTTGAGTTCAGTTGTCTCACTTTGTGATCTTAGTGTTGATGGTTATCTTCCTTTAGTTCGTAAAGGCTCCAATACTCACATGCTTGGCCTGGGCATTTTACATTTGTAAGAATTCACCCATTTGTCGGGTAACAAGGTTTGAACCCAGTCTATTCTTTTAAGTCCTTTCGTTTAGCACCATTTCACTCGATTGCCTTTCTCTTTGCACTCTTTTTGATGTTATTTCTAATCAAATTGACCAAGTCCTTTAATTAATCAATTAGCCAATATTGTTGTTGCTGATGATATTAATGCTCATCACACTAAACAGATTGGCTCTTGTGTCAGTGTCTCTGCAGGCAATAAAGACTACAATTTTTCCGTTCACTATTTGTAACTCAAGTAGTCAACTATCGAACTCGCTTTCCAGACAACCCAAATTGTTTAAATTCTTTACTCAACTTATACCTCGTTTCTGATCCTGGTCAGTGCTCAGTTTCTCCACATTTACTCTAAGGTGCTTCTGATCACGGCTTTATCTATCTAAAACTGTTATCTTATTCTTCTTTATTATCTAAATCTCCTTTTCATCGTACATTTTACAACTACCTTAAAAGTAAACGGAAATGTTTTGTGGTTTTCTTCGTAATAGCTCCTGGGTATAATAGATCTTTCGCTTTTCTTGGGTAATAGATCTTTCGCTTTCCTTCTGACAAATATGCATCTTACATAACTTTGTGAAATCAGACTGGCATGAAATATTTTATTTCCTCTTGACAATTCCAGATTAAGCCTCACTTTTCTCCATGATTTTCCTCACATTGTGCTGCTGCAATTTCCAATTGTTACTTCCATATCTATCAGCAAAATATTTCTCCAGAAAACAACCGTTTATTTAGTACTGTTGGAAACCATTGTAAAAAGGTTTTGTCTAACGCCGAAGCCCGCTCTTCTTAGGTCATGAAAGCTTGCATCAAAGCATCAGCAAGCTGGAAAATCCAAACATTTTCCAGCTTGCTGATGCTTGCCTTTCAAAGGACATTGCCGAACAACTTTGATTTAGCAAAAACCCTTTCAAATTACTTGAAGGGCTCGAGGCTTATTTTGATTAAGCTCGGTGTTCGCAAATTTCCGATTTCAGTAAAACTCTTTGGTTTGACTTCATACTATGAATAAGAGTGTACACTATAATGGGTTTGAAGTTCACAAGTTCGAAGTCATATTTGTACAACAATAAAGTGATTTTATGGCAAATCTTTTAATACCGCAACTATTGTTTGAACCCAGCGTCTTTTTCAATACTTTGAGCAAAATGTTGTTGTTCTGGTGATAAGCTAGTTTTATCACATAACGCAGAATTGAAGATGCTGAGAGAAAACTTTAGAAAACATTTGCTAACATACTTCCTAGATTAACGGAGTAGCATCCAGAAATATACGATATTGAACAACATGGTTATGAAGGCTTAAGAAATCATTGCATTGACCTACAATCCAAACTGTAATAAAATCTCCTTAAAATTGGTATTTTTATGTCACTGCAGTTAAAGAATTTACTCAAATGATGATCAACTTGTAAAAAATTCATGAAGAAAGATGGTTTACCGTTATGCTGCAAAACGTTTGGATTATATAGTTCTGAAAGGTTTTTCAATCCATGAACCCATGACGTTTCAATTCATGAATTTATGAATCCATGACGTATAGATTGTATAGTTCTGACAGATTTTTCAATCCAAGTTTAATGGACTAGTGTTTAAATTTAAATTTGCAAGGTTTATAGTGGTCAATAGCGGACCGCTTGATGGTGCCTGCCCACTAGTTTGACTTACACCAAAACAAATATATTTTATGTTTATAACAAAGGATACAAATGGATTCCATCGCGTCGGATTTTTCTCGGCTTTTTGTAATTTCGGAGTTCGAAAAAAATTGAGAAACTTTGACGAAATTCTGACAAAGTTTTTGAAAAATATCATTTTTTTGCTGGTAAAATGAGTAAATTTTTTTTTTTTATGTTGATTATAAAATAATTTTAAGCTGTTGTTTTGAAATTGAACGGTCTTTAGATATATACTTTTTCAATAACAATCAACTGTGACGTCACAATTTGCAAAGAACTTTAAAATATTAAAAATATAATTTTAAAAATAAACAAAAATTAAAAATAAAAATATTAAGTTAGTTTATCTAATAGTTAAAGTGTATTTACATTAGTGTATTTACATTAGATAATTCAAGTCTATATTATTTAATTTAATAAAATTAAAAACAAATATCTAAGGATAATAAGGTGACGAATGGTGTAGCTATAGAGGTAGAAGTAACAATAACTTAAATGTTCACCCTGACTTCACGTATTGCTTAAGAAAAGTAAAATTGTCTTCATGGAGATGGTAATTTTACCTTTCTTAAGCAATTCGTAATTTGCTCTGCTGAAACAACTAAACTTTTTTTTATTTAGGAAAAGTAAATATAATTAAACTGAGATACTGAATATATTACAATTAAAACTACGGATTTTTGAAAGTGAATGCTTAAAGTGGGTTCCATAACTGTGTTTCATCACCAAATCTGTTAAAATTATTTATTTTATTTTAGTTTTTTTTTTATTATTTGATATAAATTAAAAAAGATTGTCACACAAAATTTTTGGCAGCATATAAACTGAAATGGATGTTGAATCAGAAAACTGATGGAGAGACTGATGGAGAATAGTGTTTAAATTATTTGAATAAAAAGATTGAATATGAAGAAATGATTTTAAAAATTTTAAAGAAACTTTGGATACGAGTATGCAAAAGTAACGTACATGAAATTTACAGATCTTTGCATGGCAAAAGAATGTTGCTTGACAAACACACTAGATGGAACAGTGTTTTTGAGGCGATATAAAGATTTTGGAGTGTGATTTTTTTTTAATACAGCCTAGAAGGTGTAAAAAAAGACACCCGAGAATCTAAACTGCCTTAACATGTAAAATGGCATTAATTTGGATTAGTTAAAATCGTTGTCTGATTTATTGAAAATCATTGCTGCTTGGAAAAACAAAATAAAACAGTTTTGGAGTAAAACATTGTTATTGAAAAGTTATATAGTAAATTAAAAATTGTAGAAACTTACATCGGTTCTAAACATGCAGATGCGTTAATCTCCAGTTACAAAAATTATAAAAACATATGTTGTTATACGATTTTTTTCAAAAATAAAAACCACATACTTTTTCACGTTTTATAAAAAGATATCAAGTTTTTGCTGCAAATTTACTTGGTCAAACATTTGCAACAAAAGAAAATAGTCTCCGAGCAAAATTAGATGATTGCGTTTAAGGCAAACAATAAAAACGAAGTTCAAGCAACTACAAATCAAAATGAATCAACAGCTAAAAAGCCAAAAAAATTGCCCTCCACAGAATTCAAGCCATTTATAAAATAAAACCTGTTCGTGAAAGAATTGTGATATAAAAATACTTGAGTATTTAGAAATAAAAAAATTATTTTGTTTAAATGTAAAATAAATCATTAATAAAATATATAATACTAAAAAGATAATAATACAAGAACAATATTTAATTATCAATTTGATTGTTTATTTTGTTATTTTGTAACAAAACATTATTTTTTCTCGACTCGAGCGAAGTTTTTTTCTCGATTTTTCTCGACTCCGTTTCTTCTTGATTATGGATCCTTCGGTTTATAATAAACTTTAATTAGAATGTCTTTAAAATTTTTAAATTAGTTATTCTTAAATAGGTTAAAACCTTTTTGAAAGTATGTTTCCAGAAATCTATTTAGTTTCATTTTTTTAAAAGTCAAGACTTTCTTTTAATATATATATAAATATCAGTAAACAATAAATAATTAGCTGGAGTACCTATAAGTAGTGGCCTGCCGCATGCTTGAAGTGAAACAAGGAGAAGAGTATAGAGAATAGTATTAAAGTTTTACGAGTCGACATCATTCAGAAAGGAGTGAAGAGATAGCTTTAAGCAATGCATCTGTCAAAGTAGTGTCATTCTCAACAAAATTTATTCCTCGTTTTTTCGTTGTTTTGAAAAAACATTTTCATTCATCGAAGATAGATTTAAGTTAAGTTATGCATTTCTAGAACAGTGATGAAACTGATTTCAATGGTAACAATGGCTAACCAAATCTATTTTTTAGAAGAAGTGCGAAGCGTCCACTAACATTACCTAGAAATAACAAAACTGCCTAATTGTGTTAACGTCGACAGATTACTTCAGCCACCTTTAGTTGTTTGCAAATCAAAGAATCAACTTTATTTTGTAAACAACAAAAAAAAATAAATTGTTTTTAAAATTAAAAAGATATTTTGCAATAACTATGGTGCAATTAGATATTCAAAGAAATAATTACAAACATATACAAAAAGATTTTATTATTAATACCTTAAAAGACACGTTTATCATTAGTAACTACTAAGAGTAATAAGTAAACTTCATTTGAATAAATTTCCAAAAATGTTTTGAAACTATTATTCCGCAAAATTAAAAATGTGCTTTTTTGCTTGAAGTTTAATGATTTTAATGATTTTTAATTTAAACCATTTTTGCATTAGTTTTTTGAAAAGAATTCTATAACTCGATATGCTACTGAATATTTATTTAATTTTGTTGGCAGTTTAACGGGGATTTGATCAATTTGTTCTTAAGAAAATTTTTTAATTACATTTTTCTCAAACTTACAAATAAAATTAGCTGGAGTTAAGTTAATAATATGTTTACATTAAAATTAGGTTCTAAGCAAATATTTATTTGTATGTATTCATTATTTTCGTTTTTTTCATTAAGGGTTTTTCATTAAAGCATGCACTTCTCTATTTTTAGCGTAAATAATTCTACACGCATGTTTTTGCAAACTATGTATATTTTTATGTTTTGATAGTTGTGTACTAGCCTATATAAAATTAGCATAGCTAATGAAACAATTAATTAAAGAAAAGTGAATTAACTTTAAACAAATTGTATTTACATATGGACGAACTTGGTACATCTGACCAATCGTTTTATTAACTTTTGATTAAATTAATATCAACAAGTACTCCTAAAAACTTTATATAGCCTTGATTATTAATTGTATGTTATTTAAAAACAGGTCTGGTGATTAAGGAGAAAGATTTTCTTCTCGCATATTTTATGAAAAAGGTATACTTTTTTTTTCAGTATTTAGGGATAGTTTATTAGACATAAACCAGACATTTATCTTATTTAATTCGAAATTTATGTATTAAATTGTTTGATACTATTGTTGGAAAGAAATAGGTTTGTATCATCCGCAAACGTAATTAGGTTTAACTTTACTGATGCATTATTTAAGTCATTTACATAAATTAGAATAAGAGAGGACCAAGTATTGAACCTTGCGGTACTCTACACTGGAATTTAAGTATTGCGTATTCTTGATTTAGAACATATTGTTTTCTATCCGTTAAGTAACTTTTAACCCAATTGTAGACCTTAACAGTTACTCTATGTTTACTCAAATTTTCTAACAAAATACTATTATCAATAGTGTCGAATGCTTTTATGAGATCAATAAATATACCTAAAGTAAATTTTTTTTCGTTAAAACCATCATTTATTTGATCAACTATCCAGTGGGCACCCGACGTCAATCCGACGTCGGATTTACGTACGATTTTCATCAGCGATGTCAAAAGACCTATTCCGACGTTGTTCCGATGTCAGTAAAATGACGTCGGGCAATGTCATTATCTCAACATCCCCTGACGTCGTTTCGATGTATTTTGACGTTGTTCCGACATCTTGTAAAAGACGTCCAAAAAACGTCGCAGTACTGACATCGATCCAACGTCGATAAAAAGACGTCGGGCAACGTCATAATATTAACGTACTCCGATGTCTTTTGACGTCTTCCGACGTCAATCCAATGTCCTTAAAACGACGTCGGAACAATGTCGTAAGACATCGCTGATGAAAATTTAATCCAAACCCAACAATATGTGTGCAATAGCGCTCTTCAATAAATATGTGAACTAAGCGTGTTTTTTATTAATGGAAAGAAGTTTGAATAATGGTTGATAAAACATCATGAGGTTTTGTATGATGCACTAGCATAGTTTCTTAACTATTAACATTTTCGAGTATACATTTTTTATAATATATAACTATTCGTTTTAATATTTATATAATATTTAAACAAAATTATTTCTTATCAAAGAAATAATTCCCAAATAGCTACAAGTATAAATTACTAAATAAACTTATTGTTTAATATGTCCCTGTGGTGTAGTGGTAAGCGCATAGCATTTAGTTTCTAATAGACCGAGGTTCGATTCCTGCCTGAGGCAACGTTTTTTAGTTTTCAAAAAACACGTTGGATTTACATCGGAATGCCGACGTCGCGCGATGTCAGTTTATCCGACGTCAAATAACATTTCCATTTCCAACGTAAACCCAACGTCGATCCGACGTCGAGATCCGACGTCGCTCGACGTTCGTTCGACGTCGAAATGCCCACTGGGTAATTCAATACAAGCATGTTCAGTTAAATGATTTTTTTGAAATCCAAATTGTTTTGAATAAAATAAACTGTTTTTAGTGAAATGAATAATGATTCTATTGTAAATTATACGTTCGAAGATTTTCAAAAATACAGAAGGCACTTGATGACGATAGGGTCAAACAAGGTCTACAAATAACACTTTATACATCATTAATATTGGTTGGAAGTAAATAATCAGCTGTTACAGGGGCTCAATGAAATAATTATGTCTTTCCACCAGCAGCCCCTTGAGCCCCTGTTTATTTAGTTCTTCATATTAAAAGATTATTTTAAACAAAGCCAATATTTTTTGCATATAAAAACGGTAAAAGATCACAAGATTTCTTAATTGTTTGACTTTTTTATTTTTGTTATTTATTTATTTGAATTTTCATGCTATATTTTTTTGTTCTTATATATAAAGTTCTTATATACAAATGTTCATATATACAAAGATATTATTGGGCTAGCATAGGAACAGCCACAAGGATTTACGAAGGACTTTTTATTTATTTTATGCATATATACGGTGACTGATTATAACTTAAGATCATAAAAGTATATGATATAATAAAGAAAAAACATGGTGTTAACAATGTTTATATTATTGGGGTTTTGTTAAATTAAAAGCAGAGAGCATTGAACTTTTATATTTTGAACAAACTCCATTCCGACATTCGTAATCGAGTTCCTGTTAGTGGCGCTCTTATTATAAACTTTGTAGTTATAAATAAAATAAAAAATTATATTCAAAGGCAATAAATTGTTTAGATGAGTTTTTACGCGTACTGATTTTGTTTTTTTTTTATCAATAACAGCAGTTGTGTAATTAATTACAATAAATACAAAAACAAATCAAAAATACTTTTTTAAATGAAGTCATATATTTTTTAAACAAGATAAGCAAAAGCGATTTAATTGACTAGCTGATGATGAACTGATGATGAAGTTGAAAATGATTGTAAGTTTTTTTAGAGAAATACAAAGCAGCACCTTTGAAGTGAAAAAGGAAAAAATTGACATGTTATTAGTGTGTTTAGAAAGCTGTAATCAAAACGAATGATTCTTCAAAATTTTGACTGGATAAGTTCTTCACAACTTTTCGAACTATCAAAAAGTATTCTCAACAAAAATTGCGATCAAGGTAAAGTAATTGTTTTTTGATTATCTTAATAATAGGTATAAACAACAAGGTTTTAAATAATTTTTAAAACTTGGTTCAACATTATTGTTTCGCTTTATAATTTTGCTATATGTTTGTTAACTTCTTACAGATTTTCATTTTTTTGCAGGACAATTGTTAAAATCACCTGAAACTTTTTTTTTTGTGTTGTATTATTTTTATCGTATTAATAAACAGTTAGCTATATTTAAATACTCAAAAACGATACTCAGAAAACCTGTAATGTTCTTTTAGAACTAACTGGTAAAAAGAAATTAGTAACAAATTGCATCCAAAAAAAAAAAAAAAAACAATAAATAACGTTAATATACTTAATGAATAAATTATTGCAAAAACATTTAATCATGATTTTGTGATGAATCAAAAACATTTAATCATGATTTTGTTTAACGGAGTTAAAAACTACATTTTTAATGGAAAATGTTATTTTCTTTATGATGGTGGTAAATTTGAAAATAAGATAATCACTTGTGGAGTTCCTTAAGAAGCCATTTTAGAATCGTTAATATTTTTAAGATACATTAACTAACCAGACTCAAACCAGAATACTTAAAAACGAAAGTTTAATAAGTTGTTGCATTTAATTGAAATGTCAGAAAACATGACTTTGTTACTAATGACCATTATACTTTTAACAGCTTCAACAGGTTAATTGAGTACGAGTCAACCAGGTTCGGACTGGCCAGGAAAGTAAGGGAATTCCCCCCGGGCCCCTGCTATGTCTAAAGGTCCAGAGCTTCGCTATATAACCAGATGCAAAAATAAAACACACAAAGATACAAACTAACAAGAACTAATTATTGTTCACATACAAACATTCTGCAAAGACAATACAACATGGTAATTTTTATAATTAAAATATGAAATATTTAACCAAATATACAAAGACATTGTAAAGCAACCTTACATTATTATTTATAAGTTGTAGAGTAATATATCTTAAATAAGTGAATAAAAAATTTATTTATTAAAAAAAATATTAAAATATGTGTTTTTATTGAGTCATGCATATATTATTTTTATATAAGCCTAGAGAGGATAAAAATGCGCTGGTGCAAAAATTTTTCCGGTTCACCCTCCTTATGACGATTATTTTATAAAGACATTCAGAACGTAATAATAATTATCATATTAGGCTCTAGTTTATAACAAGCTAGTGATTCCCAATCAGAGATGTTTATAAATATTTATTGGGTTAGGAGATTTTAATTTTTTAAATATTGTTATTTCTCAGTAAACATGTTTTATTTTTTTCTCTTATACAAAGTATATAGTGAAATACAATTAAAGTTCAGTTTTTAATACGGTAAAATGGATAAACGTAAAAAAAATTTCATTTTCAAATAAAGAATATTCTTAAAAAACTTCTTTATATATAATTCAAAAATATTTGCATAATAGTAAAATATAACATTATAAAATAAAAATAAAAATACAATCTTTGTTTTTTAACTTTGTGTTAATGGCTATGTTTTTTAAACAATAAAATACAAATCTTATTTGGTAACCATAAAAATATACCCATTTAAGCATGGCATCAATGTGCAGAAAATAAAGTGGTGCGACGCTGCAATGTAGAATTACTTATTTTTAAAACTATATAGGGGAAGTAGGGGCATAACCGCATAAAGAGGCACAACCGTTTTTTAACATTTCTCTTAGAAAAATATTATCTAATATGGCAAAAAATATATCACGCGTTAGTAAAACAGTTTCCTTCCTTTTGCATATGTCAAAAGGTGTGCTTGTTACGTTTCTGTGAAATTGTGCATAATAATGTTTATTTTGATAAAAATTTTATATTTACATCATATTTTTTCTAGATCATTTTTTTGAGAATTAAGCAATATTAAGCAATATTTGATTTTAGTGTTAAAGACATGTGTTATCAGCATTATTTCATCAAGTGAAAACCACTTTTGATATCAGCATAATCTAATAAGCAAGCTATGAAACTGAATTCTTTCTAAAAACTCTCTTCTGGGACAGAACTCTCTTCTGGGACAGAACTCTCTTCTGGGACAGAACTCTCTTCTGGAGCAAAACTCAAAATGTAAATTAAAAGAACGCCTGCAAATTATGCAAACATGCAACAAAATCCTCAAATAATCTGAGCTGTGAAAATTGTAAAGAAAATGTACCATAAAAGGTGTACCCCAACGAGATTTGTGAGGGTGCGGTTGTGCCTCACAATGGGGGCAAAACCGTTTTTTTCACTAATTGTACTTTTTGTGAAATAACATTTTCAAAAACCATTCAATTTTTTTCTTAATTGCATCAATTTAAATCTTAATGATGAGGTTATTAAAATAAACTAGTAAAAAAACATATTTCGTTTTTATCTTGATCTAACATTATTCCAAACTTTACGGGGGCGGTTATGCCTCCACTTCTCCTATACGGATTTGTTTTTTTAAACGTGTCGAATATATATATATATATATATATATATATATATATATATATATATATATATATATATATATATATATATATATATATATATATATATATATATATATATATATATATGATATATATATATATATATATATATATATATATATATATATATATATATATATATATATATATATATATATATATATATATATATATATATATATATATATATATATATATATATATATATATATATATATATATTTTAACATTTTGAACTTTATATTTTGCCGTTTAATAAGTATTACAGTTTTAAAAAATTTACAATCAAGTTAATGGCCGGAGCAAGGAAAAGGCATTAATTTGCCATATCGCCGAGCACCGTGTTATAACTTATATTTTTTTACAAATTTATTAAAGAATACATAGTATATAAGAAAACTTGAATAAATATTTACAAGAATTCAAAAAATAAAATAAGATATCGTTTAATACATAATATCATAAATAGACAAAATTAAAGTAAAAATAAATATATAAATTTATATACATTCGCACACTTACACATATAAGCGAACAAAAACCCATATATATATATATATAAATTAGTGAAATTGGAAAAAAAAAACCCATATATATAAATATATATTAATGAAGCCAATACCCATATAACAAAAAACTATGTGAATAAACTTATTTTTGCTACTCAAATTATTTACTACTACAATCTATGTCTACTACATCATTACTATTACAATCTATGTCTACTACATCTAATACATGTCTACTACATTATCTACTACATCAATGTCTTTCCCAAGACCCCTCAGTGCCAGTCCGAACCTGGAGAGAACAATCAGTATATCTATTTTCATAACTAATTGGAAAACTTTTTTTTTATTTTTTTATTAAAGATAAAGTCGTTTAACATATTTAGTGTTTTTACAGTGAGTATCTAATGAAATACAATTTTTTTTATTATTTAATTTCAATCCCAAACTTCTTATTGTCTACTAAATACTTCATAGCTTCAAACATAGGAAACGTTTACCATTTGTAAAATGTGCGTACAATGCGATGGAAATTTATAATAAAAATTTTATTTTTTTTTGCATCATTAAACTAAACTCTAATATAAATGACTGTTACAGTTATAAAAATAAATGAACAAGATAGATTAATTTTATTTTCATTTATTTTTTCTTCTATTTTCTTCAAGTTTTTCCGTTAAGACGTTTTTCTTTTCCATTCATAAGGTATTTGTTTTAAAAAATAAGTAGCACCAAGTTCACCGCAAGAATAAGTAAAATCTTGCATCCTAATAATTTTTGAAACAATATCTATGGCCAGAATAACAATCATTTGGCAGAAAAACAATGATACTTTTGTTTATTTTAGAAAAATTAACTATAAACTTGCCTTTTTCGGCATATACTTGTTTTAATTTCAAATGCTATGCTAAAGTGAGTTAATTCAATGCTAGTTCCGCCATGATTTCTAATGGTAGCAATCAGTCTGATGAGATGCTTTAAATATTCGCTTTTGCTTTTAAATATTCCTTTTCTTTAAGTGAATAAATTAGTATTAAAGTTAATAATAATTTATCCACTTAAATTATTCCTAATTTATAAAATAATTTTTTTTTTTTTTTTTTTTTTTTTTACGATTTTTTTTTGATTATAAATTTAAAACTGATCTTAACATACTTGTATAAATTTGTATACATTTTTTAAATGGTACAAAGTAATTTTATATTTTATGTTTAAACTTTATTGGTTATACACGCTTGCTGAGGAAAGCTCATCGGGGTGTAGTGGTAAAGCAAATAATGTCTTCTTTGAGCCCCGGTCATGTAGATTTTGTTTAAAAAACACATTTTTTTTTTTTTTTTTTTAATAACTAATAAATATATAAAAAATTTTTTATTCACATTAGAATTATGAAAATGGTAAAGAGGGAAATAAATTAGTTTTCCTAATTTAAGTTTCAGCTGGAAGGGGTTAAGCACTGAGAAAAGGGTCTTTTGCAAAATAAATAAATATGGCCAATTTGTATCATTTATAGGAAGGAAAAAATATCAAATACAAATAACTTAAAATAATAACATCACGACTATTATAAAAAAAAAGTGAATTGAAAAATGCAAAGTTCATGTAGAAAGTTTTCAAAATTATCCCTCAATATTAATTTACTCAAAGGCATTTTCCATTTTTAAAATTTTTCTAACAAATCATATGAACTAATTCTATTTAAATAATTAAAGAAAACTTCTGTTATGGATGTAACTATTTGTTTTAAAACTGATTTTTATTACAATATGTTACAATATTACATTAGTGAGTATAGATAATTTGTTTTCAAGTATAATATAAATATAAGAAAAACTCTTAAAAACAAAACAAAAGCAAATCAATGCAATAGTTTCTTTTGATTTAAATATTGAAACATAGGTGTCCAAAAGTAAGTTTTTGGTTTTCTTTTGTTTTTAACGGTTTTATAAATTTATATTTTACTTGATAACAAGGGTATTTATACTCCCTTAAAATTTTGTAATAAAAATTAGTTTTAAAATAAAGAGTATCATCCATAACAATGTTTTTCATTTAATTATATAAAACAAACCATTTAATTTTAGATGCCTTTTAAAATGAAAAAGTCTATTTATATACTCTATTAAGCTATATAAATAAATTTTAAGTGCATTGCTAAACTTTTAAAGTTACCCATAATGATAATATTTTATTTACCCATTGGTTGCATTTAGGTAAAACACAATGAGCGCAGCCTTGGAGGAAAACCTTTTGTTTTTATTAACCGTGATTTAAATCCGTCAACATTTTTTTATATCCAATTACATAATCATAGAAAAAAATTAGTTACGAGAGACTGAATATTATTTTAATATACTTTGTTTAAATATTAGTTTTTTATAAATAAATATGTTTATAAAACATATTTGTTTATTTAGCATTTTCTAATTAAGTAATATAAAAAAAATTAAAGTATTTATTTATATATATTTCTATAAAGATTTACCTATTCTTAAGTTGTGTTTTTAAGATTGTCGTTTATCTATTTATTTTGTCAAAAAAGATAAATACATTGCCGTATATATAAATGTATATATATATATATATATATATATATATATATATATATATATATATATATATATATATATATATATATATATATATATATATATATATATATATATATATATATATATATATATATATATATATACATATATATATATATATATATATATATATATATTATATATATATATATATATATATATATATATATATATATATATATATATATATATATATATATATATATATATATATATATATATATATATATGATAAAAGTTGATAACCATTCACTTTATTTAACTATATACTATAAAAATAACTAAGAAGCAATATTACTATTAAATAAAATATTTTTGTTTCAATGTTAAAAGAATTATAAAAGAACTAGATACGTACCACAAATATGTAAAAAAAAATCATACTCTTAGTTTTGTATAAACTAAATTGATAGACTTTCAAAATTTAATATTTTAAACAAACATGACTGGAAACAAACATAATATTTGTTAATACAAAGTATTGCTAACTACTTAAATAAATTAAATTCAAACTAGTCAATTGATGCATGGTTATTCAATTATTAAATAATTAACGAGTTTTATTTATACTATTAAAGCATATTTATCTAAAACTATATTTAACATAATATTAATATAATAGTATTCAATAAAATATTATTTGCCTAAGAAATATAATGAGCCAATTTTCGACTTCTAGACAAGTTTACGTTTTATCAATATAAAACAAAATTTTTTTTTAACTATAAACAGTCTTTTAAAAAATAAAAACAATCAAAAAGGTGTCTGCTGGTGTAAGAAGTCACCTTTTAGCTTCATTTCACAAGTTGATGTATATTATCTACTATTTAAGTTAATTTTATTAAATTCAGAAAAACTTATTTTAAAATCAAAATCTGTATCTATATGTATATATTTTGTTAAAAGAAAATAAAAACACTCAAATTTAAAAAAAGTTTCAATAAAAAAATCTTCTAAAACCTTGACTGCTCAAAAAGGGTTTTTTATTTTACGTTACCTTAACATTTAAACGCGTAACTTAATTTAAAGGAAATTGTAATCAATAGATAAACTTTCATATAGTCATAGACGGCGAAAAAAAAAAAAAAAATTTCAATCCCATATACTACACAAGAATTTAGATGTGTCAGTTTTAATTTTATATTTGTCTCCATGTCCCCATTTTGTAGTTTTTTCACTGTCTTAATTTTAAATATAATAAAATTGAAATGTTTTGTATTTTAATAATACTTTTATGTGACATTAAAGTTTGTATAAAATATAAAGTATTATGATCCGTTAAATAGTCACATGCTTGGCTTGGGCATTTACATTTGTAAGAATTCACCCATTTGTCGGGAAACTAGGTTTGAATCCACAGAATACTCATTTATGTGCTTTCGTTTAGCACCACTTCACTCTATCACCTTTCTCTGTGTTCTATATTGCTCTCCCTCATCTCAAGACTGCACTCTTTTTGATGTTATTTCTGATTATATTGACCATGCCCTTATTCTTTATCCATGAGCCAATATTGTTTTTGTCGGTGACTTTAATGTTCATCACACTGAATGGCTTGGTTCTAGTGTCAGTGACTCTGCAGACATTAAGGCCCACTACTTTTGTCTTTTTCAATCCCTAACTCAAATAGTCAACTTTCCAACTCGCTTTTTAGACAGCCCGAATCATTTACCTTCTCTACTCGAGTTATGTTTTGTTTCTGATCTTAGTCAGTGCTCAGTTTCTTCACACTCACCCTTAGGTGCATCTGATCATGGTTTGGTCTCTCTAAAACTATTATTTCATTCTTCTTTACTATTAGAATTCCTCTATCATTGTACATATTACAACTACCTTTGAGCTGACTGGGACTCTTTTCGTGATTTTCTTCGTGATGGCCCCTGGGTAGAAATCTTTCGTCTCCCTGTTCACATATGTGCTTCTTACATAACTTCGTGGATTCAGGCTGGCATGGAATCCTTTATTACTTCTCGACGATTCCAGGTCAAGCCTCACTCTTCTCCATGGTTTTCCTCACATTGTGCTGCTGCAATTGCCAATCGAAACCAGTTCTTCCATTTCTATCAGCAAAACAATTCTCCAGAAAACAGACGTCTGTTTATTACTGCTAGGAACCATTGTAAAAAGGTTTTCTCTAACGCCAAAGCCCGCTATTCTAAGATCATGAAATCTCGCATTTCATCACAAAAATTAGGCTCTCGTGACATCTAGAGAATCTTTGAAAGTATCAATAATAAGGGCAAGTCTGTTCTTCCACCTCTTTTGCATGGTTCAGACTTTGTCACCTCACCTAAAAACAAAGCTGAATTGTTTGCCAAGAACTTTTCATTAATATTATCTCTTTATGCCAGTAGTTGCGTTCTACCTGATATAGCCGTCAAACAGTTTGATCCATTGCTCGACAATCGTATCACTCCAGCTTCTGTATCTAAAGTGATTTCCCGCTTAGACTCTTCTACAGCTTGCGGCCCTGACAACATAACTGTTATAGTCTTGTAGAAGTGTTCTCCAGAGCTGTCGTCTATCCTTTCAAAACGATTTAATAAGTGCTTATCAGAGTCTTGTTTTCCAGCCTGCTGGAAAGCAGCATCTGTTATCCCTATTTTTAAAAATTCTGGAGAGCGATTTGATTCATCTAACTACCGTCGCATTAGTCTTCTTCTTATCATAAGCAAGGTTTTTGAATCTTTAATTAACAAACACTTAATCTCTCATCTCGAATCTCATAATCTACTTTCTGATCATCAATATGGATCTCGATCTTCTCGTTCTACGGCTGATTTGCGATCAGTAATAACCGATAGGATTTATCGCGCATTAGCTAAAGGTGGAGAGGTTAAGGCCATTGCTTTTGATATTTCTAAAGCATTTGACAAAGTTTGGCAGGCTGGTCTCCTCCATAAGTTTTCTTCTTACGGTGTATCTGGAAACATCTTTAAGATTATTGAATCCTTTCTTTCCAATCGTAGTATAAAAGTTGTCCTTGATGGACAACACTCTTCTTCTTATTCTGTAACCTTAGGGGCCGCCAAGGTTCATTCCTTGGCCCTATACTCTTTTTAATTTACATTAACGATCTTCCAGATATTATTACATCTAAGGTGGCATTGTTCATTGATGATACTACTATTTATTCTTGTCACGATAAGAAGCCAACTATTTCTGATTGTTTGCAGGGGCATCTGAGCTTGAAAAGGATCTCACTTCTGCTACAGCATGGGGCTCGCAGTAGCTGGTGAACTTTAATTCAGATAAAACTCAATTTTTTTTGGCCAATCGTTATCGCAATAATTTAGACCTTCCTATATTTATGAACGGTAATGTTCTTGATGAGTCTCCTACCCTTCATCTTCAAGGCTTAACTCTTACTTCTGATCTTTCTTGAAAACCTTATATTAAATCCGTGGCAAAAAAAAAAACAAGCAAATTTGCTTGATTAAGTTTTATCTGGTTTTCATCAGGGCCAAAGGATCTGGGGATTTGACGGGTTCCCATAAGGTTCCCACAAGGTTTAACCTGATAACAAAAGTATCATAACAAAACTTATTCGATAGTTGACATTTATAATTCGTATTGTACGTGAAATAAATTTAAAAAAATTTAGTTTTATGCAATATATTTTTTGTACACATTATATTTTCATTAAATTGAAGAGAATGTTTTATTTCGTTGGATTTTTTCACTCTGAAACTCTAAAAACATTAAAAAAACGTTGTTTTAGAATTTTATTTGTTTTTTACTTTTATAAAAGAATTTTTTTTTACCACCACCACACCAAATTTAAGAATGTCACGCATTGTTTGAATAGACTCTATATGCTTTTGCTATATTTTTAAATATATAAAAACAACAATAGAAAATAATTAAAGTCTAAATAAATGTAAGATAACAAATGTAAAAAAGATGCATTACATGTTTGTTCACTTTGCTCTGTATGTCTTAATAAAAAAGGGTTTAGTAATATCAACTACTTTCTTTATACAAATAGTTATAAAACATTGCCTCAAATTTTGCGTAAGTTTTTGCCTATGTTTTGCGTAGCTCATGCGTAACCTTTACTTTACGCAAATGCTGCGAAAAAGTTGTGAATACCAAATAGTTACGCAAAAAAATATTTTGCGTAAGTTTTTCGTAGCTTTTGTTCAGCTACGAAAGACTTACGGAAAAGTTGTGAATAAGCAACCTGGTTTGCACTGATCAGCATAACATAATAATAGCCAGCTTTCCGAAATATTTTTCTTAGTTTTGGGGATAGTGATGGTATCCACGGCAACGATTCAGTAGGGATGTTAAGAGAGTCTGATTGATTTTTATTGATTTTTAGAGACCGTTTATTTTCAATTAATTTTGCAATCCGTTGAAGTTATGATATGTTATACCCATTTTTTTTAAGCCTTTGAATATAGAAATTAATGTCATCTTGAAAATATAAAATACTGCATAAAGAATAAACCCTGTGAAAGTAACCTTTATATATTGCGTTTAAAACCTTAGGGTCATGATTTGAGTGATGTTTAAATTGGATATTAGTAATGACTTCCTTTCTGTAAACTTTAAACTCTTATTTTTCATTTGTTGTTGTTTATTATGGTTTTAATCGAGAAAGTTTAGAGTTATATTTTTGCTTTCAGTATCCATCATATATTGTATTGCAGGGTGTTGTTTGTTGGATAATTTAGTGTGACTATCCTCGACATATTATAGATAGGATTTTAGGTCGAGGATTAACTGACATTGCAATATTGAAAGCGTTTTGTTCGTGATGTTGTGAAAAAAGATACTGCAAGTACGACCATGAATAAAAGACCTATAGAACCATTTTCTCAAGTTCAAGGATTTCGTTTTTCCCAAGGAAATAACAACGGTGTAAATAAAGCTCTATAAGTTGTTTTGTTTCAGATATAGTAAGTTTGGTTGAATATTTGTAGGAATCATCTTTATTTAATTTGTTTATATGAATTTAAGTGGCTTCCTTTACTGGTATTGATGAATACAAGTTTTTTATATCAAATAAAACTTGAACCTCGTTTTTGTCATTCTCCCATGAATTCGCTTTACTAATAAAATCAAAAGACTTTTTCAGACGTGTTTAGTTTTTGTTTAAGACAGGTTGTATTTTCTTTACTAAATAGTTCGATATTCCAAAATTAGGAGTGCCTATAGTATATATAACTAATATATAACTAATCTCATAGGATAGGATTTTTCAGTATATATAACTAATCTCATATTTTTCTCAGATTTCAGATTTTCTCAGATCTCAGATTTTTCAGTATATGTAACTAATCTCATAGGATAGGATTTTTCAGGTTTGTGAGCTTTAATTAGACCATACCTACAAGGCGGGATGGGATCACTTAGATATATACTATCATATTCCATTTTTGAAAATCGCTGTTTTATATTAAGTTGTGAGAGATAAGTCCTAATTTTAATAGGAAAACTAGATGTGGGATCTTTACTTAAAATTCTTGTTGGGCAAATTTGTTGACGAATTTTTTTCCGAAGCTTTATCGTGTTCTATTTTTACAAAACCATTTTCTTTATTAAACGGATATATATCATATCAATAGTTTTGTTTTTCTTAATTTCCATAAGGGCTTTTCTTTGTTCTCTTGTCAAATTTTGATTTATTTTTATACCCTTTTTAAGTTCTTTTAAAACATTTTTTCTCAAATCCTGCGCACCCTTAATCTTGTTGCTATATTCCAACTTCAAAGCTGAGCTCTCTGTTGTTGCAATAATATCCATATAAAGTATATTTTTCAACAAAGGTACAAAATGTGGAAGAAAATTAAGAAAATTGTTTTGGTCTTTTAGAACATCAGCATTGCATAAGTTTAAAACATCGTTCTTTGTACGGATTGTTAACTTACAAATTTTATTACTATGACTGTTTTCAAATTCGTTTTGAAGAATTTTAAACTTTTTAATTAATCTCTCCTTCGATTTCTGAAACATTATTTCGCGTGCTTTTTTAGTAACTTGTTCAACTTTTTTGTAGTCTATTTCAGCAAGAATAACTTTAAGATTTTTCTGGATATTTTTAGTTTCATTAAGAAGCATAAAAACTGACCTTTATTCACCTTTACATGGCGGAATTAATTTAGATAACAAGCAGTTTGTAAAAACTAAATTTTGGACTCCGTTTTTACATTTTTTTGTAAGCAAGAAAGAAGCTATTCAACTGCTGACGTCAGTTAATTTTAAACTGTTTCTAACATTACAAAAAAATTTTATTGTATAAGTTTTAGAAGCTGATGATGCTGGTAGCCATAATCTAGCGAAAAATGTAATAATAAATTATTAATTGTATAAAGAGAATTCGTATTAATTGATGTTTTCTGACTAATACAACATATACTCTTATACACGATGTCAACACTAAAGATACATACACACACATACACACACACATATATATATATATATATATATATATATTATATATATATATATATATATATATATATATATATATATATATATATATATATATATATATATATATATATATATTGTGAAAATTCCTTAATTTGACTTCTATAAGATTGGCTTATATGTTCACAAGTGAGTTATTTTTATAGGTCAATGAAAATTTGCAAATAAATTGACTAAAAAGCTTGCACTTATGAAAATGAAATGCTCTCTGCTTGCTACTCTTAACCACATGTGGCAAAAAAATAAATATAAACAGAAAACCTCCTATTAGTATTGAGTAGGTGAAATATTTAAAACACTTTTTTGGCTATTATTCTTTAACTAATCATTTAGAATATGAAAAAACGCACAAGTTGAGCTTGCTTGGTGTAACTTAGTTAAAATTTTAGACTTTGTGTTTATAAAATTTGTCTAATATAACGCTTCAGCATAATTATTGAAATTTAATAAAAATTAGTAATACTTTTTTCAAAAATAACAATTGACTTTAAATAAAAAGTGACTAAAAACAACATTCAAAAGTTATTTAGTCTTTTGCGTTTTTAGTTTTGATTTTGGAATATCTATTAAAAAATGAGGTCATTAAAGATGGAGAAAATTCTATCGACTTGCACTATCGGTGTATAACTGTCACATTTATAAAACTGTCACATTTATATATTAAGATAAACATATTATACATATAATAAGCATTGAATGGAAAACATAAAAAATTGCTTTTTAATTAAGTAAACAGAAGAGCCAATTATTTCTGCACTGCAATATCTTATTAACTTTAACGTAGCATAATGCTAATTCTTTTTTTAACATGCTTTAAACATTATAACATTCAACAATTAAACCCTAATAAAAATTACTTAAAATACCAAAGCATCGTTCAGGAATTTTTGCTTTAAATCTAGTGAGAGACTCGAAGCCTTCGTTTGTGTATAGATTTGAAAACAATTTACAATATAAAAAACTTCAACAGAACTAGTAGACCCAACGAATTTCTTATAACAATAATATGTTTTCAAACTATTTTAATGCATTGCTGCATTACTATAATTTCTTGATTCTTGTTATTCATGACAAACATGAATTTTTAGTTTTTAAGAGTCTGGTTTTCAATAATTTTCTCATTTTTATTACATTTTTAAGTGGCATTACTATTTATTGAAGGACTTTCTTCTTCCCATGCTCCATCATAAAAAACAACACATAAGTAACTGTATTCGAGTCGAAAATTGATGCATGTATAAAACTATTGTAATAAACCTAAATTAAAACATTGTAGTGGCTCTGTTAAGGCGTTTCTAGTGAAGGTGTTGGTAAATTTCTAATTATTGGTAGTAAATTAACTGCCCAAGGCTGTTGATATTATATAAAATTGTTTTTCAGGATTAATTGACAAATACATTTATTAACAGGATAAAGAATCCAAACATAAAATAAACAGAAGAATTTTCAAGAAACAAACATTAACTTGTATCCGTGGCACAGTGGTCCATTTGGGCTGTTTTGCGGACAAATTTATATAACTATTTTAAGGCAGGTCAAAATGGCCTCAGATTTATATTATGAATTTGCGGTCTATGTGTTAACATTAGGGTAGTAATCGGGCAAATAATGTGGTGTTAATCCGCCCAGGGCGTCACTTTTTTATGGGTGTTAAAAAAAGTTTTTTTTTCTTTTTTCTAGTTTGAAAATTTCCTAACAGCACTACCTCCTTCCTTTACTTGCTTGCATTTTTTTATAGAAAGAGCGGCGAAAACCATTTTCCAACCCCTACAATTACTGTGTGTTCCGTGTTCCGAGATGACGTCACTCAAATTAAAATACTTTTGTCTGCCATGATGGTTCACAAACAACTTGTGTTTGATTTTAGAATATGCGGCAATCTTCGTTAGCTATACTTGAAATTATTGTTTATCAATTTTTTTTTTTGAACGGTCTTTTGTTGTATATTAAATTGCAGTAATCGTTCTCAAAGCTGCAAGAAATTTTTATCGAATTCCAAAGGCTATAAATCACCATGATAAAGATACTGAGCTGTTTTCCATAGAAAGAAGAGCAAAATGGTTTGCTGCTATAAAACGCAAACTCCATTGCAATGCCAGTTACTACAGAGTTTGTTCTGATTATTTTTGTTCGGGTTAGTTAAAGATAATATTTCTCAATCATATATAAAAACTATATATGAGATATTTTTATAAACTTGTAAAAATATTACGAGTATATTACTAATATACAATACATAATACAAATTTATAATATAAATTTTACAAACGCGGTATGTAATATTTAAATAGTATTTTGTTTTTCCAATCACTGTAAAACGGCCTTCTTTTTAGTATTTTGCTTATTCAAATATTATGTTTATATTATAAAGATTAAACTGGTTTACATCGATTAAACGTCCAATCGGTGTAAAATCAGTTGTCCGGACAAAAGCAATATGATTTAAATACTACAAATAAAGTATACAAGTATTTATATTATTACGTTTTCAGGTAAACCTTCTAAACTTTTTGAAAAGACACACCCTGATTGACACCCAATATTAAAAATGGGCTATAAAAGCAAAAGTTTCAATAGCGAAAGATTCATGAAAGAACATGAATCTGGAGTTATGAAAGCTGATAAAATAATAAGTAGTGAAGGCTGCACTAATATGCTTACTGACAGTGGAATCAATATTACTGGAAATACTGATGATATTGATTTTAATATTGAACTAAATAATATAAATGGTCTACCAAAAACTGACCTCTCAGCAAAAATAATTAACTCACTTGAAAATAAGTTGTTAGAAAAATATAGCCTGATTTACCAGTTAAATAAAGAACCAAGTCCTTATAAAATTGGAACTATAGAAGGGTTCACTACCAATAAAAAAGTGACATTTTATACTGGTCTAGCAAATATGAAAATGCTTATGACATTGCATAACTTCATATGCAGTGATATACCCCATGCATTAAGATTAGTGTTGTCGAAGTTCAGTAAATTAACCTTGTCTTTGATAAGATTACGTCTTAATTTAACCTTAAAAGATCTTGCCTATTGTTTTGAAGAAAGTAACTCAACAGTTTCTTCAGTATTTATTGAACTAACAGATGTCATTTTTATTTATTTACGTCAACTCATAAAACGGCCTGCATGTGAACAGCTATGCAAAACTACACCTAATTGTTTTCAGAAACATTTTCGTTCAAAAGTAGTTGTAATAATTGATTGTTTTGACGTAGTAAAAGTAAACGTCTTGTAATAGTATATTACAAGACGTTTTACTATTAGATTATCTCATAAGATAAGATAACAATTTTTATTCAAAATTGATAAATTTGCAATCGTATTATGTGGTCTAACAAATATGCGTGATTATGTTATTTTAGTTGTTTAAAACTATTTTTTTAGTTTTTTTTTAATATCTTTGCTTCCAACAAGGCCGCAAGCTTTGTAGAGCAAATATTAATTGAGACTATATTACATTAAGCTATTACATATATTTATATGCAGATAAATCTTTGGAAACCAGGAAAGAAGGGTTCAAAGTTCTTGAGCACATTAATACTTTTGAAGTTTTTTTAACAAAGCCCTTGCTTTTAACCTAACCTGGAAAATTGCCTACGAGAAGAAGCTTAAATAATGCCTTATGCCTCTTAATAAGATGTTAAAAAAAAAAATAAAAAAAAAGATGAAATGAATTTTTTTCAATTAAAATAGTTTTTTAGGATTTCTAACAAAAATAGGATTTCAAATACAAACTCTTACAGAAGCAATTTTTCCAATATACTATTGCATATTGGAAATCAGTTATTAGCTTCTCTATCCTCTAAAATGAAAGTATTTTATTGTTTTTAAGTAGAAAGTTGTTTACACTCTGGGCAAATCCATTTCTTTTTTGGTTTATTATTTAACTTTAAACATGTTAAATGAAATAATATTCTCAAACAATCAATGTTACTAGATGGAAACAGTTCGCTATTTTCTTTTCCATTGCAACAACAATTTTGCATATTTGTAATTAAATGCATATTTTCTTCATCTAACTTTCGTGTGAAATACTTAGCCACTAGTTCTGGGAGTATTACACATTTAAACCTTGTTTCACATTCTTTAATAATATTTTGCCACAACTTTTTTTCAGGAAAAATGCGCTTTATTTGAAAATTTTTTTGTGTAAATAAAGAAATTACAATACTTTTTTTTTGCATTAGTTTATCTGAGTTTGAATTTGATAATAATGGGGATGATTTCTTGATAACTTTGTAACACCATCAGTATTTTGTAAACAAAAGTTATTGTTTTTTTCAACAGCTTCAAAAATAAAATCATTTTCATGTTTAAATCGGCATTTTATTTCAATTCACCAATCACCAAAGCAAAAGCAATAAACAATTGCATCAGGTGAAGCTCCCATATAAAAATACTCAGTATTCAAAAACAAACCACAATCCAAAATCTTTTAATTTTCATAATGGGTTCGAACAGAATCTGTGTAAATACTTAATGCTTTTTTCTCGTGAACATTCCCGTAGCTTGTAGCTTGCGTTGAAAAGCAATTAATGACAGGACAGTAAATTTTTTTAAATCAAAGGAGTTTGTTTATTCTAATTAGAATGCATTACGTTGTAAACATTTGATGCAGTAATTCTGCCAGCACAATATAAAAAACTAATTTTTGGATAGAGCATACTTTCTTATTAATTTCTCAACAGCTATATGTTGATCATCAGTAACTTGACTAAATTCAATGTTTTCACAGTGTTGACATTGCTCAAAGTAACTAATATTTAATAAATTTGTATCATAAATATCAGATAAAATTTTTGGTAATAAGTTAGAGAATGTTGTTTTGGATTAAAAATATTGTTATAAGGAGGTATTATAAATAAAATTGCAGGTTTAGAATTGCACAGACTCAGTTGCTTATAAAATATGTCGGGTTATTTTTGTGAAGGTCCATTATACTTTTCTAAACACGACTGTTTACTTTTTTTATCAACAGCAGGTTTACTAGAAGTTACATTCTTTTAAGAGTATCTGGTGAAGTAAAGTTTATATCAGCCACTTCAGCATAAGGTAGTGATTTCAATGCAGCAGGCAACATCCAATAGGCTTTTTCATCAGTGACAGTTTTAAAGTCTCTAATTCGGACAGTTGCATCAATAAAAAATAAAATAGCTCCAATGTGGGAACAAGACTCACCTAAGCCAGCCATACAGTTGCAGTGAGCTGATAATACATCATCATCCATATGGGCTATAATCCAAGTTAATGTTGGAGGCACATTTAATCGTTGAGAATGCAAAATCTAAAATGTAGTTTTATATATTACTAATATATTATATCTAATTTTATTAGAGCTACATTAGTTTTTCAAAAATTTATCAAAACAGATTATGAAGATAATATGAAAGTCAAAATATTATATGAAGGCTTCGTATACTACTTTACCTTTCATATAACGTTTATTGAAGGCTTCAATGAAACTATACAAAAGATAAATAAAATAGATAAGTAAAATTAACTAACACTAAATAACCTTTCCGTGAACCAAGCATATGGATTTATTACAGAAAAGTTTAACACCAATATCTCTTACCCAACCACTCAAAAAATGCTTACAAGCGTCTAAACTTTTAAAGCGTATAAGTTCTTCTTTAGTGACAGGGCTTGGTGCAAACAATAAATATGTAAGAATATCAGCATGGGTGATTTTAGAATAAAACTGAGGCTCAGAAAGATAATCTGCTTTTTTCAAGGTATATGGATCAACATTGTCTATTGTTGAGATCTTGGTTTTATATTTACTTTTATTTTGGTTTGACAAAAGTTTGTAATAATTGCTTTCTGCCATACTGAAGTTTTTTCACGGAATGTTATGATTTGTTTGTGAACCAACATGGAAGATTTGCATAATTTAACATAAATTAAAATTTCAGTCGGAACACAGAACACAGCCTAAACTTTTATGCCGAATCAAACTTTTTAATTATGAAGTTTTGTAAACCATAAATAATGATTTGTATTTACAATATGAAAATATTGTATAGTATTTTATTTATGTTGCGCAGTTTTAACTACAACTATTCATGCAAGCTACAGCTTGCATGAAATAAAGGAATTAGGTAATGACATTCATCACTGATTTAAAATTTCCTATTTACGAATTCTAGCAATAGTTTATATTGAATTAAAACCCTCAAAAATTAACAGTAAGAGTCATATATCCCAATTAATAATAATTAACAATAAAAACAGTTTATCCACATAAGCGTCACCAAAGGAATTAAAGCTTTTTACAATAAAATTATTGAATTCAGAATAAGAAAAAACATTAAACATTGAACACGTTAAAAAAACCTATTAGCAAAAGTATATTACTTTGTTTCTGGTAATTTCTCTGTTCAATATAGTTTTTTATACAGAACAAGAAGTTTTCAAAATAATAATAAATAACAATGTTATTTCAGTACAAGCATTAATAACAGTGTTTAAAATGTTAGAGAATATTAACACCATTGATGAACATTCAAAGTTAGTTTTAACAAATACATTTAGGCAATTCAGCAACCTAAAAAAATTAATGTTTATTGCAAGACGTATTAAGATTGGCAAAAACCCTCTTGTAATGCTGGGAAAAGTGGAGGTAATTACAAACTTCAAATATATATGTAAGAGAAACAAAATATGACATAATTTTTATAGAATATTTTTTAATTAGTGCAGATATTACTGCATTTATGAACAAAACTTAATTTTGACAAAAATCATTGTTATTAATTTTGTGATTATAAACCATAAAATTTGATATTACTAATTATAATAATTAAAATTTTTAGTGTTACTATTTGATATATAGGTTTTTTTGTCATTTAATGTAGAAGTTGACTACAATTCAGAAGAAGATAAGCAAAGAAAAAGAAAGAAATGAGATGGTACTTCTCGACAGTCAAAAATTCGAAGAACAGAAGAACTCTGTAAAAATGTAAACAAACTTGCTGAAATCAATAATATTGATCTGAAAAAGCTTTGTGATTTCCAAATATCTAGATGTTTATCCTTTAGTTGTATCGAAACTACTCAAATAATAACTGTTACAGCTTTTTCAATCTGCTGCGATTCACTTCTGGGTCGATCAGCATACAGAAAACTGAGGAAAATGGTAAAAGCTAACAATATCGATGTTTATACAAGCTGAAAAGAGGTTCAAGACTTCAAAAATTCTATTACACCTCTGATAACCGTTCCCCTACATGAACCATATATTGGAGTTTTCTTTAACTTTCTGTCAAAATCACAATAGCCAAAATTATTAAGCTTGAAAATGTCCATATAACAAATGAACAAACAAATTTAGTTCTTGAAATTAAATTGGGATACGCTGGCAGTAGAGGACATAAAATAGACAATCAACTACACAATGCAAATACCAATAATATATTTATGGCATTGTTTTGCCCTCTGAAACTTTTAAACTCTAATGCAGATAGAAACAACCTAATATGGGAACAAATATCCCCAAACTCAGATTTTTCACAGAGGCCTCTTATACTTCAAATGGGAAAAAAATCACGTGAGAATGCACAATCTTTAACCGTTTTTAATGCGGATATCAAAACAATGAAGGAGGAAGGTTTCATTATTATCTTCAACGGACAATATTTGAATATTAGAGTAAACATTGTTGCAGACAGTTTTGACAGAAAAGCATCAAATATGTATCAGGGCCTTGGAGGTGCTTACTGTGTTCTTTGTGATTTATCTAAGTAAGAATGTGAAGATATATGTAGAATTGAACAAAGATTTGTTATAAATAGAGACATTGAAACCATGGAGCGGATATTTTTGGATTTATGCCAAAAGAACGGCTTTTTAAATAAAAAGTCAAAGGATTATGATGTTCGCATGGACAAACAGCAAGTCCAATAGCTGGATCAAACGTAAGGTCTGTACAAATATTCCATGCATTACTCCATGGATTAATTAGTCAATTATTGATTTATGAGATTTTTTTTTTATGTCGGAAACTGACTTTTCCATTCAATTTTTTTAAAAGAAATGAAATTTTTTTATTAATAACGTTAAAAAAAAAAAATGAAACTAATACTTTTATTTTGTTCATTCAATTTCGTGAGAAATGAAATATTTTTGTTCATTTTTGTCTATAAATCTGCAACATATAATTCAAACTAAAAAATATATGTGAATAATCTAACTCTGCGGTATGAACGTTTTTTTACTTGTTTTTTAAAACTTTTAAAGGTTGTCATTTCTTAACCAGGCATGGTAATGACCTCTAGTCTTTTCCATTTAATTCGAATTTCATTGTAGTTTCAAAAAATTATAAAAAAATTTTAGTCCCGAAATATGGATTTTTTCATTTTGTCCACCATTTGGACTACTGTGCTCGGCTTCCATAAATGTTTTATTTATTGCCATAAATGTTTTTTTTTGCTTTAGTTTATTGCTCAATCAATATACTTTCAACTAAAAATAAATTATTTATTATTTAATTAAAATTTGATCAACGAAGTACCAATTGAGTAGTTTCTATTTAGTGAGTTTAAATAGTTTGATAGGTACTTTGTTTAATCAATTATTATGTCTGTTTCCAGCTATATTCTTTTAAAATAATACATTTTATAAATCTGACAGTACAGTTTATACAAAGCTACAAATATGATTTTTATTTAAATGTTTCTGGTACGTAGCTTGATCTATTTTAACTCTTAACCTGATTTGTCTTAACATAATTTTAGTAATTAATATTATTTTGTTTATTTTATTGTCTAATAACTAAGTAAATTGTTGATATCCATCCTAATGTCAATACAGGGCCAACGGCACGGGTTTCAAAGTAAGGTGGATGAGGGAAAGGGGCACAAACTTTAATTAAAAGAAAGTCAACTTGATCTTAAATTTTTTTTTTAAAAAGTGAGTAAATACCTTTGTTTTTCCTGGCGCCCCTAGTGGCCATGGCCCTGTTATAAAAAAGGAAACATTAAATAATTTTTTTTTTTTTTTATGAAACGGTGACACTCATTTTAAACATTCTTATAACTTTGTATAAATTTACACGAATGAGAAAATAAACTTTCTAAAATAATGTATTTTCATTTTTTTTTTTATTTTGTCTAAACGTAAGAGTTAAAAATGTTTATAAAACTTATGTTAAATGAGAATAATTTGTAACCAATGATACTGGTTTAAACCTGGCAACAAAAATACCGGAAAATGTCGGCTCTCGATGCCCTAAATATTAGGGCAATAAGATATCAAAATGATTTTTTATTTAGTTAGTTTTTAGCATAATAAACTAAATTCATCGATAGCTTTAGAGTTTTCTTTAAAAATTTTTAAAGAAAACTTTTAAAGTTTTTTAACTTTTAAATGTTATGTAGTATTTTTGGCAGATAAACTAGGGGATGCAAAAAATAAATATTTATATATTACCTGCCTTAGAATTTAATTTATCAAATTTAGTTCACTTTTTAGATAATATTATTTGCAGACTCTAATAGCCACATATTTTTGGAAAATATATTCTCTTTACACAAGTGTGATCATAAATAATTTTGGAGTTTTCTAAAATAATATACCTTTCAGGTACGTATTTGGAAACCATCTCTTTTAAAACAACGAAGAAAAACTGCAAACGTGAATTAAATAAAATTATGCAAACTTTTGTAGCTAAATTTTTTTTATGTTTTTATTGATTAGTGAAAATAATAGAAAAATGGAAATCACTGGGGACTATTATTTAACTTTTAAAGACAAAAGTCAAGAATAGGAATTAAGTTTTTTTCTGTACTTAATTATGTTTTATAAATACAAATAAAAAAAGAATTTAACTTAATTAAGTTTTTTGTTTTTGGAACAAAAAGTTATGCCCAACAGCAGCAACTAAAACATTTTTTTTTGTCCTTTTCTTCTTTATCATTTTGTACTTTTGTAAATAGTTGTAAAAATTTTGCGGAGAAAAAACATGATTTTTTTGTAAATAAAAAAGAGAAAAAATTACAGATAACATTTAATTTTTTTTTAAATAACTTATTAAAATCTAGTTAATTTTTGTATTTAATGTGAAATTTTTGTTTCAAGAATTAAGTTGAAATAAATTTAGTTACCCCTCAAATGATTAATTTTTCAAAACTGCTATTATAACTAAATATGACTGAAAGTTTATGAAAACTTATCCACGTAAAGGTTGAGGTTTTTGACTTCACTTTAATCATGAAATAGTACCATAATGCTTCTTTTGAAAACATTATTTACAACTGACTAGGGTTTAATAGATTACTTTCAACCAAAAATAATAATTTTTTCATTAGTTCTTCTGTTACTTTTTTTGTCAAAAAAATTTGATAATTTTAAAATGTTATTTGATATAAGAAATTATATTCATAGTGTATCATATGCAATTATTATAGCTGTAATACTTTTGATATGTTCAATACCATAAGGACTATTAACTAAAAATAAAAATTTGTAAAAATAGAAACTTTTTAATAATTAAGTAACATTAAAGAAATATTTTAAAATTTATTTAAAAGAGTTTTATTGTCATATATTGCTATGAATGTTTTTTTTTTTTTTTTCTATGATGCTCCCAGAATTCCATTTAAACTCTTCCTTCCTTACCAATGTTGTTTATTGGGCTAAAACCGGCGTTAAACCTCGAACAACTTGGTTCTGAATACAACTGCTTTACAGAGGTTTTTACTAGAAACAATATAACGTTAACTGTAATATATGAAGGTGACTTACTATGCTATATTTTTTGATATTGCTTGAAATAAAATGACAAGTAGTCTTTGTATTCATTGAGCTCTAGTTATTAACACGGCTTTAAAAAACTTAAAGCCGTTTTGTCAATTATTTTTATTTCTGCTTCTATTGATTTTTCAACAAACGCCTAAAAAGAAAATGCATTTGAGTGATTTAAATTAAAAAAGTTAACGAAACTCTTCTATTTCCTGGAAAATTTAGGAATTCTATTTTTATTCATTATTGCATAAATTTTTTAAATAAATTTCTAACTCAAAGTTTGATTCTAGTTGATACCTTAAGATATTAATTATATAATATCTTAGGGTATCAGCTAGCATCTGATATGGTTTTTGAATGTTGGTTTTAAAATATAAATTCTAAACGACAATAATATACACCATAAAATAATATTATTTCTTAAAAATTTTACTTAAACTCACTTTTTTTGGTATTTTAGTTTTTACTTAACGATTGTAAATGTTTTCACGGTCATGTTTGATGTCTAAATGTTTGATACCTACATTCTTAATCAAGCAATTTGAATAACTATCATTAGATACGGTCCTTGAAAGGCTTAAACAATTATATAAGACTTTCAAATAGTAGAACAATTAAAAACTGACAACTGAACTTCTGCTAATAACTAGTTTGTTTTGAAAAAACTTTTATCCAAGGCTTATTTATGACCGGGTTAGCCGGATCACGGCGATAGTTGAAACTGACAACTTTTACGCCGAATAAAAGTTGCCGCGTAAAAGCATTTTAGTGTCACAAACAAGTTAAGAATAAAAGAAGAAATAAAATAAAGATTAATTTTTTGTTAGATTAAAAAAGTTGTGAAAATTAGGTTTTTGCTATGGGTTTTCGTGAATTATATGCATTTAAGTATTTTTTGTGATTTTTTAAACGTTAGCTGTAATCTTGCGTTTTAGAAGAAAACATAATGGTTTAATTTTATCTAAGTAGCATTGTTTGTAGTTTTTCTTTGAATGTGCTTTATATAGATTTTTATTAGTACATGAAATCCCTTTAATAAATTGTTTAAGAATACACAACTTGAATGGAAGTTTGTTGGAACGTTATGATTAGGGTTTCTTGGAACGTTTAAGTTACAAGGCATTTTATACTATTTTCATTATTTCTCACACACGCTTTTTTTTTTGTTTATAGTTATCCATACAGAAAAGCTAAAGTAGAATATAAAATGAGTATTTTATTTTTTATGTTCATAACTATTTAACTTTTTTGTTACCAAATGTCGTTCATAGCAATATGTTTATGTTTAACTTTGACCACAAATTTTAAACCACTTTAAACACTTTGCAATCGAGGTAGTGGCGAGAAACAGTTGCAGTACTTTTATTATAAGCCTTTTGCGATGAGTTAAAAAGATCTATATGACTGTGCGTAAAATAATGAGTTTGAAACATAAGCAAATGAAAGGGCATAAAATAAAAACAACTTAAAAACAAAAAAATTAAACAAACTTGATAATTTAATCAAATGATATTTAACATTTTGTAAGGGCAACAACAAATTGAAAAACTCCCTAAAATGAATCAAATACAATTTTGGCTTGAGAAAACATTTTATGTATGAACAAATATACATAATACCTTTTTAGCAATAGCTTAAAACAGTATAAAAAATTTGAAAACACACATTAAAACTTGTAATTGTAAACAAAAACAGTTTTCAAGGTGTTTACTTTCACGGTCAGTTTACCCTTTGCATAAGAATAAAACATTTTTTTTGGTACTTATTATTATTGTCTGCCTTTGCAAAAAAAATTTGGCTTATTTTTTAGATCAGCGTTTTATAGCTAAGGCCGCAACTATAGTTTTTAATGGTCTAAGAACTTCTTAGATCTGCCATTTGTTTACCATTAAGGGCAAGTATGAGGCAATTTTTCAGAATGAATGATTTTACTTAAAAAAAAAATTAAAGTAAAAAAGGAATAGGTATAGAAATAATTGGTGTGGAATAGATAAGTTTAGAAATGGAAGGTTCGGTAAAGAACCGCATTTTATGGGTCCGGAAAGCTAGGATAGATATTAATAAGGAAAAAGTATAGAAATAGTCGGTGTGGAATAGATTTATAAAAACCCGTATTTTAACGGTTCTGGTCACCTATTTTTTTTTTATATGTTTTTAACAAATAAAGAAAAACATATTCAACTCAAGCAAGAAATAAACTACCAATATAAAGTATTTAAAAGAAACTAAAGAACTAAAAGTATATATTTTTTATACAAGTAATTTGTTTTGAAAAGATATGTTCTCAAATTTTAGGTTTAAAAGACGAATAAGACCATTTAAAAAAATCAAAGTTAGATAAAATGATTTTATTTCATAGAAACGGAACACCATAAAAAATACAAAACTTGTCAATTTTAGTTTGGTAAGTTGGCTTGATATGTATTTAATAAATATACTACTTCAATACTCAATGTAACTAAGGCATGGTACACGATTTTCCTACTGTAAATATACGTTTTTTCCAATTGCAAAATATATAAAAACTTTAATAAAAAAGTATAGCATGTTTGGTATCGTTGGAAAGGTTTTTTTAACTTCTATCATAATTTAGTAAAAGTAATGCGATTCTAATAAATTGGCAAGCGCAGTTCTTTATTGAAAAGATAAAAACTTTGACACAAAATACCATAGAGCTTTGCTATAGATGAGTCTTCGATATCAATTTTTTCGTAAAAGCACGTATCGGTGTTTATTTTTACCTAATGTGACGTGACATTTATGATCAGACTATTTTTTGGGGTGAATATTTATGAAAAACTTTTTTTTTAATAAAAGTTGAAATTAATAGTTTTAATACCACACCTTAGTGAGTAATTTTAACAACAATGTCAAGTTTGATTTAGATACATCATGATATTGCAGTTTTTTATACAGAAGTTGTTTTCACTTAAATTAATACAACTTTTAGCCCCATTCAAAAAACTGTTTTCGGAATTTATACTACACCAACGAGTTGATCATTATAATTCTATATTCGGCTGTCAAAAAAATAAATTTGCTGTATCTCATGTCATCCATCGTCGAAGTTTTCCTAAATTTAAAGCAAATATAAGCTATCTGTCTGAACGACATTGTGCAAAAAAAAAAAAGATATTGATCGACACATTCTCTTAAAACGCATGGAATAAACTTAGTTCTAAAGAAAAAAGTCTACATAGCTTCTCCAGCTGCCAAAAATGTTTTAAACTTTATGAAGATATATTGTCTATAATCCCAACTAATACCAAACTTTAAAAAAAAAAGCTAGTTATCTCTTGTTCAATGAAATTATAAACAAAGAAAAATTAATAAATTGTGCAAGTTCTTTATTGAAAAAAGCTGATAAAAAATTTCAAAAACATTACTTTTTTATGTCAATAAAAAATGCAACACCCCTCATAGCCTATTCAAATTTAATTCAGAAACCACCAAGAACGGACACAAAAAAAACAAAACAACGAAATACACATGCAAGATTTTTAAAATGCAGTGTTGAAAAATGCTTTGAAGAAACATCAGTTGTAAGGTACATAACTTTGAAAAAAGTTTAAGTTTAATTTTATTTAAAATTGTTTAATAAATTTAAATTGACCTAATTTGTAGGGCATTTAGGACTGATATATCTTTGTGGAAGGGTAAAAAAAAGCTTTGAATCATTTTCATATTCAATAATTCGTAATAAAAATAAAAATCACAATAAAAAAAAAGATCATACTGGAAACTACAAAAATAATTGGAATGAAAACAAATGTTGTAGGGAGGTAATCTCTTATGCGTCTGGCACAAAAATTAATTTTACTGAACTAGCACAAAAATACAGTGCCATTATTAGTAATGGAGTAATAGCTAAAAATGGAGGTGAAATAGTAAAACAGTTTCTATTGAATAAAGGTGTTGACTTTAGTTTTTTTAAATATAAAGGCGAAAGAAATACAATTATAAGAAGATGTAAAAAAAAAAAAAAATGCAACAGATATTAGTGTATCTGGTGAACCAACAATGAAAAAAATAAAGTTGAATATGAAAGAGAAAGTCGCTAAAGTATATATACTATTAGTGAATTAATTGTGCCACAAAAGTTCCAAACCTTTACAGTATATGATGAGGAATCTTATAAAACTGCTTCAGGTTGAGGTTGCAGGTAGAAAAATCCCTCTTAGTCAAATCAGAAAAATACTTGCAGAAAAGCACAAATGTTTTATGCAATTACATTTAGAATCTGAATTAAATTCAATGGATGTTGACAAGGTTAATAAAGAACTGAACCGTATGAATGAATATGGCAATAGCCATATTTATTTAAAATATTTTATATTCATAAAAGTACCATTTTTTCAAAACGTAAAAAAATAGTATAGCTATTACATATGTTTAAAGCCTGTAGGTCCTCGCAAATGGCGGACGTATTTTGTAACGGTAAAAATAAGAATACAAAAAAGTTAAAAATAAAAAGTAAATAAAATTTATCTTGTAAGTATAAATATTCTATTAACTAATTTATAAACTGATTTAAAGTACACACTAACAAAACAAAGCAAAAAAGAATGCAAACAATAAATAACCTATAAATTAAAAAAAAAAGGAACACTTAGTAAAGGAAAAAAGAAAAAGAAACAGTAAAAAGAAGTAGCATAGAAAGATCAGGTAAGCAAATAGAGAAAAACTAAGAGAAGAAAAAGTAAAAGAAAAGCAAAATGATTGGTTATTTTGATACTTTCAGATCATTATTATTTTTACGATTTAAATTTTAATGACTTGTTTGTTTTAATTAATAGTAATTTTTTTACTATTTATTTTTAATGTTATATTACTTATTATAAATAACTGTGTTCATTTTAATCAAAATTTATTACTAATATATGTTTTTTGTTAATATGATCATGTATTTATTATTATATATTTTTTATAAATATTACTACATATTTGTTAATATATATAATTATATCCTTTTGGTGATTTTTCAGATTTTTTTATCTAAATACATTAGCAGTGAGTACGAGTGTACATAAACTTATTCAACAATCATAGGCTTTTTCCACATTAGAACAATCGTATCTAATATGACCTTTTTGTGATTAATGGTAAATGGAATGGTTTCACATATACTGTCAACATCACAATGGATCGGCCCGAGAGGCATAACATTAGCAACCTGTCAATGTTGAAGACTAACTCCATGATGTCTACATCATTGCTTAAAATAGATCTTAAAATACCATTTTTAATCATTTTAATTACTATTTTTTATTTAAATATCATCTTTATCCTTAGTTAATGTGTACTCACCAACTAAACCAATAAAGAAGTAATATTAAGCTAAATACATTTACGACCTCAAACTCTTTTAAATTGGCAGTTATGTCAACATTGCCGAATGCCGACTCTAATTTCGAGGGCTGATTCCGAGTGCTTATTCTAATTGCGAGTGCTTAACTTTAGTATCTAAAAAGACGTTCCTTATTTAATTATTAGATGATTTCAATATACTATTGTACCTAACCCTAACCAAGCAAAAAAAAAAAAAAAAAAAAACATTTTTTGCTGACCTTGTTTTCATCTTTTATGGTAAAACCTTTGCGAAAATGGTTTTATGTTTGCCAATTGTAACCTGATGCCAACCTTCAAAAGTTTACGGTCGGCAATTTATTGCCCACTTTTCTAATTTTGAGGGTTTTCCTAATTTTGAGAGTTTTGAATTTTCCTAGTTTTGAGGGTTTTGTGTTATTCACCTATATTTGCTTTGGGTGGCAGTGGGCGAAGAATTACCAACTTGAGTATTCCATAATGTAAAAGTGTGTCAATTTTTTCAGTCAAGCTTACTCTTGCTGAGTCAACTGTGACAAAAGACTTTAATATACATATTTCGCCAGCAATCTGATATAAACAATAATAAGAAAAAGCATACAAACAATTTTAAAATGCAGAGAAAAATTAGGATGACCAATAAGGGCATTGCAGTTTTGAAAAAATAACTCACTTTAGAAACGATTTGTGAATTTGAAACACTTAGTTTCCAATAAAAATAAAAAATCAACAATGAAAAAAAAAATCTTACCACGGTCATCTTAGGCAAACTTAATTATTTTTCTATAACTGTTGCAATTCTATCAACTCTATCAACTGGACATTTATTTACCTAGAGATTTTTTGAGTAAACTTAGCACCCAATTTTTAATAACTTTGTTCTGGTGCAATTAAACTGATCATGTTAACAAAAAAAAAATTAATTACTAATATTAAGTTTATTAATTGAAAAGAAATATTTTCTTTATATACCTTACTATGCGTATATTTGGAAACTTACGATCTCTAAAAAGAAACACACACATATATTATGAGTGTGTATGTAAAAAAAATACACATGCATTTTATGGATATTTAGAAATATTACTAATTAGTAATAAGCAATCCATAATACGGTTTACGGTCGTTCTGTTACATAACTAATATATAGTGGCTGTTACCCACAATTTATTAATGCAAAACCTTAACTAATAACCTTTTAGAAAAACGTCTTCAAATTGAAAAAATTAATCTATCTGTAAAATAAAAATAAAAAGTATGAGGAGGTAAAACAATTTATCAACTACTACTTAACATTTACATTACTACTAAATATTATTTGAGTAATTTACGACTGACATAAGTCATAACAGTGTAAAGCAAAACCATTTTCCTCGACATTCCTAAGTTCAGCACAATACGTTTTTAGTTACTGACACAAAATAATAATACTTCATCATGCTTTAAACAGAAAAAAGTATCAACTAAATCCTTGTAATAATTTTTATAGCATGAGCTTTTAAAATTAAGATAAAGTTAACTTATATTATACAGGATTTATCAATTTTTTGCTATCCCCTTGATTAATTTTTCTTTATAATAGAAAATTGTTAACTTAAACCGTTAAATGCACACAACTAAAAAATTTATTAAAAATAACTAAGTTTATTATAAATAACTATGCAGCTGAGTGCAAATACGTTTCAAACGAAAAAAATTTAATTTACAATCAAAAATTTGTATAACAAATTTAAAAAAATGTGTAAACATTGATCTTTTATATTGCATTGATGCGTCATATGACAAATTAAAATTGTAACAGATAAGTAGACATAAAAATTTGTAAACCAAGATGAACGAACCAGGGTCTTGTTAAGTCTGCTTAACACACACTGTTTCTATATTATTTTTTTGGCCTCTTTATTTCGTTTTTAGTAAACGATAATTTGCTACCATTTACTAAAAATTCCTTTTGTTACTCGAAATTTAATTTTCCTAAATATTTTGACACTAATAAAGAGGTTCCTCCCCTCATTTTGCTATAATGGTGGCCAGGTGAGTAGAGTTTTTGTTATTAAGAGTAATCAAGTTTTTGATGAAGACCGACCTTTTACCAAAATAATAAAATGTAAAACAATGATATACATATATAAGAATGTTTTCTTTCTTTCCAAAAGTGTTGCAAATGCAGACTAAGCTAAATAATTAGTTAAACACGTAAATAAAACTTAAGTAACTGGATATTTGACAAATGCATTAAACTACAATAATCTATATGTTTTTAAAGGTTTTTAGTTACGACTCCCCGTTCAAAAGATTTCCAAAGATACGTTCAACAAAGTATTTGGCATAAAATAGATAAAATATAAAAAAAATTAAACTAATTGCATATATTTATATCTTTTTAACTAACAATAAAAAGAAACCAGGTTTTTTATTATAAATCTTATAAATGCGTCATAACGTAAATCTAAAATAAAAAAGTAATGGAATCATAATTACACAAAAAATGGATATCATAATTACAAAAAAAAAAAAAAAACACGGCATAAAAATTGAAAATCGGTTTATATATTTACAGTAACCAATTTTGAAATTGCAGTTAATACAAACATTTATCGAGTATGTAACTATAAAATCTGTTACGAAGTACAAAAGGATTAACAATACTAAAAAAAGACCAAACTAAGATATAAATTGCACTTTTAGCAAAAATGTTGTCTTGACTTTTAGTAAATAAATAAACGCAGTAAGTTCCAAAAATGAAACTACCTACTATTTATTTTTAACAATAGACACTAACGGGAAGGTAAGCCAAGCTGTCTATCAACACAAAATATCACAACAGTAACATAACAACAATAACACATTACAAAAAATCCATATATGAAAGGCAAAATTAAAAAAACAATTTCGAGTTAACTATATTCATCTTTCACAAACTTTAATAAAGTTTATTTGTTTTTATATTCAATATTAGTTATTTAATTATTTCAAATTTAGGACATTAAAGCACCTCAGATTTAACGAATAAGGTTGCACAGTCTGAATGTTAAAACACTTAGATTTAACGATTAAATCACACTTCTGCTATAAGTACACCCCTTGGCTGGCAAAGTTTTTAATACTTCCTCAATATTATACCAAGTTACACCACTTTGAAAATATGGAAATATAATTTAAACATGTATAAACTATAAACAAATATGACTTAATCTAAGACATATAAACACATTTTATAACAATATTTAATGACAGATATATTTATCAAAAACTATGAAAAAAAAAAAAAAAAAAAACTTACACATACACAAAATATGCTCACAACTTTTTACAGTATATTTTCGAAATGAAAATCCAAAGACTATAAGTTAAGAACATTAGAAGAAATAACATTAATTGTGTAACATTTTTCACCTAACATACCTCAAATAGGATGTTTATCAATTTTGAAAAACAAACTATTAAATGCTCTAGTTCTTGAACATGCAACATATGGTTGACCATGAGAGAAACACGGTTTATTCGTTAAGTTTTTTTTTGCGTTACGTAATATATGGGCGATCCCTAAATTAAAATAACTGAAATTAAAAATATTTTATTTATTACAATATTTGAACAAGCAAGGGACAATTATAGTTACACAGTTTAAAAAATTATATATTTAAATAGCAAGCAACTCATAAAATATATTTTATAAATGGTCATTATCAATTGTAGTAATAAAAAATACGCAAGAACTCAGTAATTCAAATAAATAAAATCAACTCTTCTAGTACTAATTCTCATTTAAGACTCATCTAAGAGAGAAAAAGGAAGTGTTTCAGAAGCAGCATGTTTAAAAAAGACATGCAATAAATAGTAACTGGTACATGCAATAAATAGTAACTGGTTTTATTATGCTACCAATAAACAAAATTATTTTAACCTTAACTAAAAGTTATTTTCCTGCATTTCCTAATTAAGTTCCAGCGTCAGCAGTAAGCAAAATAATCAAGTGGTGACAAAGGCAACTAAAAAAAGAGCACAATTATATTTAAGATTACAAAAAAAAAAAAAAAAAAAAAAAAAAAATTGAAATCATTTAAATTTGAAACTGCTATTAATTGTTACAATAAATAGTAAAATTCATTTGTTGCTTTATTCTAAAGTGTCTATTTTAAAATCAAATTAATAGACATCAACACAATAACTTTTTTGAGCCTAATATTATACAATTGTTATCACAAAACATATTACCAGTGACTATACTACTATTACAACTGAAAAAAATAAACGTAAAGTAATTTTATTAATTGTGATCTTTTCTAATTAAAGTCTATATTTAAAATTAAGATTTATTTATATCCACATAATTTTATAAGTTTATATATAGAAGTTGTTTATAAAAAATATAAAACAAAAATTTGTTTAGATTATTTTATTTTAAAGAATTTAGACTACAATGCACAAAATTATTTTTACCTTCATGCACAATCTTAATGCACTTGAAAATCAATGTACCTGGTAGAGATAAGCTGTTGTGATACCATAGTAGTCAGGGGCGTGTCTAGGGGATGTCTGCTACGTCGTTGGACGTACCCAAAAAAATTAAATAAAAGTTTTTTAACTTGATTATATTATTGAAAAAAATCTTACTATATGTAACTATTAAAACCAAACTACAGCTAAAACTAAACAAATTATGCACGGTTAATTATCTAAAACGGTTAGAAAAAAATTAAAAACCGGAAAACGGTTTAAATTCCAAAATATTAAAAACCGGAAAATATTAACTCGGTTTCATAATTTTGCGATTGTTAAAAAATATTAATTACAATATTTTGATGGAGGTTAAACTATGATGGAGGTTAAACTAACTTTTGAGTTAAATAACTTAATAAGAAACTTGAATTGAAATACCTTATTTTTTTTTTGTTATATAGAACTTTATTTTTTTCATTTTTTTTTTCATTGGCTTAAAAAAAATTAAAATAATTATTTTAGTTAAAACAAACTTTGGACTTTCCTTTTGACATACACCCTGAGTAGAATTTTATCAAGTTTTATTGTTTAACTATCACCAAGAGGTAAATTTAGTTAGTAACAACAAGTATATATTAAAATATATCAAAGAACATCCCCAGTTTTATTACACTAGACTGTGTATTATTTTAATAACTTGCATTTGAAGTAATAAATAAGGAGAAAAACGGTTTCAATTGTAAAAAATAAATTTTGGACTTCCCTTTTGACAAACACCCTGAGTAAAATTTTTGTCAAGTTTTATTTTTTAACTATGATCAGGAGGTAAAATTAGTTTGTAACAACTAGTATATATCAAAATATATCAATTGACATCCACTGTTTTATTACACTAGATTGTGTATCATTTTAATAACTTGGATTTGAAGTAATAAATAAGGATAAAAAAGGTTTCAAATGTGGAAAATAAATTTCGGACTTCCCCTTTGCCATACACCCTGCTTAATTTGTGTTTTATTAAATTAAATTAATTTTATTAAATATATAACATAGCCGATGATTACTTCAAAATGTCGCTTAATTCGCAAGCTAATATAGCATTTTTAAAAAAAAGTTAGTATGTTAAAGAAAAGCATTATTTTCTATAAGGTTAGGCGAACAAATATTATATTAATTGTGTAGAACTTTTGATATCACGATATCCTTTTGATTCAAGAAAGGAAGACAGAGAGTTATATCAAAAGTGATATCAAAACTTTTCGATGCGCATCGATAAAAACTGGCATTTGGTTTTCTTTAATAATCAAGAAGAAGATTTTAGACTTGTTAAGTATAGCCATACTGTTTATCCTTTATGAGAATCATGATAATCGTAATAGGAACTATGATGAACTGCATAAAAGAAAAACTTGTTTACTTAGTATTTTAATAAAAGCTATTACTGATTTTTCTTTGGGTGTTATGAAATGTGAAATTGTGGCACGGATACTTTACGAAAGTTTTTTATACCTGTGGTTTTTTGTCTCAAAGAATGTCAATAATGGCGCAGCCCCTGCTACTGCTTCAACTGAAGTTAAAAACAAATTTTGATTTTATTAATGTACTGTGTATAACAAGACATGTTTTTAAAATAACTTTTTTAATCACACAATTTTGCAAGCAAGTAATAATGATAATTTTTATAGTTTAAATCTTATTGAAGCATCAAAAGTTTTTGTCTCTATAGTTAGAAACATTATTAATCAACACCTTCAAATAGGCTTTAAACAAACCTAAAAATTGCATTTCAAATTATTTTAACTTGGTTATCGCTGTTTCTTGCTAGACTATCTGAGTTTTATATAGATTACTGAGTTTAACTAATACAATACAATTTTGTAGTGCTTCAAAATACAATTTTGAAGTGTTAAAAGCACCTGTGTTTTAATTTCTTTCTAATATTCAGTTTCTTCTAAAAACAATTGCAGAAGTTCAATGTTTTGTTATTCTAGTTGGGAAGACCAAATCATATATTTTAGTGTCTTTTGTTTAACCAAAGGCTTTATTAGTTTTATTTATTATTTCCAAACCAAAGGCTTTATACTTAAATTTGATCTGTGGGAAGTTTAGATGAATTTCACTTAACTGCCTGAATTTCAAAAATAAACTTCAACTTAATAATACTGACACATTACAAGCAACAAACCTTTATAAATACTTATGAGTTGTGTTTTAAATAAAATTCAAATACGATAAAAGTATAACTTCAAATGTTTGAGCTGCTTTTTGGTAAACAGCTATTTTCATAGCTGACATCTTTGTAAAAACATTTAGCATTGTACAGTTATTGCAATAAGTTTTTTGACTTTAAATATTTATAAAGTATATTTATAATTAAATATTATACATAAAGTTATATAAAAATTTTCACAGCACAATCTTGTATTAATCTTGTAAATTGTTTTTACAAATCTTGTAAAAAATTTTAATTTGTTTATATTATACATTACGACAACTGAGTATTTTCAAAAAATAGTTTTTTTAGTTTGCAAATATCATACTTTGAGCTTTAGTGACCATTTTATCAATGTCACAAGTCATTTAAAGAATAAAAACATTTTTATAAAATACACTCAGTCCGGTCAAAATCCGGTCCCCCTCCCCCTCTCTCAAAAAATAGGGAGGCAGAGGCGGACATTTTTTTTTTTGGACTTACCCAAAAAATTTCCAGTACACGCCCCTGGTAGTAGCTGTGAAACTTTGTTATTTCATGATAAACAAAATGTATTTATGGCGAAATGATGTTTTAAATGTCTTTTAGTAATTATGTTTATATATATATATGTATATATATATATATATATATATATATATATATATATATATATATATATATATATATATATATATATATATATATATATATATATATATATATATATATATATATATATATATATATATATATATATATATATATATATATATATATATATATATATATATATATATATATATATATATATATGTATATATTTCGCCATAAATACATTTTGTTTATCATGAAATAACAAAGTTTCACAGCTACTACCAGGGGCGTGTACTGGAAATTTTTACAATTACAGAAGTTCAATGTTTTGTTATACTAGTTGGGAAGACCAAATCATATGTTTTAGTGTCTTTTGTTTAACCAAAGGCTTTATTAGTTTTATTTATTAATGATGTTTTAAATGTCTTTTAGTAATTATGTTTATATATATATATATGTATATGTATATATATATATATATATATATATATATATATATATATATATATATATATATATATACTTATATATATACTTTTATATATATATATATATATATATATATATATATGTATATATATATATATATATATATATATATATATATATATATATAAATATATATATATATATATGTATATATATATATATATATATATATATATATATATATATATTTATATATATATATATGTATATATAAATATAAATATATATATATATATATATATATATATATATATATATATATATATATATATATTTATATATATATATATATATATATATATATATATATATATATATATATATATATATATATATATATATATATATATATATATATATATATATATATATATATATATATATATATATATATATATATATATATATATATATATATATATAAAGAAAAGCCAAACATAACAACATTACGCAAAAAATTACCAAACATAACGTTGAGTATTTTCAGTAAAGTTATATTAAAGGCTAGACAACACTTAGATCTTAAGCAGTACTTGACTGATAAGAATGAAAAATATTGCACTACACGTTTGCCAAGTCACACCACTTTGAAATTCTGGAATCAACATTATAGACTGGTAAAAAAGTAGCTGGTTTTTACAGAAAGCAGCCGATGACCAAATTACCCGTTGTTTTATGGAAAAATCCATCGTATGTAAACAAAAAAAATCCGTTAACAAACAGATTTTTTCCGTTAAAATACAAAGGGTTTTTACCGTTAAACAACGGGCAGTTTGGTCATCGGCAGCTTCCGGAACTTTTCCGTTTATAAACGGATACTTATGTCTACGTTAAACAAGTTTTTTCTGTTAAACAACGGAAAAGCAACTCGGCTGCCAGATAGTGTCCGTAAATAAAAGTAAAAAATAAACAAATTATTTCTAGCAAATCTTTTCAAAATATAAATAGCGCAATAAATATTATTATTATTATTATTATTATGATTATTATTATTATGATTATTATTATGATTATTATTGCTATTATTATTATTATTATTATTATTATTATTATTATTATTATTATAATTATTATTATGATTATTATTGCTATTATTATTATTATTATTATTATTATTATTATTATTATTATTATTATTATTGCTATAATTATTATTGCTATTATTATTATGTTTATTACCAGTGCGCAAAGTTACGCATTGTTACGCCTATTGTTTGTTTTGTTAATTACGATTCTGTATTCTGTAAAATACACTATTTCTTAGTTTTTAGACTTTTCTAAGCGCAGTTATATATTCCACGCGTCTTTTGAGTAAAATCAGCAAGCAAATTAGAGCTGATACACTAATTTTTAAGAAGAATTGATGATGTTCATTTTTTGAAAGAAAAACTTAAATAATTTTTAGTTTGTTGTTGCTTATTATTAATTTTTCTAATTTTTATAGCCTGTTTTTATTTTTTAGAAGTTAAAACTAAAACGGCTAATAAAATAGTTTTTTTAGTAAGTTGATGATGGCTTTTTTAGTAAGTTCACTTCGTTTTTTTTATTTATAGATTAAAATTGTTTTTTGTAAAAAGAGTTAAGTATAAAATGAAGGTTTATATATTTATTTAATATGAAAAATTAAATAAAATGAGACTGTTATTTGTGTTCATGTAAGTTTATATACATAAATTTGCGTTTATTTTTGTCTATTTTATATTTATTTATATTTATTTTATCTGTATATTTTATCTTAGGAAAAATAATTGAGAATAGAAAAATAAAAAAAATTTCTTCTGGAATTTGTCCAAAGCGTGTTGTGTTATGCTTCATTTTAAGGTATCTAAATATGTATTTACTTTTCATTTTTTTGAAAAAGTTAGAACTAAATTGACTGGTAAAATAGTTTTATTAGTACAATGTTATTTTTTTAACAAAACTGCTTCAGTTTTATCTTTAGTTTTTTGAAGAAAACTGTTTCAGTTTTGTCGTTAGTCTTTTTAAAATATTTTACACAAGTATTTGTTTTCTTTTTTAGAGCAGTTATAAGAAGCTGATCGCTTTATTAGTTAATTCAATTCATTTTCTCACACATAGATTAAGATTTTTTTTTATAGAAAGAAAAATGAGAATAAAATTTTATTTATGCATTTGATATGAAAAGTTAAACAAAATAAAACTGTTATTTGTGTTCATGTAAGTTTATATACATAAGTTTGTGTTTATTTCAGTCTATTTTATAATATTTTCAATATATATATGTATATTTTCTTGATAGAAAAATAATAAGGAATAGAAAAATTAAAAAAATTTCTTCTGGAATTTGTCAAAAGAGTGTTGTGTTATGCTTCATTTTATGGTATCTAAATATTTATTCATTAAAATTTTTTAATTTTGTTCTTAAATGGTTTCTTCTTTTTCATAACATTAGAAAAATTTATACTGACTGACATAACTTCATTTTTATTAACAATGTTGTGCATTGTAGTCTGCATTCTATGTTACATTAAAAATAATTAATGCTAATAAATGTTGTTTTATAGTTGTTAAAAGTTTGTAAATATATTTGCGTGTATAATATGTTCAAAGTTTAATTTTTTTTGATAAATACGTGTATGTGGTGATATATGTTATACAGTTGTTTTATAAATGTGTTTATATAAAAATGTTTTATAATCGTATAAAATGTGTTATATCTAAATTGTGCATGATTGTTAAATGAGGTTTTTTTATATGTTAAGTAACATAAAAAAAATATTGTGTTTCATAACCAGTATATATATATATATATATATATATATATATATATATATATATATATATATATATATATATATATATATATATAATATATATATATATATATATATATATATATATATATATATATATATATATTTAATGTTGTTTCCATGATTTCAAAGTGGTATCACTTGCCAGTAGTTCAAAGTGGTATCACTTGCGTGTAGAGCAAGATTTGTCAACCTTACTAGTCAAGAGATGTTACTGCTTTAGGTCTATATATCAGTATATTTTTATTTTTCTGTATCTATATAAATAATATCTCAAAGAAAAAACAAAAAAAAAATGAAAAAATTGGAATATATATATACATACATATATTACTTTAGATTGACATAGCTTCATTTTTTATATAAAATTCTGCATTTATTATATTTGAGTGCCTTAAGATAAAAATAACTTTGCATTGTAGTCTAAATTCTTTGCTGAATTAAAACAATGAAAATAATTTTTTTTATATTTTTCAGTTGTAAAAGTATAAAATTTTTATTTATTTAGTTGTAACAGTAGTATAATCACTGGTAATATGTTTAATGATAACAGATGTATAATATTAGGCTCGAAGAAGTTATTAGTGCAAATGGTTATAGGTGACTTAAAATTGTTGTCATATGAAAAAGATAGATCTAGGCGTTATAAAATTAAATGTCGTTAATATAAAAGAAATTTTGCTTGATGAACAGAAAACATACTTGCCAGATTTCAGTGTCAAGCGGTGTTGATGTCTATTATTTGATTTTACATTAGACACTTTAAAATAAAGCAAAGTATGAATTTTACTATTTATAGTTACAAATAATAACAGTTTCATTTTTGAATGGTGTTAATTTTTTATTTTTTGTAATCTTGAACATAATTGTGTTCATTATTGGTTAGTTGTCTTTGTCATCACTTGATCATTTTGCTTACTGTTGAAACATGGTTTTAATTTTGTAAACTTAATATGATGTGAAATTTACTTTATTAATCATTTGTCAACAGTTAGAGAGAAGCTGGAAATTAATTAAGAAATGTTCGAAATTAACTTTTAATTAAGGTAAAAATAGTTTTGTTTATTGGTAGCATAATAAAACCAGTTACTGTTATTTATTGCATAACTTTTTTACTTTTTCTAACATGCTGCTTTTGAAATACTTCCTCTCTCTCTTAGATGATACTTAAGTAAGAATTAGTACTGGAAAAATTAATTAGACTCATGTAATTACTGAGCTCTTGCGTATTTTTTAATACTGCGATTGATAATGACCACTTATAAGATGTATGTACAAGTTGCTTGCTATTTAAAGATATAATTCTTTAAATTGTCCATTGTTTTTTTAAATATTGTAATAAATAACTTTTTTTTTTTAGTTTAAAGTATTTTACTTTAGGGATCGTCTATATATTACAATATTTAGATAGTTGTAAAATGTATTTTTATGTATTATATAAAGTCATATTTGTTTATAGTTGTATGCATGTTTAAATTATGTTGTTTTCATGTTTTCAAAGTGGTATGTCTTGGTATTATGTTAAGCAAGTTTGATTACCTTGCCAGCCAAGCGGTGTACTTATAGCAGAGGTGTAATTTGGAAGCATTTAGTGTTAGACGATGTTACTGCTTTAGAGTTAGGTTGTGTTATCTAGCTATTTTTAATTGTTTTGGAAACACATAATAATGTCTGTAAATGTATGCAACCTTAATCTTTAAATCTAGGGTGCTTTAAAGTCCTAAGTTTTTACTGAATAACTAATATTAAATATAAAAACAAATATACTTTGTTAAAGTTTAGTAAAAAGATATATATAGTTAACTTTAATTTGGTTTTTTAATTTTGCCTTTCATATTTTAATTTAGTTTATTATTTTCATTGAATTTTATTGTTTTGTGTTATTGTTGTAATGTTATTGTTGTGATTTTTTGTGCTGATAAACAGCTTACCTTCATGTGGTGTCTATTGTTAAAAATGAATACTAGATAGTTTCATTATTGGAACTTACTGCTTTTATTCATTTACTTAAAGCCAAGACAACAATTTATATCTTATTTTGATTTTTTTTAGTATTGTTAATGCTTATGTACTTCGAAACGGATTTTATAGTTACGTTTTTGATAAATGTTTATATTAACTGCAATTCCAAAGTAGGTTACTATAAAAAGTTTTATTTATGTGTTTAACCTAATTAGATAGTTTAGTATGTAATTGCAACACCATTAAAGCAAAAATTTGACACCATTAAGGCAAAAGAAGGGGAGAAACCTCTTTATTAGTGTCAAAATATTTAGGAAAATTAATTTTCGAGTTTCAAAACGAATTTTTAGTAAATGGTGGAAAATTACCGTTTACTAAAAATTAATGAAATAAAAAGGCCAAACAAATAATATAGAAATGGTCTGTGTTAAACAAATTTAACAAGACCTGGGTCGGGTAGCTTGGTTTCCAAATATTTGTGTCTATTTATCTATTATAACTTTTATTTTAGGTTTGTATTATGATGCATTAATGCATTAAGGGGTATACTCCCCCAGAAATTCAAAAAAAAAAAAAAAACTGATTTAAACAATTAAATATATGGGGGTTTCAGAAATGTTAATTGTTTTACCTAAAATTATCTCTAAATACCAAAATTTTTTGTTTTTGAGAGTTAGGTACAATAAAGAGAAAATTTTTTACCCCTAAAAAAATCACTTGAAAGTTAGTAAAATCACAAGTTAAAAGCATTTTTGGATTCTTGTTAGACTTGTTAGCACTTTATTTTTGGTATATGAAGACAAAGTTCGTTTTGTTGTTTTGAAGCTTATTTTTTGTCCCAGAAATTTTAAATTTTTTAGTTTTCAGACATGGTTAAGGCTGATCGAATTAAAGTTAGAACTAAGCGAGCAGGCAAAAGAAAGAAGATTTTTAATAGAAAAGTGATAAGTAGCAGTGTGAGTGTAGATAATGTAAATTTTCCTTCTTTAAGTGTAAATATCGAATCACCTGTAAATAGTCAAACTGATATCTTCGATACGCCAAGCTCTTCTCTTCGCAAAGTTGAAGCAGTCATTAGCTCATCTCCACAAAAATATACCAATACTAAAAACAAAGTTCTGACAGGATATAGAATTATTGATTGTTCAATTTTGTCTGATGTTATTAGCGTTTTGAGCTGTCCGACTTGTTTCCAAACGACTTTAGCAATCATTGAAAACAAAAGCAAAAAGCAAGGACTTGCATGTGAAGTTTCTATTATTTGTTTAAAGTGTAAATATCAAAATAACTTTTACACTTCTAAGTTAGTTAATAAAAAAGGAAACTTTGATATAAACAATCGAACAGTATATACAATGAGGACTCTTGGATTAGGACATTCCGGAATTGAAAGGTTTACAACCCTCATGAACATGCCAAAACCAATGACGCCAAAAAACTATGACAAACTTGTTTTAAAAATTACCAATATTATAGAGGAAGTTGCACAGGAAACAATGACTGATGCTGTATCTGATTTAAGACTACAGTGTCAAGACAATAATGAAATTCTTGATGTTGGTGTATCATGTGATGGCACATGGCAACGTAGGGGATTTTCATCATTGAATGGTGTATTTGCAGCACTTTCAATGGACAGTGGGAAAGTTTTAGATGTTGAGGTAATGAGTCGAGTATGCAGAGGGTGCTCCTTAAATCAAAAACTTTCTGAAAAAAATCCTAATGCATACGCCGAGTGGAGAAATTCCCACATTTGTAAAATGAATTATGTAGGTTCTGCAGGTGGAATGGAGTGCGAAGGAGCCAGTCGTATTTTCCAGCGATCGATTAAAAAGCAAGTTGCAGTACATTAACTTTTTAGGTGATGGAGATAGCAAAAGATACAATAGTGTCAAGGATGTTTATCCTAATATTAAAGTAAATAAATTAGAATGTGTTGGACACTATCAGAAGCGTGTTGGAACCAGACTCCGGAATTTGAAAAAAAAATTTAGGGGACTGGGCGGTTGTAGTAGATTGACAGATGCAACAATTGATCGATTGCAAAATTTCTTTGGTGTGGCAATTAGACAGAATACTGGTAATTTAATTGCCATGAAATCAGCAGCGCTTGCTACTCTTTTTCACGTTGCATCATCAAAAGCAAATAATTGGCACTATCCACATTGTCCAACAGATGTAAGCAGTTGGTGTAAATTTAACAGAGACAAAGCAAATAGCACTAACACCTACAAGCCAGGACCTGGTCTACCTTTAGAGGTTGTATACAAGATTAGACCTGTGTTTGAAGAGCTCACAAAAGAAGATGAGCTTAAAAAATGTCTGCACGGTTAAACGCAAAATGCAAATGAGTCTTTCCATGGGAAAATTTGGGATCGCATACCGAAAACGAAATATGTCTCGCTGACTTTGCTGAAGTTTGGTGTTTATGATGCTGTTGCCAATTTTAACATTGAGATGAAGTCTTCAATTCTAATATATGAAAAACTGAACATGGTTCCAGGTTTTTATACACTAAACGGTTCTATCGACATAAATAAAACACGCATTAAATCGTCGATCTATAAACTAAACATCCATAACAAGTTATATCGTCAAAAGTTAAGGGCTAAAAAACTGAAGAAAAGTGACAAAACCTCTGAAAAAGAAAGTAAAACATATGAAGGAGGAGGTTTTAATATTAAATATAGTCCAATATATAATGTTACGTATATTTGTAGACCTTTTATTGTTTATTTTCAATTTTTATGCGTTTTCTCAGTTCGAGGTTTTTCAATATGCCGGCCAAAATTCCAAGAGAACCGCTTAAGCGTTTTATCTGAAATTTTCAACAAATTTTCCTTTTTATAAAAGCTGTGTTTTAAACGGAACAGAATTTTAAAATACTTATGAACAAAACAGTATAGCTAATTTAATTTTTCAAAAAATGCACTTTTTTCTATTGTTAACTTTAGATCCCAACTCTTCAGGCCCAGAACTTTTTTAAAAAAAATCTGTTTCGTTTAAAACACTCATAAACCTATTCTAATTGTGTTTCCAAAGTTTTGTTCAGCCTTTTTTATTAGTTTTTGCTAAAACTTGGCCAGCGCAAATCTTATTTTCTGCTTATTTTGGGGGTTTTTTACGGTTACTGCAGAAACCGTTGACCAATTTTTTTTTTTTTTTTTTTAATTTTCTACATTTATGATATGGATAATCATTTTATGTCAAATGTTGTTATTTATTGTCTATATTTAAAAATGGGGGAGTATACCCCTTAAGTTTACATTTTTTTCAAATTTGTTATACCCATGTTTGATTGTAAGCTAAATTTTTTTTGTTTGAAAGGTATTTGTACTTAGTTGCTTAGTTATTTATAATAAACATTGTTATTTTTAATTAGTTGTATGCATTTAACACTTTTAAGTTGACAATTTTCTTTTATAAAGCAAAATTAATCAAGGGGATACTAAAAAATTGATAACTCCAGTACAATATAAGTTAATTTCTTTTTAATCTTAATGGTTCGTGTTATAAAAATTATTAAAACGATTTAGTTGATACTTTCGTCAATTTAAAGCATAATGAAGGGATATTATTTTGTGTCCGTAACAAAAAACCTATTTTGTTGAACTTAGGAAGGTCGATGAAAGTGGTTCTGCTTTACACTGTGATGACCTATGTCAGTTTCTTATCAATGCTTACACTACAGGGTTGGTCGAGAAGCGGAAGCGATCACTTTCGAATACTGACAATCAAAATTATATTTAGTTGCAAAAAACTGGCCAGGTTTTTTAGTTGTTTTGAGAACATTTAAGTTTATGAACGTAACAAAAATTTTTTGTTGGATTTAAAAGTTATTGTCACCAACTTTGAATTCCATTTGAAATCAACTGATGAAAACAACAACAGAGTATTCATATCAGTTTAAAGTTTTAGCAGTTGCTGGTGGTTCATTATTATTCATTATATGAACTTTTATTTAAATTCATCTAATTGTTCATTCTTATTCATCCTTAATAATAAGATCCATACTAATATGTATAATAAGATCCATACTAATATCCAACTTACCTAATAGCTAAGTTTTATAAGTTTTGTCATTCAATACATGTATAATCATAGCATTTCCATTACAGAAGATAGTAATTTGAAACATTTTGTAAAAACCATTGTTAAAGATGGTCATGGAAATTCATCTGGTTTTTCAAAAGAGTCATTGAATTTAACATTTATAGTTGGCTACGAACCCTGTTGGAGAAACATTGTTTTAATATGAATTTTTTTATTATACAGTGCAATCTGTATTTCAAACATTAACAAGATTTGTTTTGTGTCAGTGCCAGAAATTTGTATATTTTTTTTGTGTCAGTGCCAGTAATTTGTGTCAGTGCCAGAAATGTGCATTCAATGCAGGTATGCATTGAATGCACACCTTCAAATTTCAAAAATTCATAAAAATATTATGAATCCATTAGCAAGTATATATTTTTATCATTAAAAATTTGCCCCTCTGTCTTTAATTTTATCTGTTTTATTAGTGATTGTTGTATTTACTTTCATAAATTCTAAATATGACATGAAACTAGTTGTATATTTTCTTAATAATATAATTAACTTTATTATTTCAAATAAAGTGGTATCCTTGAAAAATATGATGGTATTATTTTGCATAATGGGTAAGCATTATAGTGCAACTTGGTGAACTACAAAACACATCAAAAGCAGTTATAAAAATTTGAGTAACAAAGGTATGCTAATTATTATATTGCCTGAAAGAGTGTCATTGCCATTAAAAGCAGTGAAGACTTCAAGTACTCTGGAAAAAAAACAACAAGAAAACACTTAAGTAAATGGTAAATATTCTTTTTATGATCTGTTTATGCATTTTGTCAAGAAGTACACATAGAAATTTTAACAAGTGTTCTCTTTTTATAGCTTGACCATTACTACAAAGAATTGGAAATTTTAAAGGGATTTTATCAAGTTCATGAAAGTGATGGAAAAACGTATACTTTGTTTTAGTTCAATTAATTGATAGTTTATTTGCATTAAGCCATTCAGTAATTTTTAAGAGTTCCATGTCAACTGATTTAAACAACATTTTTATATCATGGTGACCGTGAAACAAATTTGTATGGTTAGCAAATAAAATAGCGTATAGTAAATTACAAGATTTGCTTAAGTCATTAAGATAAATTACAAATAAGAGTGGTCCTAAAATTGACCCTGAGGGAACCCTGCAGTTTATATTCATACAATCAGTTTCTTCGCAGCTAAAAGAAATGTATTGTTTTAAAATTGACAAATAGCTAAAAAAACATTTAATATTCGAATTTTTAATCCTATAATTTTCTAGTTTATTGAGGAAAATATAATGATCAACAGTATCAAATGCTTTTAATTTCATCAAATGCCTGAAAAATATTTTGAGCAAGATGAATAATTGCTTGATCAGTCGAGTGATTTTTTTTGAATCCAAATTGTTTATTATAAAGAACATTGTTGTTTTCTAAAAAGGTAAATAGTTGGTAATTTATGATGTATTTTAATAGTTTAGAAAAGCATGATAATATCGAGATTGGTCTATAATTGGATACGCTTGTAACATCTCCGGATTTGGGGGCTGGGACCACCCTTGCAAGTTTAAGTTTATCAAGTAAGATTCCCTGTTCCGGAGACATGTTAAATCTATGCATGACCGGAGATTCTAAATAAAAGATTTATTTATAATTGATTATTGCAAAGATCGTCAAGGCTTTATTAGGTTTTAAAAAAGAGACAGCTTTAAAAAATTATTTTTCAGTTAATTTATTGTTTTCCATTAGGGTATTATTAGCAATTAGGTATGACTTAATATCAGATATACTAATTTTAATTTTTGATGCTAAATTTACGCCTGAGTTAACCAATGCATGCTTAAGCGACTGAGCAATTAAAGAATCCTTAATAATTTCGGTAGCAGGAGAAAATCCTTCGGGAAAAAATCTCTACGGGAAAAATCCCCCCGAAATAATTCTAAGAAAAAAAATCCCCCTGTGAAAAAAAACCCGCGAGAAAAAATCCTGTCGAAAAAATCCCCCTAAAAATATTTTTTAAATTAAAAATTATCAATAAAATAGTTTTATTTATTTATTTATCGGTAGAATGCGAACTGCGAGCCGCGAACTGCTAACCGTTAAAATGCGAACTTTTTTGCGAAACAAAACATTATATTTAAAAACCATTATTTTTTTGATAAAAATAATAATAAAAAAAACTCTTAGTTATATATTTTAAGACTTTATTTAAAATAAATTTAATATTTTTTAAACGAAAAACATGCGCGGAGTGTTGCTAACTCGACTATTAGTAATGTTAGCCCTCCATAACTGGATTCTTTTTTTTTTTTTTTTTTTTTGATAAGCATTTATGCACAAAAATTTTTAAAAAATTTTATAATAATTTTTGATTTTATTTTTTAATAAATTTTAGTAATTTAATAAACAAGACAAAATATAGTTCAACAAATAAAGTAATAACTAAAAATAAAACAACCTATATCACCTGAAAACGCTCTCAACATTAGGAATCAATTGAAATAGCAAAGGAAGTACAAGTTTCACAGTTTATATAAAACAATAAATAGTAATAATTTGCAAACATAAAATGATTTTCACAATTTACATATTTAAAACAATGAGTAGAAAGATTTTTCAGCATTAATTGATGAGAAATGAGGAAGATCAAATTCATAAAAATTTAAAAAAAATAGACATTTTTCTTTCCATTGACAAGATCTAAAGTATTGCTTTGTTAAACCAGCAGGAATAGCACATAGACCATTATAAATAATTAAGCTCTCAATATTAAACCTATTTTCTAGTTTATTGAGAAGATGATTAAGAATAGGCAATTTAATAGAAACTTTAAAATAATCAGATACAATATCACATATTTGATTATCTCTATGCTTCTGAACACCACATGTTCTAGGTATTTTTTTAATCAATATCAAATGTTTCAGCCAATGCAAAAGCAATTTTATACTTGTTGTTATGGTAAGCTTTAGCATTTCTTCGTATTTCTTTTAAACGATTAGTCAAATTTGGAATTTCATCCAGTTCCTGGGAAATATCAAAAGATTTAGTTTGAAGAGTCATAGAAACTTTATGATAGTAATCCATTAGTTGTTTAGTTAAAACTAAAGAAACTATAAAGGAAAACTTTGTCAATAACTTTATAAAAGAAGAGGCTTTTGAAAATGTTTCTTTATTATACTCTTTTAAATTATTGTCTTCCATTTCTTCAAAAGCAGAAAAAACTGCAGATTAGTTTTCAAAAAACACATCAAGACCATAAAGCTTTACGTTAAAGACAGACGCAATGAAATTTTAAGGAATACTACGCTAGCAAAAAAATCGAAAGCTATGTTGGCTGCCGTTAAATTTTATCTCTATGGCCAAAAGCCGACAAGGGTTATCCATAAAGTATGTCACGCAGAGTTTGGAAGTATTATTGACTCTGTATTGCAGAGAATTTTGAAATAATATAGCGGATGTTTACATTAAATTTTTTAAAATTTAAATTTAGCGTGACGTAGTTTATCAACGACAAAAAATGATGCGCAAGCCCTAAAACTGCTTAAATTCGTTTTCAATTCTTGATGATTAAAAATATCTTAATAGTTATTTCTAAGAGTTCTATAAGATTTTTGATAAGCATTAAATAAATTTTTTTTATTAAATCAATCTGATTTTAAACTAAGTGGTCATGGCCACAATGGCCACCCCTTAGATCCGTGCCTATATATATATATATATATTATATATATATATATATATATATATATATATATATATATATATATATATATATATAATGCGGTAGTAATGTAGTGGTAAGAGCGCTCGCTTTGTAAGCGAGAGGTTGGGAATTTTACTCCTACCATGTCCCTGGAAGTACCGTGCTTAACTTAATTTCTCCGAGCAGCAACCTAGCTTGTCAAGGTTTGTGTTTTGGAGTTAAAGAATTGAGAGAGGGTTGTACCACAATTTACAACAACAACAAAAAAAAAAAAAAAAAAATGAGTAGCCTCCTCGACTGTAATGGACCCCACGGGCCTTGGTGAGGTGAATAATTGAGAAAAAAAAAACAATTAAGAAAAAAAATATATATATATATATATATATATATATATATATATATATATATATATATATATATATATATATATTATATATATATATATATATATATATATATGCATATATATATATATATATATATATATATATATATATATATATATATATATATATATATATATATATATATATATATATATATATATATATATATATATATATATATATATTCGGAAATAGTAGAATTTCTGCAAAAAAGTTAATCGCATCATTTTTGTCAGTACAACCTCAATGTCAAGTTAATATTGAGTCAATTTTACAAATTACATCAGAGATTATAAAAGTACGAGGTGGTAAAGATCTTGAGTCAAAGTTACGGAGTACATCAGCAATAATACAAACACTAGATAGTGAAGATCTTTAGTCCATTTTATAGAATACATTAGCAATAATACAAGGAAGTTTTAAGACATTTTTGTTTAATGATATTTAAAAAAATAGTTTTAAGGTAAAGAAACTAAATTTTCTAGTTGATGAGGAAAATTTAAACTGTTTTGAATATCACGTTAAAAGCAACATTAAAAAGTATTACAATAACTTGTTCGAATATGGAGAAATTCCACTAATTAACAAACCTACTAGAGTAACCTCAACTTCAGCTGTCTTAAATGACAACATTATAACAACTAATCTTAAAAAAGATATAATAAAAAGTGACGTTTATAAATATACGATACTTTCTTTTAAACTTTTTATAAAATATATGACTTAAATTTTACAAAATGTGAATTTATTATAACCAATAAAACTTTAAAGTCACCACGTGTTAATAAATAAAAATAAGGCAAAAACTTAGACAAAATAAATTTCAAAAATAAAGCCAAAACTGAATACAAAATACTTAAAAAAATCAACACCAGAAAATACAATTATTTATAAAAATTATGCCAAAATGTTTGTCATGTTTTGTCATAGTAAAAAATTAAAAAAAGTTTTTTTTTTTTTTGTATTAATTCACCTCCTCAAGGCCGAGAAGGCCACTACAGACCAAGAGGCTACTTATTTGTGGTTATAACCCTCTCTCAACTCTATAACTCTGAAACACGAACCTTGATGAACAAGGACGCTGCGCGGAGAAACGATTAGAGCACGGTACTACCAGGAACGTGGTGGGGATCAAACTTGGAAACACTCGTTTATGAAGCGAGCGGTCTACCACTACACCATTACCGCATTAAATATATTATATTATATTACTATGATTTACTTGAAAAATATAAACCTAATTCAAAACGCTCATGGCAAATTATTAGTCAAATTACTGGAAATAGTAAACTAAAATTTGCTCTGTACCAATCACTATAAAAGTTGATGGCATATTTTTATATGAACCCAAACAAACAACAAGAGAATTAAATAAATACTTCGTGTCTGTTGGCCCAAACGAAGCTAAAAATATTCCAAATATTATTAAACCAATAAATGATTACGTGTTTCCATTAATCTCTAATTTAAATAAATTAGAGGTATCTTCTTCAGAATTTGAAAGTGCTTTTAAAATACTTAAAACTAATAAAGCAGTATAATTTGTAATATAGTCATAGATTCATACAATGCGATAAAACATATCCTTTCTAATGTTTTTTAATGGTATATAAATCAAGGTATTTTTCCCGATCAATTAAAAAAAAAACAAAATACCGCCTATATTTAAAGGAGGTGAACCTGTAATTATGCTAGTAATTATCGACCAATTTTTCCTCTGTTTTTTCAAAAGTTTTAGAAAGAATTATATTCAACTAAACATTCAATCATCATGCTGTTTATAATAAACTTTACATAAATCATACGCTTTTAAAAGAAATAACTCTACTGAACATACTGTAATTCATCTTATTCGTAGTATAACTGGTTCATTCGAAAAGTCAGAGTTTACTTTAGGCGTCTTTATTGATCTAAGGTTTTTGACACAATTGACCATAAAACACTGTTTAAAAAACTTAAACATTATTCTATCACCGGTAATGTTTCAAAACTACTAAAAAGCTATTTAAATGTCAACGGATCTCTTTCACAAGAATTTACAAATATAGATTATCTAAATATAACTTGTGGAGTTCCACAGGGTTCAATACTAGGGCCCTTATCATTTTTAATTTATTTTAACAGTCTCCATGAAGTTTCAAAATTAACAACTGTAATGTTTGCTGATGATACAAACCTATTCCTATCTAATAATAACATCAATAAACTTTTTTATGGTATGATCATTGAACTAACAAAAATATCTGACTGGTTTAAGTCAAATAAACTTTCACTCAACATTGATAAAACTAAATGGATTTTCTTTCATCCTTAATTTAAAAAACATTTAATTTCAAGTAATATGCCTCTTCTTCATATTGATTATACTCAAATAAAAAGAGTAATTTTCACAAATTTTCTAGGTATCATTATAGACAAAAATATATCATGGAAGAACCACATCGGACATTTATGCAATAAATTTACAAAAAGCATTGGATTTTTATATAAAGCAAGAAGCGTTTTAAACAAACATTCATTAACACAACTATATTACTCTTTTATACGATGTCATGTTATTTATGCCAATATTGCATGGGGTAGTCCCCATAAAAGTAAATTAAAGCCACTTTGTTGTCAGCAGAAGTATATTGCACGTCTTATAAATTTTAAAAATCGTTTTGCTAACTCAAGGCCACTCATTTAACATGAATGTTTTTAATATATATCAAGTAAACGTTTATAATGTTCTTTGTTTTATGTTTAAATGTAAAACCAACTCATCTCCAGCTATCTTTTTTGATTATTATTCTTTAAAAGAAAAAAAAAAAAATACTCTAAGAAATAATGGTTTCATACATCATTTCTTTTTTAAACAACCCAAATTACAAACAAACTTTAGTAAGTTTTACATTTCCTTTCATGAAGCTTATTTATGGAACCAAATATTTTTAAAAAATTTTGATTTTTCTCATGAATGGAATTATTATATGTTCAAAAGAAAACTTAAAAAAGTAATTTTCTCAATTTAAAATATATTTATTTACTTTTAATTATACCCAGTTTTATCATCACTTATTTATATTTTACTTTTGAACATTATTGATTTAAAGTTTATTTGAGAAACTATATTTAAACACCACTCTTTGAATTTTATTAAAAGTTGCACTCACATTATTTGAACAGTAGCTATTTATTATTAACTAGTTTTATTTCAATTTTAATTCGTAATAATTGTAAATAATTTGTCTTACGAATGGTATATAGGGTCGTATCCCCACCTACCGTGAGTCAACACTTTTCGTAGGTTTTAAATACTAACATAAATTTCCAAAAAGTAGTTATTTTTTATTTATTTTTATACTTTATTTATAAACAACATCGTCATGCACTTCTATTGCAATACATAGAAACCGCAATACATAGTTACTTATATGAAATCAGTGGGTTTATTACGTCACCTTATATAAAAAACTTTTTTTTTAAGTAGCAGCTGTTAGAAGCGTTTCAAATAAAACAAGGGAATTTACGAAGATAACTTCAAATTTTCTTTCTAAATTGACTTAATCAGGTAAAATAAAATATGAATCATTATTCATCATTGAAACCACTGATCATTATAGTATCAATGTAGTATTTTTGAATGTACGATAAGTATGAACTAAAAAAAATGTCATTCCATACATATCGTATGTCCAATGGATAATCAGTTTGTTTCTTTTTTACTATAAAAATAAATATTATTTTACTTAGATTCTTTTACAATGGAAGACAAAAATATGAAACAAAGTTTGTAGCTCAAAAGGAAGACTTTAATATGCAGATAGTCAACTACTTGATGGTACTAATGTTGTTAAAAAAGGTATGGTTGTGTACAGGGCAAGCAAGAGCTTTAGAATTTTTTATCAGACGCTTTATAATAAAATATCTGGAAGAACTTCTTTGAAGATACAACACTGCGGGTATGAATTGGTACTAGGTGAACAAATTGAAAACAATTTAGTCGAGTGGTCACTATCATGCACTAGAATGAGATTTACCATCTCTGCAGTACAGCTATTAGATACTGTGCAAAAATATTTGAATTCCAACAATATAAAAACATAACTTACTAAGAACTGTCCTGCAAAAGGTTAGTTTTAAGCATTTCTTCGCCGTCACAAACGAGGTGAATATCTAAACCGAGCTAGAGGAGAAGTAACTAAAAAAGCCATAAAAGATTGGTTTACTGAAGTTCCGAAACTTTTAGGACAAAACGCTCAATATTTAAATAATTCGATGTGCGCTTTTATTATGGGTAAGAGTGATTTTCAGTTGCCATAAAAAACTAATTTATTAATTGGTAAACGAGGAAAAAATGCATATGAAGAAAGTGCTTGATGTAATAAAAAAAGCATCACCAGTTTATTTGCATTAAATGCCAGTGGAACTTTTGCTCCATCATTAACAATTTTTAAATATGTTTTTCTTTCAAAAAGAATTATAAATGCTGCTCCATCAGGATGAGGTATTGAAAAAATTAAAAATGGTTGGATGAGCGCAGAATGCATTTTTGAGCATATTACAAACGCTTGTGTAATTGTTGGTTTGTTCCCAAATGCAACACATATTTTGCAGCCACTTGATATGGCAGTTTTTGGGCCTATGAAAGCAAAGTGGAACTCTTTTTGCCAACAATGGCGCATTGACCATAAAGGACAAGAAATAAACAATTAAAATGTACCAGAAGCATTAAATTTTTTTATAATTGATCCTTCTATGGCAAATAATATTAAAAGTGGTTTTAAAAACACCGGAATTTTTTCATTTAACAATGGCGACTACAAAAAAGTTGTTCAAAAACTATGAGCCAACTGTTGCTCCGGCTCTTTATTTAAAAGAAAACCATTTAAGTATAACTTTATTAGCTTACTCTATTATTACTTTTATTGAAAAATGCATTGATTTAGGTATTTTAGAGCAGTTTGAAATGGGTAACGAACATTTAGGTTAGAAAGCTGATCTTGAATACCTCCAGTTGTATCATTTTCGGAAAAGAGCCAAATTTGAAACATATAAGATTATAATTTTACCTGATGAAATGCAACAGGGTAATAAATATCTATTAACAAATTGTAACTTGGAAAATATGCAAGTTGTAACTGATATAGAAATGCCTGATTTCAATAATGCAACTGTAATAGAACCGAAACCAGCTTGTTTTAGTTTTAAAATAGCAGCAGAAATCATAAATCCAATCGAAAGTGTTTCAATATGGTCAACACAACCAGTCCAAATGTCTATGCGCAAAGTAAAACGTCTAAAATCGGTTAGATGTTTTCATTCAGATGGTTTCAGATATTACAAACATCGATTGTAACATCTGAAACTTGGCAGCAAATTCATAAGACAAAAGTGCAAGGAAAGTCATAAAGGATGAAAAATTAAGAAAGAATCAATTAGCTTCGGATAAAAATTCACAAATAAAGGAAGAAAGATTAAAAAAGAAACAATTGGCTATTTAGAAAAAGTTATTAAATGAACAAACTTAAAAAGACAAAAAAAAATTGCAAAAGAAAAAGAAAGTCTTTAAACTGAGTCAGAAAACGAGTTCTATTTAAATGTTGAAAATAATTATAAAATAAGACTCTGATTTTTATGATAAAATTCTACCCTTTTCCAGTTTAAGAACTTAAAGGATATGTACTAAAATAATGGAAATGCTTTAAAATCTTTAGTTTTAATTCGTAATAATATTTTCATTACTATATAGTTAATATTTATTTAATAGTCTCTTTTTTTTAATTTATACACCTAAAAACGTTTAAGAAAATGTTACTAACGCATTACATTTTTATTTTAAACTGCAAGCGCATTTCCAACCAGACATTAAAGCAGATTTTAAGACATATGGCAAGTGTCGACAATATATACGATAAGTGTGAAACACTTACGATAAGTATGGAAAACTGCGCTTTCAAATTTGAATCAAAATAAGTACATTATTAATTTAATCTTTAGAGTGAGAATAATTTTAAACTAACTCTTATAGTATTACATTGACGGTGCAAAAATCCATTTTTAATGCATTTCTACTTTTTGAGTAATCTAAGATATTATAATAACTGACTTTTATAACCCTGACTTTTATTAAACTCACGATATGTGTGGAAACGACCCTATATATATTATTATTATTATTAAAAAGAAAAAAGAAAAATTGGATGTATGAAGATGAATGTATCTGCAAATAATTAATGTATGATACTTATGGAAGTATACCATTCTTTGACAGTGGTTTAGCAATTTTGGCTTCACATACAGTGACACCATCATTTCGCTTTCTAAATTCTTCTACACAACATTTTGGACCACCTTGAAGTGCATTTTATCTTTATTCTTTATTTTTGAACGAGTTCTTTGCATGTCAATATTGTATTAAATATTGCAATAAAGAAAAGAAAAAAAAAATATATATATATATATATATATATATATATATATATATATATATATATACATATATATATATATATATATATATATATATATATATATATATATATATATATATATATATATATATATATATATATATATATATATATATATATATATATATATATCAACATTTGAATATCGACCACGTTTGCTGTTAAAATATTTTTTTAGCAAACATCAAACTTAACCACATGAACATTTGCCGTATGATGACAAAATGGTTTGCTGTATGATGACAAGGTCTACCATAGACTAATGGACATAAAGGATAGCACACAGAGTAATTGGTTGTTATTTAGCCAAAACTCTCAGTCTCTATATTGTTTACTTTGTGTTGCATTTGAACCATCACAGTCTATCACCGTTTCATCATTTGTGTCTGGTTTCAAAAAATTTAGACGAGTTGGCTAACGGGTTGCAGAACACGAATCAAGCAGCACCCACCACAGACATGTTTTTGATTACATTCGTATAATGAATAATCAAGACATTGATAGATTTTGCAGCACAGCAATAAAGAATCATAATGATGAAGTACTGATGTGGAAACAAATACTTTCTCAAGTTATTAATATCATTAAACATATATATATATATATATATATATATATATATATATATATATATATATATATATATATATATATATATATATATATATATATATATATATATATATATATATATATATATATATATATATATATATATATATATATATATATATATATATATATATATATATATATATATATATATATATATATATATATATAAGCACATATTGCCATTTTGAGGTCATAAAAATGAAATGAATTTATTCAATGGATAATGATAAAGAAATCATGGAAATTTTTTGGTTTTGGTTCAGCTCATAGACAAATATGACCCTCATTTAGCTTTTCATCTCTCCATGTGTCAAGAGAAATCAACCAAAAGAATAGAAAACTAAAGCGTCAAGGTATAGCGGTGCTCTGGTTACGTTTTAAAGTAAGACTACTATATCAAACCTTTTCAATATTATGAAAAATATGGTGCAGGAACAGATTTTAATGGAAGTGTCCAAAGCAAAAGTGTATTCCGTACAAGTTGATTCTACACAAGATATACTTGCAATTGACCAATTTAGCATTGTGGTTCGCTATATTTTAAATGCTACTGTGTATGAACAGCTGCTTTCTACTGTACCAAGCAATGACGGTACTGGCCTAGGCTTGTTCGATCTCTTAAGTTTGAGGCTACAGCGGCTTAGTTTTAATTTACAATATTGAATATCGGACAGCACTGATGGTTCTTCAAATTATCATGGCTAGCACAACGGACTGGAACAAAAGATTGAAGAAGCTGAAGACCACCATTTACATATTTAGTGTTATGCTTATGTTCTCATCTTAGTTGTAAAAGAGGCAACCAGTTTCTGTATTCAGGCAGTTTCATTTTTTAACCTTTTTGTAAAATGTTTAAAATTCATAAAAGTATCATGTAAGCAAATGACAACACCGATTAAACTTATTGAAACATAAATTGGAATGGATAAGATGAAAAGATTGAAATTGATTGTTGAAACATGGTGGTCCGGTAAATCAGATGCTGCAATTATGATTTGGAACATTTGCTGAGCCATCTTCAACAATGTTTGTCAATTTAGTTTTATGTCTGTCATGCATAAACGAATCAGAAAATTTTGATGCAAAGACCAGTCATGAAGCTAAGACTGCTCATGCCATTCCTAAAATTTGACACTATTTTGACTGCCTTTACCTACTCGGTGAAGTTAAGGCACTTTAAAAATATTATTGCGTCTGTATGATATTTTGTTGAGTACGACATATTTCCGTTGAAGGATCTTCGTCTGCGATCTCTGTCTAATTATAAAAAGACGAAAAATAATAAAATGATAAATTTTGCGGTATCATTAAATATAGCCAAATTTTTTTTTTTTTTTTTTAATTTTTTTTTTTAATTCATTTTAAAATTACTCGTCGGAATTTGAGTAAAATTTTATAAGATTTATATTAAAACGTTTTTTTGGTGAAATGAACATAATAGTTTAACAACATGATCGACTCTGGTTGTTTGTTGGCAATTTTCCACAATGGTCAGAATTCTAGTATTTTTTGTGAAAATTTATGTAAATATTGTGTTTTGACAACTATTTACAGTAAATATACGTCAGAACCTTATAGAACTAGGGTCAGTAGTAAATTAAGGAACTTTTTCAAAAGATTTCAACTAATTTTATGTTAATGCCGACGAGCGGAATTAATCTAAAGACTTCAAAATAGTTATCTTTAGATTTACTATTTCGGTTAGTTAAAAGGTTTTGAAAAGTATAAATAAAAAGAAAAATTTCTTTAATTACTATAAAAACCATAAGAAAAAAAAAATTATAACAATTAAAGATCTTATTTGGACATAATATGCTTACAAAGCCATGCTAATTCCAAATAAGAGTATTCAATCATTTTGTGAATCACCTTAACTACACCGCGTACCTGCCAATTTTTGAAAAAGTGGAACCACTTTTAATATACCTGCAAACTTGTGGATTAAATGTGTTGATTGCATTCAAGATGGTATAGAAGGCCGCAATTGAATTGAAAAGTCAATCAAAGACTTTTTGATGATGTTAATAAATACACTCTTCAATTTATATGAATGGCAAATGCAAGCATCATACATAGAACTGAACCATACAAGAGGTGAAGATGGAACTACCAGTTAAACGAAAGGGGAAGAATCCAATGGGATTACATAAAAACACGGTTGAAGAACGTGACGAATCTAAAGTTTTAGAACACTAAAGAATTCACACTTACAATACGGCATGTTTTGATACATCAAACTTTGGTGATGTTGCCATTTTGGCAATTACTGAAAACAGTTTACACAGCATTATAAAATTTTTACCAGATTCTGACGTTGATAAAACAAAGATCAAACTGTTGTCATTCGTCACTAAGAGATTTTAAAAGTGCTCTTGCCCTTAACGACATCATTGAGAGAGAATGCAGATCAAAAGGATAACGTAGAAGAACAGCGCTGTTATCAGCATACTAATGGAGCATGTGAATCGTTCCCATCTTGTGTGTTACGAATTCTTGCGGCATATAGACTTAATGATAAAACCTATGCCAATTTGTATCATATTAATAAAATAATATGCACTATTTTTGTAACACATGCCGAATTTGAAAGATCGTTTTCTAAATTAAAGTTATTCAAGACAAGATTGCGAAAAAAATGTCGAATGACCACTTAAAGTGTCTGAAGAAAAAATTCTAATTGATAGCTTTGAGTATGATACAATCATTCTAAAATATGTATCTTTGTCCTCTGAATTAAGCAAACTGTTTAAAGAATAGTTATTGGCTATACTTTGCGATGTGCAAATTGCGCATCACTTGTACTTTTTTAGTTCAATATAATTTTAATAATCTGTAATTTAATTGTTCTTCTTAAGACTTATTTTCAAAAAGTTGCGGATTAGGCAGTCTTTGCGATACACGTATGGTTAGGAGGGCCCTTTAATTATTTTTATGGCTGGTAAAATATATCCAGCCAGTTCGTTACTGCAATAGAGCACTTGTGTGGTATAAATAACAAAAATAATTTTTTTCTTTATTAGTTTTTGTAAGAGAGTGATACACAACAAAATATTAAAGTAAATATCAAAAAAAATAAAATAAAATAAAACAATAATAATAATAATAATAATAATAATAATAATAATAATAATAATAGCAATAATAATAATAATAATAATAATAATAATAACAGAATACAATAGTTTTGCAAAACAACAACAATTATGTAAGTCTCACAACTTTTGTTTCTAATTAAAAATTATACTCTACTTTCTAAATTAAAAAGAAAAATATTTTACTTTTGATAAAAAAAATCTTTTTTTTAATTTTTATGATATAAAAATGACTATAATAGACTTACACTGGTTAGAAAAAAAAAATCAAATTTTTGTAATATCATATTACTACGTAGCAATATAAAACCTCGTCTTTTATAGGAATTTTAAAAGTTTCTTTTCTCTGCTTTAAAAAAACATGCGCATCAATGGTTTTGTATCTAATACTTGCAATGAATATTGAGTTACACATGTTATGGACAACTAAATGTTCTCCACTTTTCTCCAACATGCAGACATTCCAATATCCACATCATGTAGGGCTGTAACAGCAATAAAAAAAAAATAAAAAAAAAAACGTCAATCAAACTTAATAATTTATTATCGTCATTATGACATTCGTAAATCCAAATAGCAATCTCAAACAAATTGAACAATGTTTCACACAAACAAGAAATGTTGCGAATAGCAGCATAGTTCAATTTCTTGGATGTAGAAAAAATTAAAATCAAATGTTTTAATTGAGTTAATGATTAGAACCATCATCGTTTCTAAAAAAAAATAAAAAAATGAACGAAGTACTCGCTCAAACAAAATATCAACTGTAGGTATGTACATTAGGGTTATGATATTTTGACTTTTAGAAAATAAATCATTTTACTGTGTCACAAATTGAAGAACTTTTATTATAAAACATTGAAAACATGTAAAACTCCTCTCGGTTGAAGAAAAAGGTCACCCCGACATTTAAATTACGTTTTGTCATTTAGTTAATCTTGATTTTTTTTTAATTTTTGTTTAGGTGCCCCAAGAAGACCTAACATTCTTGTCACAGTGCATTGCGGAAGTGCATTAAATCAGGAAGTTAAAGACTCATTTCTTACCGTGACGCGAAAAAATGTCCGAGGCTCGTTTCGATCCTAGATCTCCTGCTTACAAAGCAAGAGCTCTAACCACTGCACCGCCGCCGCATTACTGCTATTAATAATATGTGTGGCCTGAAAATCATTTCAAACTTGTATAAATTAGAAGTGTTCAGAACTTAAAAACACTTAGGAAAATGACAGAATACTTTAGAAGACTTTAAAACATTCTAGAACAATTTAGAACATTCTAGAAAAAATTAAATTATTTTGAAACATTCTAGAACAATTTAGAACATTCTAGAATATTCTAGAACATTTTAGACTATACATAGCTGCTTATCTAATTTTGTAGTTATTACAGAAGCAACACATGGCTTCTTTGAAAACTTCCGCGAATAGAGGAAATTTTCAAAGAAGTAACCAATTTGTTGAAGAATAAACTGAATTATCCTCATGTATCTGATCAAGTTTTACGAGCAAAGCTTAATAAAGAAAAATCGCAGTTAACTTGTTGACCTTCAAAAAAGTATCAACAAACAAAGCTGCTATTATATGCAAGCAATTAGCTTATGAAGACGTTGACATTTTTAACTCCATGTTAATCAGCTATTTACAAGTCAACAATCAAAGAGGCAATCAAGCTGAAGGAAAAAATGATTGAAAAGTTGCATATGGAAAGTTGGTCCTTACACTATGATGGCAAGCACAACAAAGAGTCATCACAGAAGGGATTATCAATTGGTCGTCCTTAAAAATGAAAGAAGAAAAATCAAGTTGGATGTCCTTGGCATGGTAGATGGCCGGAATTTAACTATTGCTTAAGGAATTTCTAAAGTCCTCAATGAGTTACACCCATGGAATTCAATACAGACAATTATTGAAGATACCACCCGCTTTAAAACTAGAAAAAAGAATGGTGTTGTTGTAATATTGCAACGAATGTTCACAGAGAAACGCATCAGCAAACCTCAGTTTATCATTTGTCAACACCATGTATTATATAGACTCCTCCGTTTGTTGATGGATGAAGAACTTGGAAGTAAAACGCAATCGCTAAACATAGAATATCCATGACTATGACATTCTAAACACATTTAAATACATGGCAGTACTTATGTCAAAGTTGACTTTTCAATAGCCGGGTAAACTTTTTTGAAAAGGTATGCAAATAATAGTTAATTTCGTGTTTTTTAGGTAAAAGTTCATCAAACAGTACAGGAGCATGAGGTTGATAATGAGTTTTTCAACTAGTAGTGTTTAAACTTTGAAAAAAGAAATAGCTAATACAAGTTCTAGTAACAAATAAAAGTTGTTTTAAATTTTCAGAGGCAGACTAATATAACCTTATATTACCACCTTTGCTGCAGGTTTATTGCCGTCGATAGAACAGCTATTTTTTTAAGTGCTAAAGCAAACGTACTAACATTAAAATAGTTTATCAAGAAGCATCTAAAAAACCTCAAAAATTAGATCGAGCATGAATGTATAAAACACATGGAAGTTCAATTGCATTGAAATTATTCGGGACTATGCTTGTAACCTTTTGTTTAGAAAACAATAAGATAACGACATCAAGACTGTACTTAAACGCTTAATCTTTATACCCTGACGACAATAGGTAAGTTTAAAATATTTAAAAAAATTGTATTTTTAAGGTTTACCAATATTGTTCAAGAAAAACAGTAAAAATAGCGCAACTAAACGGCAAACAGCAACTTTTTGATAAACTTCATAATAAATAAATGGGGTACTACAAGAATGATTGAATTTATGATATACAGCTAATGAAATTTTATACTTTAGCTAATTAGAAAACAATTGTTTTAGTTTTTTAAAAGTTGTATAAGTTGTCTTTATAATCAAATGTCGTTTATGACTTGATGCAAGAGAAGAAGCATAAACTAACATACGCATTTAGAATCAAGTGGTTCTACTAAATTACCGAGTTTTTATAAACCTTTTGATAAATAATTGCAATTACTAATGGTTAAAGTTTTGAAGCATATCCCTAGAGTAATTCATTTTTTGATGTTTAATTAAAAGTTATTTTAGTAAATTTTGTTGTTTTTTGTCCAGTGAAATTTTTTTATTTTTATTGTCGGTTACAAGCGTACTCCAGAAACGACTTGAAATTGCTATGATGTTTGCAACTCGATGAACTTCCATCTGTTTTACACTTTTATGGATCCAGTCATATTATGTTACAGTTGTAGTTCTACAAGTTAAACAAATTTACAGAGCGGGGTGTTAATAACTCTTATATTCTTAGTACCAGAAAAAGCGGTGGAAAGAAAGGGGAAGGGGGAGGGGGAAGATTTATAGAATAAAAGGAGAGAGTGCGCAAGTTTAGTCCAGATCTATTAAATGGAGTAGGAGAGGACGGGGAGGAAGAGTGAGGGGGAGGTAAAGGTAAGGGAGAAGCATGAGTTTTTTCTTGTTACAATTTAATTTTTTTTAATAAAAAATTTCAATTTAATAATCCAAACTAATTTTTTTTACAAAACACGAATAAAACTATTTAATTCTAGAGTGACAAATCGGTATAAACATTTTGTTTAAAGCCTATTTTCACTGAAGTTTTTGTTTTTATTGGTGACTGAAACAATTATTTTCTAAATTTTAAGGTCGATTTTTACTGAAATTTTTGTTTTAGTTTTAATATTATTTGACTAATTTTTTTGTCAATAACAAGTTAAAATGATTGAACGAGAGGAGAGAAGATGATCTTTATAAGCTTAAGTTGGGTGGAAAAACTTTCCAAAATTTAATAAACGTCTTCTCTTCCTCTTATGTATAACTAAAAACGTTTTTACGTAACGAGAATTGTTTCTTTCAATCAAAAAAATAAAAAAAGTGGTGTAAAAGCGTCTCGCTTTACTTTTTTTCTACTTAAATAATTGATATCTTAAGTTTCAATATGATTTTAAGTTTTCAATATTCGAATTTTTTAATCCGTGGACTTTGGATTATCGGGGCTTAACTACAAAAACTTTACTTACCATTTATCTACACAGACCTAATTTTTTGTTATGTTATTTGTATACAGTTTCTGTTAAACTGATTTATCAGAAATGCATATATATATATATATATATATATATATATATATATATATATATATATATATATATATATATATATATATATATATATATATATATATATATATATGTATATATATATATATATATATATATATATATATATATATATATATATATATATATATATATATATATATATATATATATATATATATATATATATATATATATATATATATATACTGGTTATATTAAAGATTTAAACTAATTAAAATTATTGGGAAGTTAGTTAAACCGTTTACATGTAATTATGGTAACATGAACTAAGTTAGACGAGGCAAATAATTTACATCCTAAAGTATTAAAATTTTGGAAACATTGTAGTATGTAGTTGTTTATGTAATCATAGCTTATATTAATAAATAAAAAAAAGAAGAAACATGTTATTAATTTTTAAAAATTAATCAAAAGAAGAAACATATTAACAATTTCAACAAATAAATTGTTCAAAAAAGTTTAAAAACCATACTTTGACCACAACAATTTTAATTACATAAATTAATAAAGCTGCTGTTAAAAAATTATTTTTATTATGCTTTATGTTCTTTTTTAAATAATATTATAGGTTATGTTGAATTTTTTAAATAAACTTACCTCATAAAATTCAATGTAATAATAAAACCACCATTCTTTTTATATTGGCTATAAAAATTAGAAATCTAAATAAAAATAATATTAAAATAAAACTCAATTTCACAATTATTAACTTTAACATAGAGATTGATTAAATCTGCACTTAATTTTTAAGCTTAGATAAAATGTAATCTTAGATAAATAAATCTAAAAATACTACTTATTACTGCTTTTTGGATTCGTTTTTTAAGATCTATAGAAGGATCACTTGTTAAGTCAGAATATTGCTCAGTATAGTTTTCGTCCGTAAAAAAAATGACCAAGTTCATATTCACAACTATAAATAATAACGAGAATCTTAGGTAACATTAACATAATATAAATAGTAGTTTTACAAAAAATATAAATAAAAAAATTATACGCGTGCAAATTTTCGAAGAACAATTAAATGTGTCACTACTGCTTCCGTAGCAAGGCAGACCCCGATAACTTGGTTTAGGATTAGTACAACTTCGAAATCTAATAATTGCACCCCCATCACATTGCTGAGAACATAATGACCAAGGTGACCATGCTGACCAATATCCATTTACTATGAAAAACAGAAACAACTTACTATATAACAACAATAATTTATTATAAAAAGAAACAAAAAACAACTGCATGCTAAAATGTAACAAGATAAAATATTGAACCTGGGCAAATTACATCACTATGACAATCTTCTGTGTAATTACTAGTACCCATGCAATTTTGACCACCATAGGCAGGATAAGGACTATTACAAGTTCTGCTGAAGGTTTTTATTCCACTACCACATGTCTTAGAGCAATCAAGATTTTTCCAATTACCCCACATTCCATCAACTAAATCGAGTTAAACATTTTGATCTAAGATATCTTTTAATCAAAATCTGTGACTTTTTGAAAACATCAATATATTTTTTTATATAGTAATAATTAATTAATAACAAAAAAGGACCAAATTTAAAATCAATTTAATATTTGTATAACAAACTTTATTATTTATACCATTATTACAACACATAAACTATAAGTAAGTGTACTTTATTCATCACGTAAAGTCATCATCACTATTCTCCTGAAATCTCATTTTTTAATTTGCATTAAATATACTTTTATAAAATAAAGGTTTAAACATAGTATAAGTAAAATGAAAAAAAATTAGCTTGCTCTGTTGCATAAGGTTCACAACTAAATCTTACATCAATGTGTTATATCATTATAATAGTGTTTACAAACTCCTTTCCTACAAAGCCCATTTTTTGAAATACCAATCGTTTCAATATTGCCATTCTTGATTTTGACTAAGATTTGCTTTACTCATTTTTATTTTCAAAACCTTTAAAAATCACACAATTTTTTAAGAATATCAGTAATTGGTAACAATAAGTTAGATTAACCACTTGTTACCAAAACTGTTCTAATTACAGCTGAGTTTAAAAATTTAGTTAAGCATTATAATTCTAATCTAAAACTTCACTTGCGTCAGCAAGTGACAAACTTAAGTTAAAATAGATTTTCGGAAACCTTAAAAACTAATACCTGGACAGTTATATGTTCCACAAGACTCGACTCTTTCTTTCCCTTTTAATGAATAGCTAGTTTTATTACCTCTTCCACATGATACAGAACACTCACTCCATGATGACCACATTTCTAATAAAAAGAAGCACCGGAGATATTACATAAGTTTGAAAACTCTCAGGTTAATACTTGACAAACATTTTTTATCAAAGTTTTTATTTACATACCTTTGATATTTTTATTATTTTTTTGCCTTGTCTTCTTCTGTCTTGTCACAGAGCACCGCGGAAGTGCATTTAACTAGAAGTTTCACGCCTCTTTTTTTACCGTTACGCGAAATTTTGTCCAGAGCTTGTTTCGAACCTGGATCTTCTGCTACAAAAGCAAGCGCTCTAACTACTGCGTCACGGCACTCTTATAAACACTTGATTATTAAATTGCATTAAATAAAGTCTTTCCTTTAAAAGCTACAAAGTTAAAAAGTTATTACAGTTTAGTTTTTCCAAAGATATTATTTTTTCTCATGAAATTTGGTTGAACATACTCGTCTTTTGTGCGGCCGTGGCGCAGTGGATAAAGCGCTTGCTTTAATAGCAGGAGATCCAGTTTCGAAACGAACTCTGAACATATTTTCGTGTCACGGTAAGAAAAGAGGCTTGAACTTCCTGGTTAAGTGCACTTTCGCAGTGCTCTGTAACGAGAACTTTGGGTCTTTTAGGGAGACCTTAGATTAAAAAAAAAAACTTGCCTTATTCATTATATTGTTTATTTTTCCTCAGATAACTTTTAAAAAAAAACTAAAATTAAATGGTTGTGTTAAATAAAGTATAAATATTTTTCTGCGTAAACAATAATAAGAGAGAAACTTACACTTTATTCATTTATGCATATGCTTATTTTAGAACTTCTGAGGAAGATACTATTCATAAAATATACTACTCATAAAATCCTGATCCTAGTGTCCAAAAACTACATACAGAAACTTAAAAAAAGTCTTTGAATAGAACAGTAAAAAGATAAATAATTTATCATCACTAAAATGAATATTTTAAACATAATTTTGTACCAATAGTAAAGAAATAGTTTCAATTTTGGTAATTCAATAAAAATTGAAGTTTATCTAATGCTAAAATTGAAGTCGTCAAACGTTTTTTTTAATATATTTTTAATCAGGGGACATTAGACAATAACAAAAACAATATACTTTCAAATTAAAAGATTGAATTTCATTTTAAGATATTCTAAAGCTTTTCACTGGTAAAAACCCCAGAATAAAAAACCAACAAAAAAAACCAACTGTCTGCAAATAATTATTGCAGATAAGGCTGCTAATCCACGCAATAAAACTAGCATCTCATTTCATAATCGAAAAATTTTAAAAAATTGCAAAATAACACTTTAATATGTAAAAATACTACTATGTTTAACTGCACCAATAATCGTTAAAAACGAAACTTTTTAAATGGTGCTTTTTTTAAAAATTATTTTTATTGACTCTTTATTTATGTTTTACAAAGCTAAACAGCAAATGCACAACAACAATAATAACAGAAATATGATAAAAAAAAACTAGAATTACAGTATACTATAAATCTATACTACTAAAAACTGTAAGTGCAGTAAATTATAGTTTCATTTTTTAAACTTAAACTATTTATAAAATAATTAAAAAATTTCCAAATTTTAGTTATTTTTTTTATAATGTTAACGTTATATATAAATTAGGAACTTTAAATTTAGAACTGATATATTATTCTAAACATTTTAAATTGAATATTATACCAAAACATTCTCTTATTTCTAACATTTCACCATCACACCAATTACTAGTATTTGAGACAAGACACTCCCTTGTCCTGTTCATAAATTCATGAGAGCTATTACAAGAAGTCCAACTACTCCATTGTGTCCAAAAAACTAAAAAATAAGCAAGACAAAATGATGAATATAATAAACAAAAAATTGTTTGATTGTATGATACTTCAAATAACTAAAAACATATTTGGCTCAACAACACTACTAATCAATATATATATGAATATATATATATATATATATATATATATATATATATATATATATATATATATATATATATATATATATATATATATATATATATATATATATATATATATATATATATATATATATATATATATATATATATATATATATATATATATATATATATATATAATAAGATTATTTGAAAAAATACAATTTTGTGATGGGACTGATGATACATATATGTACATATATATATATATATATATATATATATATATATATATATATATATATATATATATATATATATATATATATATATATATAATAAGATTATTTGAAAAAATACAATTTTGTGATGGGACTGACGATACATATATGTACATATATATATATATATATATATATATATATATATATATATATATATATATATATATATATATATATATATATATATATATATATATATATATATATATATATATATATATATATATATATATATATGTATATATATATATATATATATATATATATATATTTATATATATATATATATATATATCTATATATATATATATATATATATATATATATATATATATATATATATATATATATATATATATATATATATATATATATATATATATATATATATATATATATATATATATATATATATATATATATATATATATATATATATATATATAGAGATCAAGCTATCCGAATTCTTGATGAAAATAATGACTTCACAGACCAAATCATAGCTTGTTGTACTGACACAACTTGCTAAAACACTGAAAACTTATTGGTTCAAATAGAAATTTTGCAGTTTATTCTCTACCTTGTCCATTTTTTAACTAATGTGCAGGTATGATGCTTTACTTTATAAATTATATGCTTTTTTTCTCTTTTTAATTTTTCTGAGAGTAATGACATAAAATTATAATAATATTAAATTTTTGCACCATACAATGAAAAGACATATTCATCGTGTTATGATGGAAGTACAGAATGAAACAAAGGGACCCAATTGATTCTTATACAAAAAACAATAACATCTTTGGCTTAAGATTAAAATAGGTGTGAACTCATAAGCCGACAATCAGAAACTTGATAGGAACAGCCCAGGGTTTGCTCTAGGAACCTTCTTTACAATCTTACAAATTAAACCATGCATTTATGCACAACAGCTCTTAAAACAATTTTTTCGATAGAGGGTATTACGAGTATTTGAGTTAACTGTTAGCTTTTACCTTAGAGCAGAATTGTTGAACTGAACAGGTTTTTACAGCTCGGTGCACAATATAAAGCAAGATTTATGGCTAAATCATTGTATCTATTAGCAATGCAAATGACCAAGATTTATAACAAACAACTAAGTGTCAACGAGATTAAGATAATAAAGGATGCACCAAATTAAATAAGAATCTTACACTATTTATTCAGTATAAAGATCCTAAAGGAAGATCAGGGTCCATCAAGCGATTTAAGAGCATTCAAGATTTTATTGCAGATCATGATATATTCACTTTACTTCAAAAAGTACGGTAAGATCGGCAAAGTTCTAAATCTTTGTTTTCTCAGACACACTTCATATTCTACACTACAGTGCGTTTTCTTTGCTTTACTTGAGCAGCGCTTAGAGGAGAATAAAAGGATGGAAATTCTTGTTAAACTGTTAAAAGTTGATTTTGTAGAGAAAAAAAACACTGACAAAGATAAACCAAAACCGTTTACACAAGTCTCTATTTACTCAAAGCTATAACACTTTTTTCCTCAGAAATCTTATCTCCTTTTTCTCTATATTAGTAAAACCAAAAATAACATTGATCAAAATCTCATTGAAAGAGTAAGAAATGCCAAATTCGGAGAAAAATCTTAATAAAATCTCTCTCAAGATAAATTTTTGCATTTCATAATATTTCATTAAACAAAGTATTTTAAAACAATGAAACTATAATAAAGAACAAGACAAATATAAACTTTTTTAAAGTCACAGAAAGTATACCAGTCAGAATTGATAAATTCGATGATTAACTTTAAGTCAATTTGGTTATTTTATAAAAATATTGAATACTACCGGTTTTTTAATCAATAAATAGAAAAAAAGTCATGAAAATATATAGGCATGTTTTTTCTAAAGCAACTTTTTAAGATAAAATTGACTTTGAGCGCAGATAAGTTTATGGCGGTCTAATAAGGAATCAAATAAGTGGGATTCATTTAGTGCACAATATTTTTTCAATTCCAAGACACCCTAATATATATATATATATATATATATATATATATATATATATATATATATATATATATATATATATATATATATATAAATATATATATATACTTTTAGTGTAGTCGATAGAGGCTTATATGGTAAACAAAGTCTCTTTCGACTACAATTTTTTAACCTTGTCTCAAGCTGCATTTTATTGTCGTCGAAATGTCAAAGCAATTAAATTAATGCGTAAGTACATTAAATTTTATTGATTTTTGAAAAAACCGCAACAATAATGAGTAGAAAGTTTTTTTTAATTATTAGTGTTTTTGTTTATGTTTTATTACAAAACATTTTTAAAACATGCGTAAGTGTTGCTACATCAACTATCTTTTAGCCTGCTGCTAAAAGAGAGTGTTGCTACATCGACTACCTTATAATCAGTTTAACGAAAGATTTTTTTGGAAAAAAAATTTTTCGTTAAACTGACAACTTTGCTATGAAGTCCATCAAGAGATTCAAACTTCAAAGCAGTTTTCTGACTAAGTTCTTATTTGTTCTAAAAACATACAAATTGTTTCTCGTAAAAACAACATTCTAACATAGTCATTTTTGAAAAGGAAGAAAAACTAAAATAAAAAGCCAACTCATAAAAAATGCATGTTACCTTGCAATTCTCAACATTATTCAAGTCAAGAATTTTCAACATTTATATAGGCTTTAACCGTCTGAATGGTTGAAATGGTTATATAGGCTTTAAACGTCTGAATGGAATCAATCAATAACAAACTTTGAAAACAAACTCTCTAGAAGTTTTTGCATCTTTGGGAACAGAACTGTAATTATAGGCTATTTTATTTCTAGAGCAACTGTAAAGTCTTTGAAAACATGAGCAATAGAAATGAAAGAGTATGCAAAATGTCAAACTGCTCGATAACCCTCGCTAGTACGTATAGAATGCATATCCAACGAGTAAAGACATCTCTCAACATCTGTTGACCTTGTATCTCATGAACAATATTTTGGTGTGGAATCATTCATGCTGTGAATAATTCCACAGCAAAATATTGTTCAATTCTTTGTGCAGAAAACTAAAAAAAGCTGTTCAAATTAGTTGCTAATTGGTCCAAATCAATATCCTCAGAAATCAACAATTTCAAACCTTCCAAAAAAGAGTTGGAAACTGTATGATACGGACATGACCAATTATTAATAATGACTTTTTTTTTTTCAAAGCATCTAACTTTTTAAGAACAATTTATTGACATTGGGACCGTCCATACTAATGGTTAGGATTGACTCTAGTTGGAGCTGATTTTTCCCTAACAACTTTCAAAAATGACCGAGAAGGTCTTCCACACTATACTCTGTTACAAAAAATTGCCCCCAAGTACGATGTTATTATTAGCCCGAAGTGATTAGATTGATATGTGACATAAGTGTCATATTGTTTTTTTGTTTGCGATGTAGTTGTTTTATCAAATCGAAATGTGAATAAAAAAATTTAAACTTTTTTCAAATAACTTTTTTATTATAAGGGGCAATGCCAAAGTGAACGATTGAAGTGAAATATTTAAGTTTATCAGATTTTTGATGAGACGCTTTAGCAAATTCAAAATCAGGAAAAATACTCTTATACTTAGCATTGTCGCCATCAGCTGCAGAAAATGCACATTTTGAATGAATTATATCTAAACAACAACAACAATTTTAGCCATAAGTATTTGGTCTTCGCTACTTCATACTATGCTTTTTGTAGGTAGCTTTTGAGCTAAACCATCTAATTTGTCACAAATTTTGACTGTGATTTAGCTGTTTTTGAATTTTCTTCATGTTTTTTTGACTTCAAATATGGATTAAACAGGGTTACACCAGCTGAAATGTTTATGTCCACAGAACAAAACCGACAGAAGCCATGGTTAGCAGACTTATTTGTAACTTTATCCATGGATAGCTTTTTTCCCATGATAATTGGTATGTAGCTTTCCTATACGGAAATATTTACTTCAAAAAAATTAACTATTTAAACTAAAAATAAAAGTAATAAATTGCACTCCTGGCTGCCTAAAAGGTTAATATCAGTATAACAGAGTCTTGAAAATCATTGTAAAGTTTAATCATTGCAGTTAAAACTTTTATATTGGAAAGGACTTTCCCATTAAAAGTCTGAAAAACTGGATCCATATGGAGAATGAAAGGCTTCTTAACTCTGTTCAAAAATCTGTACCACCTAACCTAATAAACTACGTAAAACCCAACATAAAACTGCAGTAGGAAGTTAGAATGGTAATCTTTCTAGTTGTCACATAAAACGCCCTGATAAGCACAACAGGTTAACCCCATATTAAAAAAAAATTGCTCTTCAAATTAATTTAATTAGTTTTATGAATGTAGTCACAAAAATGAAAATTTCATTTAAAAATAAATAAACTTTCATGATTATTACCATAATTAAAGTATTCATGTTTAACATAACAAAATGAACAATTTATTCAAAAATTCAATTTATAAAATTTACACGGTTTAATATACTACTTCAAAACAAAATAAATGTTAAAACAATGTCAAGTATATAGCTGATATTAAACCTAAAACAAACCAGGCTTTTTAACCTAAATTAAACCAGGCTCTGTAGGAACCTTGTAAAATTAAATTAAAAAAATTTTTCAATAAAAAAATTTTTTTGAGGGGTTGCTACTGACCCTCAAACATTAAACTGCTTCCTAATAATATCAACAACAAAAAAAAGTGATATACTTTTGAAAGAATTAATTTTTTATAATATTAGGGAATAATTTAATTATCCAGTGTCGGTAGCAACCCCTAAAAGTGTGTTTTGTTCAAAAAAACTTTAAATCCACTATTATTTAATGTCTAGAACGTATTCAGGGGGTGCGAACAGACTTTTTTAAAATAATTTATTTTTAGAAAAAAAAAAAAAATATATATATATATATATATATATACATATATATATATATATATATATATATATATATATATATATATATATATATATATATATATATATATATTGCTTAAACTTAAATTTGTTTAGTAGATTATATGAAAAAATTTATGAAATATAGTTCATAAGTTGCTGCATTTGAAATGCCGCATTTTAAACCGTTGGCTTAGCATCTGATTTTGCTGCATTTTAAATGCTGAATTTGAGTTGACGCGTTAAATCTACAATGAATATTTTTTATAAACTATTTATAACTTTGAGCTCTTTATCAATGGCTAAACAAACACGTAAAAGTAGTCAAAGTTGCAAACTAAGTGTTATGATTGGTTTTGCAAGTGAGTTTTTAGATTCTGAGTAACCCACACTATAAGATGTTATAAAGTATGGTCTGCTTCTAATAAGAGATAAAAACTGCAAAGCAAATGCAAAACTTAAAGATACATGCAAAAAGGTTTTCTCAAAAGTGAAAACACAATGGTTGAAAGCAAATCCTGAAATTCCTATTTTGACGGACAAAGTGGGTGTTAACTAAATAATAAAAGTATGGTAAAAAGCTACCTATACTATTAACTAAAGGTGTAAACCTGAAATTATTTCTGAGTTAAACTCTACTCTGGACAAGCGATTTGAAATAGTTAAGTGACAGTGTGACATTGTTTTTATGAGGAGGCAAGTTGTAATTTTTGTAAAGCGCTTTTTTGTTGTAAAGTTATAATTTTTTAAAGCGCTTATATCTTGTCAATGCAAGAGAAAACAAAATTCCTACAATAGAACTTCAATTTATGAAATTTCTAAGAGAAAAATTTGGAACAAAAAGTAGTATGCAAATGGATACTTGGGATTTTAAAGAAATCAAGAGACAAGAAAAAAGTAATAAAAGAAAAGCCACTGGAAAAAAAGAAGCCACAAATAGAATACCTACCTTTTCGTTCTCAAGAAAATGAAATCAAAGAAACAATTGTTAATATTGCAAATACTGACGATGACGATGTTGTTTCTGACAATAGTTTTGAGTACATTAGTTGACAAGTTTTGAAAAAGACATTGAATATTGAGGAAATTGCATTAGCATCAATAAGATATATCAAATTGAGCAACTGCTGCTATTTTGACATTAGCACTGAAAGCAGCTAAAGAACCTGGTTTTCTTAAAAAGAAAGTGTTTGACGGTGAAATAGTGAAAGATAATAATAAAATTGAAAGATCTAAATTGAAGGTGATGAAACAATTAAAATCTGAAAAAGATAGTGTTGTAAAAGATAGAGTTCAATGTATTTTATTTGATGGAAGAAAGGATGAGACAAAATGTTCATTGATGGGAGAAGATGGAAAATTTCACTACAGACTTGTTCAAGAAGACCATTGATCAGTTTGTGCAGAGACAGGTGGTTTATATCTAAACCATTTTACAAACGATAAAGAAAACCAATCTGAGTGTTATATCCCAGCAGAGCATAGCAAAACATATATATAAATGGATTATTGAACATGGGGTAGAATCAACTCTAGTTTCTGTATGCTGTGATTCTACCAATCTTAATATAGGTAAATGATTGATAACAAATACAGGAAAATATTTAATAACAAATGTCATACATATAATTAAGAACAATTATTTTTTAGGTTGGAAAGGAGGCATCATTCATTTTTAAGAAAAAAACCTTCAAAAACAACTTATTTGGATAGTTTGCGCTTTGCACACAATTGAGCTACCCTTGAGGCACTTAATGTCAATTATTGACGGGAAAACAACTTCAAGTAACAAGTTTTTTGGCAATATTGATAAACTTGTTCCTTTTGCTTGATCTTACAATTTGCACTTTGATTCAAGGTATTGATACTGAAATTAATTTATCAGATATTGATAAAGAATTTTAAAAACTTTATCGAGTGATCAAAAATATCTATACCGAATAACAAAGGTTCTTGAAAATAAAATAATGCCCAAAAATTTAATAGAAATTCAAGTTGCTCCCCACAATAATAACGCTGGTTGAATTTGGCAAGTAGACTTTGCAGAATTTGGTGTTCAGAGCATCGACTAAATAAAAACGATGTTGAGAAATTAAAACAACTTGTACAGTTTGTGTTGGTGTATATTTTGTATTATGGTTTGAAATTAAAGTAAGAAATGTTTATATGTAGTTTGATAATCGTCTATTTATTTATGAAAAATGTATTATTTATTGTATATTTATTGTATATTTATTGTATATTTATTGTATATTTATTGTATATTTATTGTATATTTATTGTATATTTATTGTATATTTATTGTATATTTATTGTATATTTAGTAAAATTAAGTTTACTCTTTAATTGCGAATGAAAAACTGGTAAATACTGCTATAAACAATAATTAATGATTTTTCATGTTTCTAATTGGTTTTGCCTCACATTGTGGTTGAGATATCCTTTGAAACTGTTTTACTGCATTACATTCACATAACGTTGTTGTGGAAGATATTACAGCAAAATATATCAAAAGTAACGATTTTTGTAAACTTTTATAGTTATAGGTTTTTAAACTAAAATGATTATCTAGTTGACTAATTAAAGGTATTTGGGATCAAGGATTCCATAGAAGATGTTTCTGAGTCAAACCGGTCAAAAGTTGTGGTCAAAACCATTAAACTACTTAAGAAGCTGAACCAGAACTTTTATTATTACATAACACGATATCATTTAAAGCAAAAATTCATACAAATTTATTTGGCCTTTACTTTATATTTATACCTTTTAATCATACTGCAATACAGTTCAAATGCTAAATGTTTTTAATAAAATTTTTGGCTGTCAAAATAATCTTTATTACAAGTCTAATAATAATTTGGTGGAATTTGTATACCTTTTTTTGATTTTTTTTCTGAACAAATTCTCTCTTTTCATTATGCAAGTTTACAAGCGCCTTTAAAAAGATACTGAACAATTACAAAAACAAAATCTTAAAAGATAAACTTTAAGACTATGAGACACTTCTTTAAATATCTTGGTAAAATTAATATAACAACTTTTTGAAAAATAAATTAAACCTTAACATCTTAAGGCAGTTCTGCCATCGATCAGCAACTTATCTTTACACGAACTTTTTAAATGACTTTCTTAATGGTAATTCTGCAATTCTAAAACTGTAAAAAAGCATCAGATAATTCAGACTGGTTAATGATCTGGAAAAGATCAGCCTGGTTTTTCAAATTATTATTACTTTTTAGTACCACAATTGCTCTAAATATTTTTTTTTATCACACAATATTTTTAGCAAACCAAATTATGAGTGTTTTTTAATTAAGTCAAATTTACCGACTTTTAGAATAACATATTCTTTGATAAAAAGTACTAAATATGTATTCGCCAAAACATTTAACTTTTTTTTTTCTTTTTCTGTTTTCTAAATATGATATAACTTCTTTTTATTTACTAGAATGATAACTTTGTATTTACTTCTAAGACTATGTATTTTGAAAGCTCGTCTTTGGTATATGGAGGCCAACAAAGATCGTTTAAAACAAAAAATATGTTTTTTAATTAAATTTCATGACCTTTTTTGCAGGCGACATTTTCTTAACATCAGTTTATGCATTTATTTGCTGTGTTAAAATAGAAGCTATTTAAATGCTGCGTTAATATGTTTGAATTTATGCACCGACTTTTTGTCATACAATGGAAAAATTAAATTTGTTAGAGACATTTTTATTCTTAATTTCAATATTAAAGAAATAATATTTCTGATGAACTTCCCAGCAAACACATACGTTCAACGAACGTTGTGAACGTTAAAGAACGCTCTATGAACATTCATAGAACGCGCTCGAAATTCGCAACGTTCTTCGAACGTTCTTTGAGCGTTTTGTGTTTCCTGGGTTACTGTTTTCAGGAAAAAAAAAATTCTAGAACTAATATTAAAAAATAGATATTTGTTCATCTGTTAAGTTTGCAAATTTTAAGAATATTGTGCACTTATCGGCAGTCTGGCCACGATAAATGAACAATTTTTAACATAAGTTCAATATTTTAACTTTGATTGTTTAAAAACAATAGAACCTAGCAACAACAGCCAAACTGACCAGGTTATCTGTTATCATGGCTATGTTAAAATGGAGAATCTAAAGAAGAAACAATAAAATAAAACAGTTTGTGAAAAAATATGATCCTTAAAGCAATATATAAAGTAACTTTCTGGAGGTTTTTTAAAACCAAAACGATAAAACCTATTATCCTGTGAACATATGTTATTAAATATTAAAAAAAAAATCTAAAACAGTTTCTATAAAAAAAATATATATTTTTAGTTAATCATGGATTATAAATTCAAAACAAACAAACAAACAAAAAAGTTAGAAAACACAGACCCACTTAATTCAACTTTACAGTGAAAAAAATTTGTTAAAGATAAAAGCAATAGCTTTACAACTTTCTATCTTTAGATGCATTTGCAGAAATTCATGCACTTTTGAACTGTAAATAAATTTAATATGAAACATTATGCAAGTTTTTATTTGTAATTAGATATTTTCTATTTTGCAAATAATTAAGCCAGATAATACATTTTAACTTCAGATAAGTAAAACTTTTATTAAAGTTTTTATTCGATTTTAGTTTACACTAGATTTATTAGCAAAGCATTTTATTACTGTAAAAGTGTAACCTAAACAATTATCTATATGATTTTGTATTAAATTTCCTTGTTCTGTTAGTAAATCCATATAAACTATTGCAGTTTAACCATTTTTTTCATTGGGTCAAAATAGCTAGAATAATAATTTAAACAATTTGAAATTATTAAATAACAACATTTTAACTTTTTTGATTTTTGATTAATGATTTTTTCAGTTGATTTCTTTTTTTATTTGAGAAAACCTAAGATACTAAACCTAAGTATAATACCAAACCTAAGAATAAAATGCAAAACGTTTTTATTAACAACACACACTCAAACTTACTATTTAACAACTGCTTTCACTTACACCTAAAGTAAATTATATATTTAATGATGTATATAAAATACATGATTTATGCACTAAATGGATAACTGATCAACAAACTGATTTCAATAGTGTTTTAAAACATATCATTTTAGATAAATAGAAATTATACTTATAAGTTTATGTTTTATGCATAATTTTCAAAAAAAAGATATGTTTTTAATTTAAAATAATTTTAAAGGTTATTACTCTTTAAACTACTTGAGATTTCATGGCCTTTTATAGTTTTGTTATAAAGAAACTCTAATCACTGTCCATGGCAATTAGAACACTGGCCATGGGGATTAGAATGTAGTGATGAAGCTCCCTATTTTGAATCATAAGAATTCGAAAAGCTTAATAAATTAAACTATATTAAAATTTATTTAGGATATTATAAAAACTGAGAATACTCTATAGGCTGTTAAATTATTATCAAGCTTAAACTATTTTATGTTTTCACATATTAGATATATTAATATTACTGGAAAATTTTAGGGATTTTACAAGAGCTGTTAACTAACTATGTAAAAGTTACTTATATTGAAAATACTTTCCAAAATGCTTTAATGCTTAATCTGACAATATTTTAATATATTTAATGAGGAAACCTTAAAACTTTTGGTCTTTGATAAAAAATCAAATTTTAACTATATATAATAAGCCACTACCAAGTTAAAGTCAAGACTTGACTCACTTAGGCAATATTCAAATATTTAATTTCAATTAAAAAAATTTCAAAACTATGTCATTTTTTTATGAAAAAACAAAACAAATCACTTTTTTATGGCTAAATTTCAATATTGCAAAATAGAACAGAGCATCTAATAAAATGTTACTACCGCGATATAAATTTGTATAACAACAACAAGTCCAAAATTTAGAAAATAATACTCTTTTCAATTTTTATTATATTAAATATCATAAAAAATCAAATACATTAAAGTATTCATATTAGCCATATAATCTGCATTTTAGGGTATTTTCACATGATATTATCTTATATAAAAAGTTCATAAAAAAACTTTTTTACACTGAATTTAAATATTTTTTTTAACATTTTTTTATTTTAATTATTATTATTATAGTTGTAGCCGTAAATTTACATAGAATGTACACATACAGCGAGCAGGGAAAACACCCCACTATAAACAACCAGTTTTATGAATATTTGTTCCAAACTTGTTCCAAAACCAGGAGTCTAGTCTATTTTTGAAGGAAAATACAGTGGAGTACAAAGTTATTTGCTCTGGTAGTTCGTTCCAGTATTTTGCTGATCTATTATACAGATGATTATATCTTGGAAGACAGTTTGGAACATACTCACGCCTTATTTTAAAATGGTGAACATTCTAAAATAAGAGACATGGAGACATGGAGTTAATATATTTTGGTAGATATTTATCATTAACTATATCAAAAAGATGTATTCATTTAAAAATTTGGATTAAATCGCATCGAAGGCGTCGAAACTCAAGTGATGTTAGATTTAATCTTTTTAGCCTTTTGCAGTATTGAAGATGCCTCAAGCTGTAACCCCATTTTGTTGCTTTGCGTTGAACAGATTCAACCAAAGCCATATCAGCTTTTAATTAAGGAGCCCAAATGGACACTCCATATTCAAGATGTGGTCTTATAAATACTTTATATAATTTGAGAGCCATTTTTTCATCAATGAAAGTGAATATCTTTTTCAGCATACCAAGAATTTTTAAGGATTTAGAGACAACTGTTTGAATATGAGCGCTCCACTTGAGGTTAGATGTAAAAATGACTCCTAAATCACGTTCTTTAGTAGAGCTTCTTAGACATTGGTTGATTCCTTGGTTGATGTTTTTTTAAAATTCTTATTTTTTTAAACACTTTCTTTGAGGTTCAAAATCTAGATCAAGAGTATTTAAAGGATCAGAAAGTTAAGTACGGACCAGACATCTGGCTAAATTGATAAGAAAGAGACAGTCAAGATTGCAAGAAAAATAAGTAAAGAAAAAATTAATATAACAAGTAAAATAATACTCCATTCAGATAAGGATTTTATCAGTGAAACTTATGATGTGAAAATGCATATCAATGATGATTATAAAAATCAGAATCATGAGTTGCAAAATAACTGTGTGCAAAAAATACATAACATTGTCAAAGCTGCTATTAGGTTCAAAGTTAGTGGCATTGCAATATCTGCCATTGCATTTGCTATCTTAACAGACTATCAAGTTATCGATCAAAATGACAGATAATGACATATTGCAGTATATAAAATTGAACAATATATAAAGTTGAAACAACTTTTAAAAAATAAAAAAAGTTAAAATAAATTAAATTTTAATTTTTGTTCCAAAAAAAATGTACGAAAAGTTTTAGATTTTGTTAATAACTATTGTTCAATTTATATTTATATATATTTTCTTTGTTTCGGCACCTTTTCATTATCAAGAGCACTCTAAGAAACTTTTCTAACCACAATAACATTTTGTATTCCAAGTTATTGAAGAAATTATTATATATATGTATTAGCAAAGTATTTGACTGCTAACCAAATTAATATATCTTGTCATTTCTTTAATCTAATATCTGTTATTTATCTAAGTCTTTCTCAAAAATATCGTGATTGAATTTTTCAGTCTAACAAAAAGCATAACATTTTGTAACTAAAATTAAACCAATTTAATAAAAGACATTACATTACTTGAAATTTTTGTGATTTTTAAAAGATAAAAATTCTTTTTTGCATTATTAGAAAAATTACCAGTACAATTAACAAAGTTTTTCTATTTTATTAAGTAGCATAAAAATCTAAATTTGGGCCATATCGATTGCTTGCCATTACCTTGAGTGTATTATAATAAAAATAGTTCTTTTTAATACCTTCATTGCAGTTACGCAAAAATAGGCAAACAAAAAATCTAACATTTCACATAATTTTGCACTTCCATTTGCATCAACCGTGTAATAACATTTTAAAATGTTACTGACATATTTTATTATGAATTGTTTTATAAACCAATTTAAAAATAAAATTTAAATATAGTTTTCTAACAAAACATTTTGTTACTTCTGATTTTTTATTATCACACTAAATATTGATAATTGAAACAAGACACATTCTTGTTCTGTTCATAAGTTCATTAGAGCTGTTACATATAGTCCAATTACTCAATTGAGTCCAAAAATTGAGACAATAAACAAACCGCAAAAAAATTTTTTAAGAAAATAAGTAAATCATTACTTATATAAATGGTGTGATTCTTCAATTACTTAAAAACAGATTTATTTGAAAAACTCTACTAATTACTCTATTCATCTACAAAACTAATTCTATCTAAAATACATAGCGCAAAAAAATAATAAAACAGTCCTAATGTAGAAAAAAACACACCAAGACATTATGTATCAAATACCAATGTAAAAACAATAGGATACTTGTTGTAAGTTTTTGGTTGTCTTTTTAAAAGCAAAAGAGTTGGAGCAAAAACTTCATTATCCTCTAAACATTTAATGTAAACACACAAAAAAAAAATCCTTGACAACTTTCTACCTTTATATACATTTACAGGAATTTATGATCTTCAGAATGGTAATTACATTCAGCATAATACATTTCACAAGTTTTTTTTGGATCTGAATATTCTATTATTTCTGCAAAATAATCACGCTAGAGAACACTGAGTCTATTAATTTACGTATCTGTTATAATATATGACTCAAAAATCAAATTCAAAAAAATTTAACTTATTAAAACTTGAAACGTACTTTTTAATGTAAGTTTAGATTAAATTTATTACCAAAGCATTCCATTACTTCACAAGTTTTGCCAAAACATTTATCTATATGATTTGAAGCATTACACCCCCTCGTTCTGTTAGTAAATCCATATGAACCATTGCAGCTTGACCAATCGTTCCATTGAGTCCAAAAAACTAGAAAAACAAGTTAAGCAATTTGAGATATTTAATCAAAATTAGATAATTTATTTTAAGTTTGATTTTTACTTGTAGTTCTTCTAGTTAATAAAGTTTAATAATAAACTGTTTTTTACCTACACATGGTCAAACTTACAATTATACCACAACTCTCACTTATACTTAATGTAAGTAAAATATTTATTGTTGAATATAAAAGTGTATATTGATTTATGCACTTAATGGATTAATGATCAATAAAATGAATTCAACAGTAAATTAAAACAATTAAACATTAGTTAAACAAATATTTATAAATTCTTGAAAATTACACATAAAGTTATATGTGTAATTTTCAAGAAATTCCTGATTTTTGTTCAAAAAAGTTTTGGTCCTTTAATGCATTTGAAATTACTAAAAATTTCACAAATAGTTTTTAAGGAAGCTCTAAGAAAATTTTATCACACAGCACTACATCATGGAAATTAACATGTGAAAATGGTTCCCCATTTTTAACTTATTTAATATTGTTTATGTATTTCTAGTGGGGTTTAAACTCACAAACCTTGAATTAAGAGTTCATCACTTTAATCACTACCTAGATCTGTATAATAACTGTTTTATTAAACTGTATTAATAAAAATCCACTAAAGATTAAGAACAAATTGACAAAGAATAATAGGATTCAAGGTTACTAGAACAAAAATAATGAAGTAACTTGACTTAAATTACATAAATAACAGATAAAATTTTACCAAAGCACTCTACCAGTTCTAAGTTGTTACCAAGACACCACTCCATAGCATTGGAAGCATTACAAGCTCTTGTCCTGTTCATAAATCCAAAGGAGTCGTTACAGTTTGACCAAGTGCTCCATTGTGTCCAAAAAGCTAAAAAAGTTTGTAATGTATAAATTGAGCAGCTAAATTTAATATTATCAAATGTATAATTAATGTATTTATATACATGTAAAATAAAATCAAAATGACTTAGATAGTGCCTTTAAATGGACCGAAGATTGGCTATTTAGATTTAACATAAATAAATGTGTTGTCAAAATTTATTGTTTAAGTAACTAAAAGAGTGTTGTTTTTATTAGTGTTGTTTAACTGTTGGAATCAGAAAGAGATCTTAGTTATTTTTTTAATACAAATCTTTAATGGAAGGATCAAGTCAACATGGCAATTAGTGAAGCAAATCAGACGCTAGGTTGTGTAAAAAAATCATTTGCGAGATTTGACCATAAACTTTTACATTCATTCGTCCCCTTTTAGCGTTTGTCATTCTATTTTGGTCTCTGTATCTGAAAGAAGATTGTGATGCTAGCGAAAGAATGCCAACATAGAGCAAATAAACTTGTATTTTTAGTAAGTAACCGTTCATGTAAAGATCGACTTGTTTCTTTAGACTTTACCACTATATCAATGTAAGAAGAAAAAACTTTGGTGATTTGATTCAATTATATAAATTTGTTCATAAAATTGAAAAGTAAAGAATCAACAAAAGTTTTTCATTTGTAAATAACAAATTGAGAGGTAACTTGAGAGGTTTTATATACTACAAAGAATTTGCCACACTTCCATCAACAGAACATTTCTTTTCTAATAGAATTGCAAATCTGTCGAACTCGTTTTCAAATGATATTATAACAGCACAATTGGTTTATAATTTAAAAATTGTTCTTGATTGTTTGTGAGGAGCAGTCAAGCATAACAGCTGTCAAAGTTTGCATAAAAGCACACTCACTGGTTTGCAAGCACAGCAAAAGTTTACTATTGCTATTAAATGTTACTTATATTATTGTTATCATTATTCTATTATTTGAAAATTTTAGCGGCACGACAACAGCATTTAACTTGCTGTATCAAACACCTAAAAATGCTGCGTACAAAATCAAAAAATCCAATGCTTAATACCTAATCCGACAATAAAAGCATTTTCTATTTCTTGATGTTGCTTAAAAAAACTTTTATGTTTGGTCTGGTAATGTTTTCTATGCATTCATAAGCACTTTGGTAATGGGATAAAGAAAACCATTATTTTGAAACTATCTAGTAATACACAATATTTGTGGAATTTGAAATTCACATAAATAGTAACTTGGAACTAAATAAAAACGTGTAATGAAAACACTAAACTTGAAATAGAAACAATTTATTTTATGTAATCAGTGTGGAAAAACTTTAAATTAAAATTTCTTTTTTAGCAAACAACTGATTTTTACATTGATAATACTCTAAAAAACTCAGTTGTAATGATTTTCTAACAAATTTTTTTGGTCAAATGTTTTCTAAACAAACATCACATAAACAACAAAAAAAGTATTTATTTTTGCAATAAAAAAAAAAGGTTTGCGCATAGATAAAAGTTCTTCCGTTTAAAAATTTATAACTAATATGTCAAAACTATTGTTTTAATTATTTGCTATGAATATATTACTTGCATCTTAAAGAAAAGTTTACCAAAGCATTCTTTTACTTCAGAGCCAA
>NC_061170.1:22334311-22369232 GCF_022113875.1 Hydra vulgaris | reverse complement strand
GGGGTTGATATCACAAAATGCAAAGCCAGTGCTTCAACAGCATTAAGGAAGATGAAAAAAACTGCCAAGGATACTGCAGAAATAGCTAAATTAGATATAAAGAACGCCGTGGAAAAAAGCCGTTATCCCTGAATAATTCATTTTGACGGAAAGACTTTGTTTGAAATGAATCAGGGAAAAAGACTGAAGAATGAAAGATTAGCTGTGCTCGCTAATATTGAGGGGGTGTCGCATCTTCTTAGAGTACCTCCCTTGCCGTCTTCTTCAGGTGAAAATATGTATATAGGAATCATGAAAATACTAGAAGAATATGACCTCATTTCAAAAGTATGCTTTGATACAACTTCAAGTAACACTGGTTCTAAGAAAGGATCACTTATTAGAATTGTAAGAGAGGTTGACAAATACCTTCTTCTACTAGCATGTAGGCATCATATCATTGAGCTTAAAATGGTTCATTTCTGTGAAGCAGTGATAAAAGGGAATAGCGTAGGACCTAAAAATCTTTTATTCGTAAAGTTTAAACATATGTTTGAGAACCCTAACTTCAAATACGACGAAATTATCCTGACCTCTCTTGATTGGAAAAACGTGGAAGGAACAGTTTTGAAGGAAGCTGCAAAGAAAACTTTAGATTAATGTGAGACCTATATTACTAAAAAATGCAATATGAGGAAAGACCGAAGAGAGTTGGCTAAGCTAACCAGGCAGTATTTATCACCTTCTGCACATTTCAAATTAAAGAAAACTGGAGCTGTTCATCATGCTAGGTTTTTAGGCAAGAGTTTATACTACCTTAAACTTCAGCGTTTGTGCAAGCAACTGACATTTGTACAAGAAAATGATAATCTACGCGATGATTTAAAACTCATCTGCAAGTTCATAGTATGTTTTTACACAAGGTGGTACCTTCAAGCACATAGAGCAATTCAATCTCCTGCGTCTGATCTTGATCTTTCAGATGAAAGAGTATAAGAAAGTTTGCTCCAATCTGGAGGCAGTAGACGCAGTGTTAGTATCTCTTTATAAGGATACATGGTATCTTGATTCAACGATTGTTCCCTTGGCTCTTTTGGATTAAAATATTTCTATGGATAAAAAACAGTCATGGCAGATGCTTTGCTTTCCTTCCAAATGCCAGATCCAGATTTTTTTAAACATAGAAGCAAAGATCGAATTGACGAGATTAATATCATAAATAATATAAAGGTACCAACCCTCTCTCTTTTGGTTAATGAGTTTTCATATTTAATTTTTTCAATGATAGGGTTGGATAATCAGAGAGTGAGAGACTGGTTGTCACTTCCACCCCAATAATGGCACACCCAGTCCTCGTTTAAGAATTTTGAAAACTTTGCTAAAATGTTAATTGTTGTCCATGATCATTCTGAACGAGCAATCGGAATGATGCAGCAGTTTGTAGAAAGATTCAAAATGGAGGATGACAAGCAGAACAGACTTTTAACTGTCGAAAAAGTAAGGTCAACTTTCAAGGTTTTTGGTGTGGGAAAAAGTAATAATACAAAAAAGAAAAATCAGAAAACCTGATGTCACTCTCTAAATTAAAGAAAAGGAAATTGTAGACTTAGGAAATTGTTATTAATTTTAAAATACTTATTTCATTTAATGCATAATTTTTGTCTTGATAGTATTTGTAAAGATTTTTATTATGATGGTAACTTACTTGTTTAATTCAAAATAGTTTGTTTTTTTAATTGATTTAAGCGGGAATTTTTACGTCTGTCCATCTGAATGAGCTTTAGGTATGAAAATACGTAATTTGCTGATTTCATAACCACTTGCGTATACTAAAATTTTCATTTTTTGATTTCTTAAATATTGTTTTAACCAAGAATATGTAAAAAACATGATGACATACCCTTTTAAAATGAAAATATACATATCAAATAATAAAATAAAAAAACAATGGAAATAATTTTTTCATTTAAATCCCCCTCAAAGATCCTGAACACACCCTATTTTTCCTTTTTTAAAGTACAATTTCTTAACAACTTTAGTCTTGAGGGGGACCAAGTTTTAGCATAACTGCTCCAACTTTAGCTGGATATGTACTTTGATTTCAAAAATTCCCTAAATATATATATATATATATGTATATATATATATATATATATATATATATATATATATATATATATATATATATATATATATATATATATATATATATATATGTATATATATATATATATATATATATATATATATATATATATATATATATAAAAATATATATATATATATGTGTATATATGTATGTATATATATATATATATATATATATATATATATATATATATATATATATATATATATATATATATATATAACAGTTTCGTGAGAGTGACGGAATTAAATATTGATACTCTTTACGCTATAAAAAATAAGCGGAAAATGGAAATAAATTAAAGTTTTCCATTTTTATGCAAAAGTTACAGCATCAATGTCCTAAATGTATTTCAAAAATTTTACTTCTTCTGAATAAAACATCGTTGGTGCTGTAGGAAATAATCTCTAATTGAAACTCATGTTTGGAGATATACTTTCTAGTTTGCACTCTGCCAAAGCATTTACTATTTCAAGTTTTGCCGAAATATTGGCTTCGTTATATGTTTCATTTCTTGGAAAGATTTAGTCTTCACTGACTATATCTTTAGAATATTTTTTTGCAAAATTAGCAGCTTCATCTATAAGTTCTGACCTCTGACATTTTTTATTGTTCTTTAGAAAGAATAAGGTTTCAAAAATCTGTTTTGCGGTGCTAACGAATTGTAAGCTCTTCAATAACATTTTCCAAAATTACATGAAAACCTGGATTTCAGAATAGGAATTTGAAGGGAGATTCGCCTGTCTCACTCATTATACTCACATTATCATTGTGAATTTGTTTTCTGCTATCGCTCCTCAACAATTTTATTTCTACATTTAGGCTAGATGCAGCAAGCTTTGCTTCATTTCACATTGGTTTCAAACTGATACAAATAGCTGTTATATTTGAAATTAAGCTTTCTATATTTGAAACTTCTATGACTTAAGTCGAGCTACAGGCTTGAATGACTTTAGCAATAGGAATTATTATTCTGTGCGACAAAACTGACAATATAATGCAGGTAAAGGTACTTATGTAAGAAATAGCTCCACAAATCCGTTTTCTAGTTTTTTAATCAAGACAGCTGAATAAGTAGAATATCGTTTGCATTGTTCCAAAGTAGGTTATGGCTTCTGAAATACATTCAGCAGCTTCATTACTACATAAGTTAAGTGTGTGGCAGCCATGAGGAGAAAACATAGCAGTATGACACTGTTTTGTTTTTAGCTTTTATACTTTTTGTTATAGCTTTTGCTCCCTTATATTTTCCTGGCATTTTTAGCGCATTGTCATAACTACCTACCTTGTCATAGCCCTACAATCAGCGCGTAGAATAGTATTTTTTTCTAATGTACTTGTAATCATTTGAGCAATTTTAGTACCATTTTTGTCACTGCAACCTACATGTCTCAAAAATCATACCACAATTTAAAATTGCGATTCATGGCAAACAAAGTAACACAAAACAATTGCTGTTTATTCAACATGAGATGAATCTGTTGGAGAATCTAAAATTATTGCGTATTACTTTGTATAATGTCTATCTTTTTAAATATGCTACTAAATAAGATCACAATATTCTGCAAGAAACTAATTTTGGGAACCATTTGTGAGGTAATCTGCTTGCAGTCTATCGAACATTTTTTTTTGTGACTCAGTTATTTTTAGAACGTATTCCTTTAAAATAGGTTCCCAGTTAGAAAAACAACTTGATCAGACCTAAAAACTTTCCTTTCTTTGATTGAACAATGTGTTGCAAAGATCCCTGTAATGCAAGGCTATGTTCCCTTAAGAAAAAGATAATACTATAAATTTTTCTCAATACTTGGTTCCATTTTTCCGATTACACTTTTATTGATGATTCAATAAAATTATAAATAATGTCTTTTAATAAAAGATGTTGTTCTAATTCACACCATTCTAGATTAATTAAAAGGCAATGGGCCTTCTCCATGCCTAATTCTTTTTTCGTGATCTGGAATTATGCTAAAGAGCTTTCGCCAATTAGAAATCGCTCGCCAGCCTTTAGCTGTAGTTAATGCAGATTTAGAAGCAAAATTTAGCTTAGGACAGACATTGTTCCAAAATAACCGGAAAGGAAAACAATATAAAGAAGCCTTATGCTTCCTCCATACAAGACAATACAAGACACAAGTACGCTGTTCTGCATTAATTTTTCTTAACTTTAAAATACCTTCTGAAAATTATTGATCGTTATCATCTTTTAGCAATTTTAAAGAAAAATCAATAAAATCTTTTTTAATAAAATTACTTATTTCTGATTGAGAAAGATATTCTGCTGTGATGAATCCAATGTTAATTTTGAACTTGATTGGTAAAGTGAATCATTACTTAATATAAAGTTATTAAAAATCTGAGATAATTAAGAAATAAATAAACTAAATAAAGAAGTAATAGTTTAGATATTTTTTCAATCATTTTGCCTTTCCATATTTTATAAAGTTCTTTCTTAAACTTGTTACGATTAAACTTTGTTTAGCAACTAACCAATGACAAGTTTTATAATTGCGTTGTTATGTTTTTTTTCTTGTAGTAACTTACCACTACATTGCTTTTATCAGACCAAATTATTTAAAAGTTACCCTCTAAGTAAATTACAGACAACGAAAAAAGTTTGTTATAATTTAAATATATATATATATATATATATATATATATATATATATATATATATATATATATATATATATATATATATATATATATATATATATATATATATATATATATATATATATATATATATATATATATATATATATATATATATATATATATATATATATATATATATATATATATGTATATATATATATATTTATAAGTATATATATATATATATATATATATATATATATATATATATATATATATATATATATGAATACTTTCTTTTAATAATAGATGTTAAAAAAATGTTTAATGCTGTTGTTAAAAGAATGTTTGCAGAATTAAAAAAATGTTTAGTTCTGCCAAGTAATAAAGTTGATATTATATGCTAACCAACTTTTTTTATTAAATGCTACTAAAAACTATTTACTAAAACATTGTTTTTCTTCATAGTTTTCACCACAACACCATTTCATAGTATTTGAAATATTACATTTCCTACTTCTATTTATTATTCCTAATGAATTATTGCAAACTGACCATGGACTCCACTGTACCCAAGACACTAAATAAAAAAAAGTCATTATAATCATTGTCATTGTTATCATTCACATCATCAGCAGCATCATCGTCATTATTATCATAACTCATAATTATCATAATCAAAATTAGCAACTGATCCTTACCAGAATATTCATTTTTTATTACAACTTTTCTAATTAATCCAGGTTGAGCAATGTACCATGGATCTGAAATATATACACTAACATTTAAAAATGTTCGGGCATCTGTATTTTCAACATTTAAAATACTCTTATTATTGAGTTGAATAGAATAAATATATTTTGCTTGAAACAAATTTTGTGATATTTTAATTGATGACCAAATCCCAAGATGTATTGGACTTGTATTTTTACAAACATTTATACTGCTGTTTAAAGCAGAGCAAACATGAACACTTCCATTTCCATTCTTCAAGAAAAATACAGCTGGGTTGCGACTACCGTAGTTCAAAGTATTGTTTCCAGTAGTTAAATGAATGACACTTGTATAATTGGTAAGAAAAAACTCTGTAGGATTTATTTCAAAAGAGACAGAGTATTCTTTATTAATTGATTTTAATACTGCAACCAAACTTCCATTTTTAATTAAAGTATCCTTTTCCTGTAAAAAAGCATCTAAAATAAAATACAAGAAAAAAAAACATTAAAAATATCAAACTTTGATTGGTATAAAATCTTTTAGCAAATCAAGAGATTTTTAATTATTGCCATTATAAGAAGATAAAAAAGTAAACAAACTGTTTGTGGTGATAATTTTCAAGCAATTTGTAACAGTTTTGTCTTTGTTTTAATATCAATCGGCTTAAAAATCACCTTTATATTAATATAAAACTTTTCAATTTTTTTTTTCAGATGTTGTTCAGTATAGTTTAGTTAAAGTTGTTACAAAGAATAAGAATAGTCTTTGCTTAAAAAAAAAGAATAAATATAATCAAATTTATATTAATTTATTATTTATAAAACATAAATCATGAAAATGAAAAGTCAAAGGAAATAAAATAAATAATGAAATAAAAAGTCAAGAGAAATAAAATAAGGTACTCTTATTAAATGGAGGTGATGCTTATTATATGGAGATGCTCATTATATGGAGATGCTTATTATATGGAGATGCTTATTATATGGATGGAGATGCTTATTATATGGAGGTGAGAATTTATTAATTTTCAAAAAATTTTCCCACCTAACTTGAGCTTATTAAGACGCCCTTCTCTCATTATTTAAATTTCATTTGATACAAACAAAGAAACTGTTACCTCAAAACTAATAAAAAAATTATTTTTATTTTTTTCTGAAGACATTAACAAGCCTTCAAGGTTAGAAAAGATAAACTCACTTATAATAATTAAATAAAAAACTTGCACCGACCTATTGATTAGGAGATCCCCATTCTCCTCCATTTATTTAATCTGGAAAAGCATTTTTTTCAAAGAATCCTAAAACATTTTTTTGTTTCCTCCACATCTCATATTAAGCACCTGATAGTATAGTTAAAGATTACAAAAATTCAGTTCCAGCCAGAATTCTGACAGGAATTTATGATTTTTAGTTCAATTCTATTCAAACTAGAGTTACAATAATTCGTGCAAAAATGGCAAAATTTATTTTTTCTCTCCTTTTAAAATTATTGACACAGACTGCGTAAATCAAATTAAAAAATCGTTGACTTATAGGGCAATAAAGAGCTACAAATAAAATAAGGTAAAAAATGTAATTCTCTAAAGAAACACAAGGTAGTTTATTTGAAATAAAAGCCCTCAGTATTACGGTCAGTAATTGGCAATGCCAACCGTCAAGTGTTTAAAGTCGGCAAAAGATCACCAACCTTGTTTCTATATTTTATAGTAAAATCTTTGTATCAAACCTTTTTTCTCAATCTAATGCCAACCTCTAACAGAATAAGGTTGGCAAATTATTTCCTACCTAATTTTTCCTTATGCGAGGGCTGCAATAATCAATTATGTAAATATTTCTGGAAATTTAAGTATAAAATTGTGCAAAAAAAAAGAGTTGTTGTCCAGTTTTGGGCAACAAACTCGTTTTTCATCAAGAATGTTACCTGACTCTGAAAAAAGTTTCTTTACATAGACAGATGAAAAAGTTTTTTTGCTATGCTGCATATATGGAAATAGTAATCCTTATTATCAATCAACTATTTTAACACTACTTAACATGCTCAAACATCTTGGGTGTGATTACACTATCATGTTAATGAGCCCCAAAGGGCAAAAAGTGACTATGATTGTAATACGCACAGACTTGGTTAGAGTTGAATACGATACTCTGTATTATTCTACTCTGTAATAATGATACTCTGCATAAATAATATTATGTATTAAAAATACCATGTATTTATAATACTCTGTATTGATAATACTCTGTATTGATAATACTCTGTAATAATAATACTCTGTATTATTATATAAACTAAACTTTTGTACTATCATTTACTATTAATATAGGAGTCCTTTTAACGTGGTTAGCACCTTTTCATTTAATGTGGTTTTTTCATAATTCTGTGTAGGTTTGATATATATATATATATATATATATATATATATATATATATATATATATATATATATATATATATATATATATATATAAATATATATATATATATATAATATATATATATACATATATATATATATATATATATATATATATATATATATATATATATATATATATATATATATATATATATATATATATATGTATATATAACCCTTTAAAGGCCGAATTATGAAATTGACTTTAAAAAATTATTTAATAATATTTTCACAACAGTTATGGGTCAAATTTTTAGAAAATATAAAATTTTTTTTTGCTGACGTCAGCAAGTTCCTAAAAACAATTGTTGGTATTTGGCAACATTGGTCTTCCATAGTAAAATACATTTAAATTTTTTTTTTTTTTTCAGTATATTTTTTTTTCATAATTGTATATAGAATACCATAATGATGAAAAACCTTCATTATGTCATTAACATAATTAGAGAACACCTCTAAGATTAAGCTTATAGCATGATAGGTTTGACTATCTAGAGGCAGTACCGATATAGTTTATAAGCAAAAAAAGTAAAAATTTAGTGAATTTATAGTAACCAAATTAAAACATATTGCATATACATATTAAAAAAACACAAAAATAGCAAAAATATTGCTGGCTACATACATTATTTCTAATAAATAATAGGTAATGTAATTTTACCACTCTAAATACACGAAGAAGTTATTTTTTGTGAAACCCATAGAAACAATTTTTGTTCAGAGTCAGGCAAAGAGCTATTTTGCATTTTGTACAATATACCCGACTAAATCCAGTCTGGCAGAATTGACATCTGTTTTTTGATTCTTTACACTTTGGCCAATGATCTATGCTATCATAACAAACGTCCACACAAGGGTTTGGTACTAAAGGTTTACAACCACGTTTACTTGTACTTTCATCAGCATCAATCAATCTCTTTGATGGTCTGCCAACTGACCTTGAAGGTAATTCTTTTTCAGCAAATATAAGAACTTTAGCAACACTGGAAATAAATTTTAACAGTGAATACTGACTTTTTTGGGGTAAATTTAATCGGCTAGCATAACGACGATAAAGAAGCCATCCGTTAACTTTACTAATATCTACACAATGAAATATTACCTTCAAATACCACCTCTTTGTTTTTATTGGGGTGCATTAAAAGGATATTAGCATGTCAGCTAAGTCAACTCCTCCTATAGACTTGTTATACTCCATTACAATTTCAGGACAGGAAACACTGACATAGGATCTATTTTTTCGATTCCACCTTTTGACATTTGATAACGAAATGGGGGAAGAGAATGTAGAAACTAGTTGAACACATTTGTTGTCAAACCATCTCACCAAAACCAACCCTGAATTGACATCTGTGAAGTAGCAACTGCTGCCACGCCCTTTTTTTTTTAATTCTTTCTCTGTTGAGAGTGGACATTTTTTTATTCTGTTTGATCTAATTGTTGCTGTGGTTAAAATTCCAGCAAGTTTTAGCTTCAAACACAGATCCAAAGATGTAAACCAATTGTCAAAAAACAGTTTATGATTAACATTTTTTGGTAGCGTTTTGCAAAGCTTTCTTACAACATATTCCCCATTACATTTTACATTTCCACATGCTCCAGAATACAAAAAAAAAATCATACATCATACCAGATGCACCAGCTCTAACAAAATTTTTAAACCCTCATTTTATTGGCTTGTTTTCATTGTATATACGTATGCCACTAAATTTGGTTTTAGCAGGAATTATTTGTTCATCTATACTCTGTTTTTCCTCATGTTCAATAAGTATACAAATTTTCCTCACACCATCAAGAATTGGCTGCACCTTTAAACAGTTTATTGTTTTTATTAGCAACATCATCTTTATTTGTATTGTCATTTGCAAGCAAAAAGTGGCGTAGTGGTTTATATCGATTTCTTGATATGGCATCAGCTATTGGGGCATATCTAGTTTCCTTTGCCCAATACATGTGGTAAGCAGGTAATAGTATTATTGACATCATCATGTGCATACCAAGAAACTTCTCTATTTCATCCTTATTTGTGTTCATAGTTTTTCCATTTTTCTGAACACTATAAAGATTTGTTTTTTCCACAAGTGAATTAGTTATAGAATCATCTCAGAAAAGCTTGAAAAGTGTCAATGGTGTCATTTCATAAAAATATTGGGGTGGTTGACTAAATATATATATATATATATATATATATATATATATATATATATATATATATATATATATATATATATATATATATATATATATATATATATATATATATATATATATATATATGTATATATATATATTTATATATATATATATGAATATATATATATATATATATATATATATATATATGAATATATATATATATATATATATATATATATATATATATATATATATATATATATATGTATTTATATATATATATATATATATATTATGTTAATGGCTTTTATATTTTATTGCCATACGGCAACAATAGCCCATAAAGGGATATATATCAATCTTACACAGATATATATATATATATATATATATATATATATATATATATATATATATATATATATATATATATATATATATATATATATATATATATATATATTGAATTTTTCACTAACAGGGACAGATTTTACGAAAAACAAACACTTATGGGGACATATGCATTATCAGGGACATTATAGTTTACCCGTTAATTTTTTGTCCCCATACGCATTATTTTTTTGAAAAAAATTGTACCAATAAGAATCTTTTGCAGAGAATAAAAAGTTCGTACATTGACTATTTAATAGCCTAAATCCCATAGGAATGCTGCTACATCGACACATTGACTGAAAATTTTGTTAGCGCCTATATATATATATATATATATATATATATATATATATATATATATATATATATATATATATATATATATATATATATATATATATATATATATATATATATATATATATATATATATATATATATATATATATATATATATATATATATATATATATAGGCGCGGATCTAAGGGGTGGCCATTGTGGCCATAGCCACATAGTTTAAAATTAAATAGATTTATTAGAAGGTTTATTTATTTTTTATTAAAGATCTTATAGAACTTTTAGAAATATTTGTTGAAATATTTTTGAAAATATGTTATTGAAAAAGAATATAAGCAATTTCAAGACTTTTTTCGTTTAGTAGTTATTGGTAAACTACGTCACGCTAAATTTAAATTTCAAAAACTTCGCAATAAACATTGCTAAAATCTCTGCAAAAGTCGAGGTACTTTATGGAAACCCTTATTAGGTTATGGCCATAGAGATTAAATTTAACGGCAGCCAACTTAGTTTCGGATTATTTTGCTAGAAGAAAATCCCTGAAAATTTCATTGTGTCTGCCGTAATTTAAAGAATTTGGCCATAGAGATTCCTGTCATGGCCACAACGGTTCCTATTTTACGTTACCGACGTTTTATTCTATGAATAAATACTCTGAATTAAATAATAAAATAAAAATTTCTCAACCGTGAATATAAAACTTGGCCACACAGTTATTTTTAATGTGTCCGATTTAGAAAAATATCTTGTTCAATAAAAGCTAATAAAATAGGGTTTTTTAATTGCTACCGTGAAATCATCATTAGTATCGAAACTAAGATAACGTGACTTAACTTGATTATTTAATTACTTAATTATTTTAATATTATAAAACATGAATTTTTATTTATAAAACATGAATCCTTATTTAAGTATAGAATTAGTTGCTTGTGCAACAGAAACAAAACATGCTTTTTGTCTATGATAAGTCTAATGTCTTAAATTACAAAACTAGATTCATTAAAGAGCTTTCAAAATGGAATTTAATGTTTGCAAGAAAACAGGATTCTTACCAATTTAACACAGATGATTAATTTTGTACCCTTAACTAAAAGAACTCTTGGTTATACAGCATTTAGGTATATTTTGTTTGTTTTAAAAATTATAAAAGTTTTATTTAATTAAAATAATATTATAAAATGGACCTACATCTATGTTGGATTTTAACTTTATTCATTGGTGTTCAACAAATTATTAACACATTTTGCTAAAGATTCATATTCTTGATAATGTGTATGAAATTGAATTATTAATCACACAAATAAACTTTAAAAGTGATTTTGTTTTTTAATGAGAAATTATGGTATATGCTAAAATGTTATATTAGTAAAAAAAATAAAAAAAATTATAATTGTTAATCTATTTTTGTAATGTTATTAATACTAAACTTTAGTATATTATACTTATTATTCAATTTGAATATATTTTACTAATTCTCTCAGGTCTACTAAAAATGTAAATTGTCTTTATAGCTCAGTATCTTTGGTTTTAAATCACAGTAAGCATACTTCAAAAATTCTAAGATTACTGACATCACTTGAATTATTTGAAAGCATAAGTTTTTACACAAATTAAGATTATTTTTTTCAACATAGATTTAGAATTCTCAGCTTTCTAAATTTGCTTTTTATTGCTGTTTTGTTTAAATACACTTGCAGTTTTTCAACATTTAACGATAATATGATTTCTGAATGTCATCTTTCATTTGCCTAAAAGCATTATATAATGTTATAAAGCAACCTATTGAAAAAATAAAATAAAACAAAAAATAAAAGTGTTTTATGCTTTAAGCCAAATTATTTTCTGGCGCGGATTAAATATATTCCCAAAAAATGACCATCTGTTGTTATAAGTGATTCAAATTCACTCAGCATCAAAAAATATAAATTTTTTAGTTTAGTTATCCACCTACAAATAACAAAATACAAAAACCAATTCAGTCTAAATTATTCTTTCCTACTGTTATCAAGAACACTTCAGATAAGTCTGATATTTGTTATAAAATAGTTAAACTAAAATATTTATCTCAAAAGATGTCAACAACAGTGATAAAAACACTCTTAAATCTAATGTTCCACTAAAGGAAAACAATGTTTTTGATATTGTTTATTAAATATACATCAGTTAGATTCTTATTTAAACGATGATGATTCATCATATCATATGTGTGGTAAAAAATCATCATATCATCTATGTGGTGAAAAGTTAAAAGCAAAAACAAATGATAATGAAATGTTATCTCTACTAAATAGTCTAAGTTCCAGATAAATGCTTCCAATTTCCTTTAACAGGTAAAAGCAGAAAAAGACATTTTTTGCTAAATTGATTAGTTTACTTTAAAATTTTACTCTAAAATTGAAGATGGTGCATATTGTCTTCCATGTACACTTTGGTACAAACATACCATACAAATATGCATTATGTAAATTGTTTAAAATACCATTCAATAGCTGACGTAATGCTATAAAAGATTTAAACGATCATAAAAAACTGTTGACAGATTACATATCAATCCATACATTGTTATAATATGCTTTTATCTAGAACTAAAAGTAACACTTCCTATTAAAGTTTTTCAAGATATTTCTAGGAAGTAGCATAAAAAAAAAAGCTTGAATCATATGTTAAGACAATAATATTTTTAGGTCGACATGACATACCTCTACAGGGTCATAGAGACGATAGAAAATATCACGGAGAAATTGGAGAAATTCCATCAATTCAAATATTACAGGGATGGGTAATTTTATTGAGTTTTTAAACTTTAGAGTTGATGCAAGTGATTTAATTCTAAAGGAATCTTCTCTCTGCATCAAAAATTCTAAATACATTTCAAAGACCATTCAAAACGAGTTAATTGAGTGTTTTGGAAATGCAATTGAAGAAATTCTATTAAATGAGATTAAAAAAAGTAAGTACTTCTCCATTATTGCATACTAGGCTTCAGACTGTGCATAATTAGAACAACTTTCTATTGTCATACGTTATGTTGACTTGAACAGTTATATAAAGGAAGTTTTTTTTACGTTTTTTGAATGCAAAACAGGAATAAGTGGTTTAAACACAGCTACCAACATTCTTGAAATTTTTAATGAATTTGATTTAGATATAAAAAAATGCAAAGGCCAGTATTATGATGGAGCTGCTTCAATGTCAGTTTAATACAAAGGTGTTTCATCTCTTATAAAAAATGTTAATTTTAAGGCATTATTTGTGTGACTCACATAAACTTAGTTTAGTTGTTGGGAAAAGTTGCTAAATCAAGTGAGAAGTTTGCTTTAAAGCAAGTTAAAGTCTTATTTTTTGAACTTTTTTCCTAAAAGATGTAATTGCTTTAATAAAAACACCGAGTTTGACATGTGTCAATAAGTTCTTCCTGGTCAAGAAGAACTTATTGACACATGTCAAACTCGGTGGGTACAAAAGCTTCGAGGACGTGGTTTTTTGATAATTATTCTACAGTTTTTTCTGCTTTTGAAGAAATAAATAATAATAATTTAAAAAAGTACATTAAAGAAACATCTTTAAAAGCATCTTCTTTTATGAAGTTATTGACAATTTTTTTTTTATATAGTTTTTTTAGTTTTAACTGGAACATTTAGTGGTCTACTTTTATGGAATTTCTGTCACCCTTGAAAATAAATCTTTTGTCATTTCCCAGCAACTGGATGAAATTCAAAATTTGACTTATTGTTTAAAAGAATTACGAAGAAATGCTGATGCTTACCATAACAAATGATATCAAATTACTTTTGTATTGGCTAAAACATTTGATATTGATGAAAAAAAATCAAGAACATGTGGTGTTCAAAAGCATATAGATAATTAAATATGTGGTACTGTATCTGATAGTTTAAAGTTTCTATTACATTGCCTCTTATTAATTATCTTTTTAATGAACTAGAAAAGGGGTTTAATATTGAGAGCTTAATTATTTATAATAGTCTTTGTGATATTCCTGCTAGTTTAATAAAGAAAGTTTTTAGATATTGTCCATGGAAAGAAAATTTCTTGATATTTTTGAATTTTTTCAAATCTGATCTTCCTCATTTCTCATCAATTTATGCTGAATTAGAGTTATGGGTGGAAATTTTGGAATGAAAAGACAGAATTACTATCTACTATTTCAGATACATTTAAGTTTAGGGATACGAGAGGCTTTCCAAATATTTTAGGGGCATTTCTTATACCAATCAAAACTTGTTAGTGTGAAAGGTCAATATCTACTCTTAGGAGAATAAAAACTTACACGAGAGTACTCGTGTCAAAAAAAAGATTGAATTGACTTACTTTAATGTCTATTTAATGTTATTAAAATATTTGCATCCAAAGGAGACAAAAAATTAAAGTTTTTATTCAAATAAAAATTTTGAATCTCCGAGTAAAAAACTTAAGTACTGTTTTAAAAGTTAAATCGTAAATGTAAATAACTTCTCAATAGCAAAATATTTCTACTCATTGTTTTAAACATGTAAACTGTGAAAATCATTTTTTATTAGCAAATTGTTACTATTCATTGTTTTAAATAAACTGTGAAACTCATAGTTCATTTGCTATTTCTTTTAATTCCTAATGTTGAAAGTGTTTTCATGTGATTTAGGTTGTTACTTTTTTGATTGTTGCTTTATTTGTTGTATTATATTTTGTCTTGTTTATTTATTTATTTATTAAAATTCATTTTAAAAAAAAAGTAAAAATTTTTTTTTACTTTTTTTTTTAAATGAATTATTTTTAAATGAAATACTTTGAAAAACTTTGTAAATAAATGGATAACTAAAAATATTACAAAATAAACTTTACCACGATTGACTCGATTGTTTAGAATAAATTTGCAGAATTAGCAGAATATTGTCAAACAAACACGAAGTAAATAGAGTACAAGTAAAAAAGAAAAAAACACAAACACGAAGTAAATAGAATACAAGTAAAAAGTGAAATATCTAGTTTACAAGTCGACTCCTCATATCTAACTTTTTTTTACCTATTATGCTTTTTAATATTTTATGTAATAATTAATGTATTTGAAAATGTATGCGTTTTTGAATTACACAATTGTTTAGAGAGATTATTGCTAACGAGAAATTTCAAAGTTTAGTGTTTTTTTTATTTAAACAGAAAGCTATTTCTACTGAATAAGATTAAAATATGATATAATTTTTGTAAGTTTATGTATATAATATAAATGATCTCTTATTAATTTTATCAACTGATTCCTTATACAAAATTCGTCGGAGACGAATTCGTCGCTCATTTCATCTACAACAGAACAACAAAGTTTTTAGCCTCAAGCGTAAAAACTATTATACTTATTGTAATAATGGCGCTCTCAGATTTTTAAATCTAGAGTAGTTAAGTAAAGTAGGTTGGTCTCCCTACGTATTAAAGTTTAAAAAAATGATACATAATGAGTCCGTGGGATTACTTCACTGATCCTTCCCATAAAAAAAACAAAAGTAAAGAAATTTAGCTTAAAATGGGTGGAGAGAATAGGGTGATGTCATCCCTCTTCTTCCACTGGCCAATATTGAATTGTATTTGGCAATTTGAAACATAGTTGGCAAATTTTGACATTTTAAAGTCGGCAAATGTAAAAAGTTTAAGTTTTAACCTTTTTTTTTGTCTTTTATTGTTTATGGCATTCCCCCCTCCCCCCTAATCACTCAATAAAAATGAAAAAATTTGCTGTTTGCGTACCCGAACTTGGCCGCACAGTTACAAATTTCTGGATCCGCGCCTATATATATATATATATATATATATATATATATATATATATATATATATATATATATATATATATATATATATATATATATATATATATATATATATATATATATATATATATATATATATATATATATATATATATATATATATATATATATATAATATACTATATATATATATATATATATGTATATATATATATATGTATATATATATATATGTATATATATATATGTATATATATATTATATATATATATATATATATATATATATATATATATATATATATATATATATATATATATATATATATATATATATATATATATATATATATATATATATATATATATATATGTATATATCAACTCAGGTAGCTCTGTGGTCTCTCTAATATGTATATTTGATGGTTTATAACGCTGAAATTCATTTGGATCTTCAATTTCAGTCAGAACTAACAGCATTCTTAGCTTTGTTTCAAAAGAAACTTCTTTATCCCTAAAGGACAAAACACAGATTTGCGAAGCCAAGTACCACGTATGGCATCCCATGCTGAGAAGCAAAGCATTTCCATTATTCTTATTGACCTTTCTCAATGCATAGGCTATCTGGGTAGCTTTCATATTATTGTAAGGAGCCAGAAATCCTAAAAAAAGGTTTCAAAAACCATAGAACATAGCAAATTGCATCCTTCAAGTGCAGTACTTTTTTTTCTGTCAAGATATTACTTAAATCTTTGGTCATATAAAAAGTCAGGATGTAGATCGCATCTGCTAAAAACCTTGCTTCATGGCAGGTGCCAGGTTGATAGAACTTAAAAACTTGTAGTTCCGCTCCAAGGAAGAAGAAAGCAAGCTTACAAACTATATCATAATAATTCCTTGAAAACACTATGTCATTAGTTGCATTAGTCAAATATTTCTTGGCTTCCTCTGCAACAGTGTGAAGAACAGAGCCATTCTTCAGATCATTTCTTTGCCATTCCAGTTTACATAAATTTTTCACTTCATTAACTTTCTCATAGATTTTAGTCCACTTTTTCTTTAGCTTGACATTAAAAGCTCTTCTTGGACCATTAGTTTTCTTTCCAGTAAGAGCAGCCATATAGTGAGTAGGTAATGTGTAGGAGCCATAATGTCTCCTACACATTATCCACAAAATTGGTATTTTCAAAATTTCTGTGAGAATAAGGACTGCTCATTAACTGCTCCTGTATTGTTTGCAGTTGTATCACAGCATATACCAATGATCTGCTATTTACATCCGTAATATTCTAAAAGATTGTGCGCTAGTTCTGCTTTACCAGCTCCCTTTGAAGAGGGACATTGAACAATACCTAAAAGATGGTCTTCCATGGTATCCGTATCCGGGTAACTCACTGAGACTGTAAGTTACTCAATTTTTTGAATAATGTTAAGCTTAAATCTTGAAGGCTTTTTTTCTTCACTGCTGAATTGATTCTCTTCTGTCATGGAGTCATTCATGGAGTGGTAATTTGTTCCAAGAGTTTGGTATCATAATGAAGAAAAGCCGTATTTTAATTGCTTATCAAGGCTGCTGTTCCAGTAGAGAGAAGACAATTTACTCAATTTTTTGTCTTTTAGTTTAATGATTTTGGTTTTTATATTGTACCCAGAAATCACAAATTTCTTGCCAAACCCAGCATTATCCCAAATTTTTTTAATAATAGTTACCAAGCATGAGTTATTAGGATCTGCACAAATACCATTTTCACAAACAAGATCTTTGGATTTCGATTTCAATTTGAAACCAATTTTAGTGGTAGTGGGTTTATATTTTATTCGTGACTGGCAAAGGATAAATTGATAGTATCTTAGAATATCACTTTTAGATGGAAACTGTCTCTGAGGTAAATCCCTCATTGGGTACTTCAATAGGTAAATATATCTTAACCTTTCTGTATTTTTCTTTTTTTTCTTATTCTGTCCTATCATCTTCTTTTTTTTAGCTGTTCTACCCATTAATATATGAATTTCAAAATAATCTGTTTTATAACTAAGCTTATATTAAATTTTACACTTGTATTAAAAACCTATGAAGTCGTTATTCCCTCTCGTATCATATTTTATTTAAGTTTACCGTCAAGGCTTTTGTAACCGTTTACACAAGAGTTTCTTCATGCACAAATTAGAATTGCTTCGTCCACAAATAATTCTATTTAGAATTTTTTTCCTTCAAAAAAAATTGCTTAATACAGTTATTTGTGAACCAATCCATGAGGAATTATACCAACTAATAAGACTGTTCAGAGAGAATTATATCAATCGCTAACAATGATCATAAGGAATGACTTTATTCTTTAATAATGTCCTATGGGAAAAACTTTAATACCAATTATTACATTATATTATAACCTATTGAAATACTAGATAGCGCTGTTTTTATGTAAATACACATGTATACAATACCGTAAAACTCAGAATTTACATCTATCACTTCTAGTCATTAAAAAATAAATAAAAAGATTTTTGTAACTATTTATGACCAATAGAATGGGGATCAAATCTATATATATATAATAAAATTCAAATTATTACAGTCAGAGGCATGTGTTTAGAGTTTGAAATTAAGGTAACTTTAAGACTTAGAGCTCTAAACATTTATATTTTTATACTTATTTTAAATAAAAATGCATAATAAAAAATTGCAATGATAAAAGTTTATAAAAAAAAGTTTAAATTTCAGCAACACATACCCCAAAAATAAAAACAAAAAGTTGAAGTTGATAACAAATAATTTTTTACTTATCTCAACTAAATTATATTTATTGATAAGTTTTAAATATTAATAGGCAAACCCACAAAATTAGAACCGTTAAAAATATGTGTCTTTCTTAAACTGAGTTCACACTTTATATGATCACAACTTCTTAACATTATTATATTATTGCACAAAGTTTTAAATATTAGATGAATATAAATTCAGTTGAATTCATTAAAATTGTATTTTATCAACTTCTTACGCTTTCCGTCGCGATAGGTCTTACAAAAATATGTTTGGTTTTTTTTGGTACCAGGCTCCAATCATTGCAGTTTTTGCAAAGTATCTTTATTTGACACAAGAATAAACTTTTTTTGGGGTTGACTTCATGTCTGCAAGTTGGCTATTTGAATTATCAAAAAAGGCTGCATCTGCTTTTAATAATTATAAAATGTTATATTACAATTATGCAAAATGTTAAAACTTTTAAACCCTAAATTTTATTGTCTGAGTGTCACTAAATTATGTAGCTAAGTTATGTAGCTGTTTGATTGTCACTAAGTAATGTAGCTAAATATATAATTTACTTTACCACATTCAGCCTCTAGAGAACACATATACTTAATGAACATATGTTTTAATATGCCCGGACAAGGATCACCACCAGAACTGTTATTATTGGATTGAATAAAGCAACTGATATTTCCATCACACAACTCTTGAATTATATAAGCAATGTTTGATGACTTTAAAAAAACCAAATTTGATTCACTATTGTTTAAACATTTATGAACGCTCAGACAACCATACATAGCACTTTCGATTTTTATTATGGAGTTTTTTGGACAGGTTATTACTTTTGAAGATCCTTCGCATATTGTGACTAGTAAAGAATTATAACAATAAAAAAATATTTTCTTTGCTGGAAATCAAATAAATAGAAATAAATCAAATTTTCTAATAAAAAAATGTGGATATAACTGCAAAAAAAATATTGTGCTGAAAATACAAAAGAATATAAAATTCAATTTCAAATTATAGATATCAATGTAGCTATTTTTTTAGTTATTTGATATATATATATATATATATATATATATATATATATATATATATATATATATATATATATATATATATATATACATATATATATATATATATATATATATATATATATATATATATATATATATATATATATATATATATATATATAAATTTAATAATAACTGAAGCACAATTATATCAGTTATGAAACTGTAATTTAAACAAATAGCTTTTTTTATTTAATTTTTTTTTTATTTAGTTATTTCTTCTGTAGCATCAACCTTCCCAGTTTAATTTATACTTTTAATTTTTAACAATAAAAAATGTTTATTACCATCATGATTAAATAAATTATCTTTATTGATTTATTCATTTCATTTAGTTGTGGCATCTGCAGCATTGACCGTCCCAAGTAACAATACATTTATTTTGATTTTTTCCTTGAAAAACTAGCAATAAACATTCTTTATCGGAACATTATCTCCAGGATTTTACATGATATATTTTTAGATATTTATATATTTTTTATTTAGTTGTTTTAACTGCTTCATCCGCCACTTCTGGTAACTTGATACTTTTTTTTTTTTTGATTTGTTACTTGAAAAACAATTTATTTTAATTTGTTACTTAAAAAAAGACAAATAATAAATATTGCTTTTTTGAACATTATAATCAGAATTAAATTGCCTTTTTTTATTATGTTTTTTATTTAGCTGTTTCATCGGCATCATTAGTCTCTTCAGGTAACTAATTATTATTGTTTTTTTTTTATTTTTTGCTTGGGTCAAACATTTTCATATCTTTATATTAGCATGTCAGTATTTTTAGATATCAATGAAGTATCAAGTAAATTTTTTTCAGGTTTCACTTTTTACTTTTATTAAATAACAAATTAAATAAAAAGGTTTTTTTATATATTTCAGCTCTAAGCCAACAGATTGGTAAGCAAAAATATATCATATAATTTTATCTCCCCAAAGCTTGGTAGGCTGTTAAAGTTAAGGATGCTACTTTGATTGTGGTTGCATCCCTTTCTCAACTTAAAATCAAAATTTTAAAACACAAACATTGTAAAACAAGGCCGCTGTGCTGAGAAACAAGTAAAGTGCGATACTACCAGGTACATTTGACCTTTTAACTATACCACTATACACAATAACCATGTAAAGTAATTATATTTAACAATAAATAAAATATTGCACTTATCAATATATAAATTTATATATTTACCAATGTATATCTTATGATGAACAATCTAAAATATATCATTCAAGATATATTTAAGGAATTATATAAAATTGTCAAGTTTTTTTTTTTTAAGTTCTTCTGCAAAGGCAAGTTGGTAAGTTGTACATACTGTTTTTCTGTAAATAATTTTTCTTTTAACAGTATGTGTGTGTATATATATATATATATATATATATATATATATATATATATATATATATATATATATATATATATATATATATATATATATATATATATATATATATATATATATATATATACATATATATATATATATATATATATATATATAAATATAAATATATATATATATATATATATATATATATATATATATATATATATATATATATATATATACATATATATATATATATACATATATATATATATACATATATATATATATATATATATATATATATATATATAAATATATATATATATATATATATATATATATATATATATATATATATATATATATATATATATATATATATATATATATATATATATGTATATATATATTTATATATATATATATATATATATATATATATATATATATATATATATATATATATATATATATATATATATATATATATATATATATATATATATATATATATATATATATATATATATATATATATTAGGCTGGATCATAACTTAAAAAAGTTTGGAAAATTTCTTCGGGAATTTTCAGTAATTGGCTCTTAAATACGCTGAATGCAATGCTGCAAACCGTTTTTTGCTACTTCTTTGCTATACTCTGCATTTTTAAAGTTTTTAAATAAATTTACTTAAAAACGTTCATTTGTTACATTATTTATTGATTGAATGTATAATAAAATTTAATTTATTTGAACAGTCAAAACAATATATCATAAGCTAAGGTTGATTAGAAACTATACTGAAATGTTCTTAAATTCAGATTTTGTGTTAAAGTGAGGCATCAACTTGCGGCGCTCTAGTTGAACGCGAATATAGCCATCATGATTTTCATGACACTAAACTTTGGATGCTGATTCAGTCACAATTTTAATCACACGTTCAACACTTTGATTGTGACATGGAAATGGCTCAATGTCAATAATTATGTCTTCAACTGACGTAAGCCATGCTAATATTTGTACAGTTGGAATATGTTTTGTCAGAACAGGTTCCAAGCGGGGCTGTGTTTGCCAGTCAATCAGTTCTTCATAACTAGTCGCTTGAAATCGTATCTCAGGGAGTTAAAATTTTCGATTTGTTATGTCATCTTCACGAGCATGAAGAATTCTCTTCAACGCAAGCTTACGGATCACTTGACGGTTGTCTTTGAGCATAGCCAGAATAATGCTCTCGATATGAGCCGGGTAGCTATTGCGCTTTAAAACTTGCTGAACAATTTTTCGATAACGCACAGGAAGAAATCGTGATATTTCTATCATTTTATAATAGTGTGGAGCAGCATTTCAGCAGTTTGAATGTTTCTTAATGTCAAACCAAACAACCGCATATGAATTCACAATAAGTTTAGCCAAAAGTATTAGTTCATTTGATGGATCTTCAGTAGATATATAGAGGCGTAGAACACGGTTTGCTAGTGTCAACCACCTTGCATGGTTTAGTCGCCCAGGTGTTCTAGAATTAAATCTATCTGGTACAACACCTGTCTTCACCGCATTAACAATTTTGAAAAAGTACAGTTGATCACTGCTTAACAACTGCTTATCGCATATAATAGGTTCACCAACAAATATGGCAAAGCTGACTATGGGTTTCTGAACAGACATTGAAATAGACTTGCCAATTGGTCCATTAAATTAATGGGGTCCAGTTGTTGCACCATCTAAGGAGTGAAAAAGATGTTGTAAAAGAAGCTCGTTCAGATGTAAAAAACAAACGGACCAGTGCAGTGGTCGACCAAGTTTAATTTCCATTCTGCGTATAACTCCATTGTTTAAACTAGTATTAACGTTAGTTGAATTAGAGCCAATACAAACAAGGTTTGTGCAGTCAACAGTATTAATTATTGAATCTGCAATGGATTTGGCTGATCCACTTGTTGGCGTACAATGATCAACATACTTTGAATTTGGCTCCGATAAAATGGAAATATGTTCCTCAGAAATCACAGTCTGCCTATCCCCTCAAGTTTTAAAGTCTGATCTTTCCTTCCATCAAAATATAATCCAGTAATTCTACAATCAGCATTTTTACAGGATGTTCTTAGTAGTTTTCGTTCTCTGCGAATTTTATTCCAATCCACTGGCCCCATATGTTCTATACCAAAATCAACCAGAGTTGCTGATATGCCAAAATATCTGCCTGTAGAGCAATTTTTTTAAACAACGGCTTTTTAGACAAGTAGATGTGACTTCGGTATCGACATCTGATACGGAAGGGAAATGAGTTTCGGTGTCAGAATTGTTTTCAAGAGTGGGTAATAGGAAAGTAAAGTTCTGGTAACGGAACCTTTCTTATTATAGTTAGAGAATAAATATGTGGAAATGATAATTTTTTAATTATTTATAACAATTATTAAGTTTGGTATAAATGATAAAATTTGATTTTATTATAATGCGTTTTGTGCTTTTTTATTGAAGTAAAGATTTTTTATATTTTTTCATTCCTTTTAACCAATATCGTACAGATGGATACTTTTTATTGTAAACATTTAAAGACTGAAATGTTCTTAGCTCTACAGAAAATAGTTTAGAAAAACTTTTGCACCAAGCACAGGCATAATTTTCTTCATAAGCCTATAATTTTTTATATAAAAATTAAGTTAAATATATTATTTAATGAATTAAAAAATACTATTGTGTGAAAAGAAACCCATTTATTAAAATTTACCTGCACTATGTGAAGAACCATGTTAACACATCATCTCGCAATTCCTAGCAAAATGTTGATTAACGTCATATCAGAAGCCAATGAGTGTTAGCATTCATGCAACTTTAATCTCTCAACAAACTATGCCATGTTTATATGATTTTCACTGAGCTTTACGCAAAAGGCTAAAACAGGCGACGAGTTGGTCCCTGAACAGGTTTCTCTGAAACTGCTTTTTTCTGCTCTGTTTTTGGTTGGGTCGAACTAATTTTCAATAGCTTTAAATTAAAATCATTACTGCATTTGAAATAAATTATAACTATTACTATAATTTATCGAATATGGAGTAAAGATTTTTTCATTTTTAACACTATATTGTTTTCTCTTCATTTGATTGCTATTGTTTAGATTTTGTGATATTGTATGTTTCATTTTGAAATCAGGTCAGCAAATTAATAAGCTTTATTTAATTTTTGTATGATTTGTAAATAAAAATAAATTTAATTAACTTTTAACTATCTATAAAATAAAATGCACACAAAAAGAAAATAGTTAAACCATGAAAAAATGATTTATTGGATATAAAATGCAACAAGACCTTGTCTTTCTCTGTTTAACCAAACAGAGAAAGACAAGGTCTTAAGAACTGTGAACATTATTAAAATAATGAATAACACTTTTATAAAGATTTTTATATATTATATAAGTTGTGAAAAGTTGCTTACAACAGTTTGCTAAAACCACTTTGAATACTTTTGAGTTGTATTCTAAAGCAAATCCGGAAATGTTGTAATCTACTTAAAAATGCAGAGATTTAAAAAAAAAAACCCTTGAAAATTGTAATATTTTAAAGAAAAAATACGATAAATAAATATCTTTTAAGAAGTCTAATCCTGCAATATTTTTACGTCAGGTAAAATGTAATCAAACAACATTGCGTAACGTTCTCGTGTCATTTTTAGGTAAGAAGACATAACATATTGATGTCGCAAGACGTAAGACTTAAGCGCAAGGAGACGTAACATTGACACTTGTCCCTACGGGCATTTGTTTTTAAAAGTTACGTTCTAAATGTGTTTTAAATGTCTTTTAAACGTCTTTTAAACTATAATATTTAAAAGACGTTTAAAAGACATCTAAAATACATTTAGATAGTAACTTTTAAAAAAAAATGCCCGTCGGGGTGATGCTTTTAAAGGTAACTAAATACGTTTTTTGTAAATTAAAATGTTTACATGAACATTGTACCGATATATAGATATAAAAAAAAACCAAATGCATAAAAACAAAACACGATAATAATATTACAAATAAATTTAAAGAATAAAAAAAATAAAAGCAATTTTGATGTTGTATTTATTGACGTAGGGTGGCTATTTACGAAGGTTGCTAAGTTCAGTTTACTGAAATATTTCATAATTCTTTTCTACAAACCAAAAGTAAGTGAGTTGGATTAGAACAGAAGTTATTTAAAGTAAGAGTGAGAAGTAGTTACGTTATAATTAGAGCACGGAAAAAGCGGACAGACCGTTCATTTAAAAATCACTTTAGATAATAGAACAAAGATTTTACATAATTTTTTTCCATGATGTATATTATTTAATGTTGTATACTATTTGCTGTATATTGTTTCCGTTTTGTATACTATTTTAATGTGCTATTTTATAAAAACTTTAGCAATAAAAAATCTTTAAAAACAAAATATTGATTTGCTTAAATGCAGTAAGGCAATATATCAAAAATAATAGGCTATGCTGCTAGGAAAGGTAATATCAAACCCATATTTTAAAATGAAATTGTTGATAAGATTAAAATTTGGTCATAATGGGAATAAATTATAATTGCCAAATTAAGCTTTTTGTGTTTGTTTTATAAGATTAAGAGCAACAGCATATTTTATTGATATTTTGATTCAAAAATTCTATTCATTTGCTTTTATTTCAATGTTAAAAGGTGATTTGTTGAAGCAAGCGTTTTGTAAGTGTATACATATATATATATATATATGTATACATATATATATATATATATATATATATATATATATATATATATATATATATATATATATATATATATATATATATATATATATATATATATAATATATATATATATGTATATATATATATATATATATATATATATATATATATATATATATATATATATGTCTAATAAATATTTTTTTCTACTTTTTTTCCTTGCATAATGTTCACGATCAAACTTATAAATTCTGTGTCAAGATTCCTTTACTTCTTTTCTTATTAAATCAGTGAAACTGGTGAAATAATAATAATCCCTCCAACATGTCCTATTACCTTTTCAACGGAAGCTTTGATCTTTAACCAATCATATGTCTCTAACAACTTTTTATATGAATTATTTCAGTATTTATCAATATTATCCGGTCTTTGCAAGTAGAATATAAATTGAGCTATAATCTGATAGTAATTTCTTTATCAATTTCTAAAAATTTGCTGAGTAATAGTGTCAGAAAAAGCTCACCGGCATAAATATCCAGTATTACTAGTTCCTGACTCGCCAACTCTTGGTTCATCAATTCTCAAACCAAAATCTTTAAACATTGTATCATAAATATTTTTTTTTCCAATAAATATTGATCTTTTAAAACTATTTTTACTTTATAAGTTTTTGTTTTGTCTCTATATGAAATATGTAAAATAAATTTAGAAAACCTCATTCAAGCATGGGATGGTGAAATGACATAGCACAATGTTTGCTTATCTGTAACAAACTCTTTCTCCAAAATTTTTAGATTGCTTATCATGTTAGGTGTGGCGTGAAAAATTGGACAACATTGTGATGGTCAACTAAGATTTTCCCATCAATCATTGAAAGAACAAAATTATAGTTGATAAAAACATACTTATGCTCTAAAAGATTTTTTTTTTAATATTCTCCTTAATTTTTATTACCACTACTTTAATTTCTATTATATACTCCAGCATATTTTGTCTACATAATCTTATTCTCTGAGACATTATGTTATTCTTATACTTATTGTCAAAGAGGTAATGTTGCTGTGACTAATAGATCCAAATCTTGAAGGTTGTTTTAAATGTTTTAAAGTTACCTTTTGCTTTAGTTTTAAAAGCCTCTCGGATGTAAGATCTATAAGATCTTGTAGTTTAACTTTGGCCTTTGTTTTAGTAACAATCGGTGAATAGTCAATGGATGTTTTTAAAGGTGAGCACTCGTTTTTTATTTTAGAAATTTTTCAATAAGATGGAAATCTGCATGGTGCTTCTTACTGAGTATTTTCAAAAACAATTCTTGAAAGTTTGTTATTTAAAAAGTATGCAAAAACTCTTCAGACATCATTTTCACTTATAATATAGTTAGCTGAGTGTAAAGCATTAACGATTTGTTTCGTTTTCTTTGAAAAAATACTACTTAAATTAAATAAATTAAAGTCACGTTTATTAAATGCTCTTTTTTGTGCCACTAACATTATTTTTTGATTTTCCGTTTTTGAATCAAATGATATATTTAATATTAATTGTCTTTTGGTACGAGAGCTCGATTCATCAAGCTTTTTTAGGTCGATCAGCTTTTGTTGGTCGACATTTTGTTGGTTCAATCAAAGCTTTTGTTGGTCAACCTCTTTTTGCTGTTTCATTTGTTAAACTCTCTTGATTGCCTGGTAATTCAACTAAATCAATTGTTTTAAAAATCAAACTAAGCCAAAGCTGATTTATATTTTCATTTTTTTTTTTTTGAAATGATGCATGCCATAGAACAACATAATTTGTAACATTTAGTTTTAAAATATTTTTAAATAAGTTTATTTTTTCATCTCTGACTTGAATCTTAGTAATAATGTATTTAAACCCACTGTTTACATTTTCAAAAGTATTTTCAGAAACCTGAAAACATTGCACAATTTGTATTAAATTGGTTTCTTCCATTATCTTAGTTCACAATAATAAACTTACAAAAGGAAAAGAGGCTTTTTAACAGCATATAGAAATTCATGTAGTTATAAGTCGAATAGCGGGATATTAAAAAAGAACTTTATAATTAATTTTTTAATTAGTTTGTTTAAAACCATAAACACATGAAATTATATTAAAAAGTAACTTTTTTTCTCTTACTAACAACACAAAAACAAGTTTACTTTAGTATTTCATGCCTTAAATTAGTTGTTTTATTTTATTTTTGATAATGAATGAAAAAAATTGTTTTTATTCGAAAAAGTCTTTTATTTGTTTACAAAAACATCAGTTTTTCAAAATTATTTAGCGCTCAAGATCGCGGATGATCACGGCTAGACTTCTCAGGGTAGTTAGTTAGTTAGTAGGTTATCAAAGAGTAGTTAGTTAGTAAAGTATTTTAGGGTAGTTAGTTAGCTAGTAGACACTATAGACTAAAAAAATTATAATATGGAAAAGGTACAAGTTGAAACAATTTTTTAGTTCTTCATCAGAGTTAAAATTTAGTACTTTTATAATTAATTTTTTACTTTTAATGTCAAAAAATCTAATACCAACTTTTTTAAGAAATTTTTCTTTTTTTATTTTTGACAGTCTCTACTACAACCTTTCCAGAATTCAATATATTCACAATTTTTCAATGACTTATTTATTAAAAAAATTATAATTACTAAAATCCAGAATCTTAAAGCTTTTTATCGAAAATTCAATTAAAAACCAACTTCAAAAAACTCCTACCATTGAGCCTGTCAAATTTATAAATTCATTAATTGAAATATTCTAAGTGAGGATATTAGTAACAAAACCCACTAATAGACACAATGATTAAAGTTCATTTTTTGATCTGGGCAATAAGGAAAAAAAAGTTATTCACATATATAAAACGATTTCATTATATAATATTGTTCCAATAACTTTATATTAAGTTATCTTACTATTGAAGACTTGACAACTTCCAATTGTAATTTCGAACTACGACAAAAAAAAAAAAGATCATATAATATATATATATATATATATATATATATATATATATATATATATATATATATATATATATATATATATATATATATATATATATATATATATATATATATATATATATATATAGTATATATATATATGTATATATATATATAAATATATATATATATATATATATATATATATATATATATATATATATATATATATATATATATATATATATATATGTATATATATATATATATATATATATATATATATATATATATATATATATGTATATATATATATATATATATATATATATATATATATATATATATATATATATATATATATATATATATATATATATATATATATATATATATATATATATATATATATATATATATATATATATATATATAATAATAATTTATAGCATCAGAAAAAGCGAATTCTCTCAATACTAAACAATTTATTTGAACTTTATGTGAAGAGTTTATTTTCAAAACGCAGTAAACGCCATTTTAAAAATTTTTGAGAAATTGTGTGGTTTATTTTTAGTTTATAAGGACCTAGCAGACATTGTGTCCGAATATATGCTAAATGAAGTATAACCCAATATTTTTTTACTTCTAAAAAATATTTATTTTCAAAACGCGGTATAAAATTTTTTATTTGTTTTCAAAATGCGGTATTTAATTTTGACTAATCCGTGGCAAATGTATATTACTTCTGCGCAAGCGCAAATATTTTAAAGTTGCGTTAAAGAAATGGCGGATTGCGATGGACAAGATTAATGCGTTACCTAATATCCTATTTCACATAGAAAAAAAGATATGATGTATGAAACAAAAGAAATGAAAAGCATTTCTGAATTCTAGTGTTCGTTTAAACTACGATGCTTTGTTTCTTTAACTGAACGAATTATGGAATAATGATAGAAAATATATTAAAAAGGCAACTTAAATTAATAAGTTTAAACATATTGTTACCTGTTTTTTAATGGAAAGCATTCAATAATAATACTTCCTTATTTTTTTTTGTTAAACCGTCAATTGCTTTGTTGCAAATAAAATGAGGCTATTGCAGTCTTTCTTTTTTAAAATTTGATTTCGTTCAAAAATATAACGATGACTTTTATGTTATATTAATTGTCCATTAGTTCTATGGAGACTTAAAAATAGTGATCATCATTGTTACAACTACACAACACTAAAAAAATATTATTGTTTATTGTCCATATTTAACTCTGCAAAACAAATATAAATTTACAATTGCGAATTGTGAAATGTAATAGTTTACATTACTTTAATAAAACAATGTTTACATTCACATTATCAATAAAATATAATGACCAAACATTAAATACACATATTTGTTCAATATGTTAAATAAAATTAATCATTAAAATTTATTCAGGTCTTTTAAAGTTTGAAAACTTTCCATAACATCTTTATAAAATGGATATACCGCATTTTGCTAAGAAGCTTTAATTGGATATACAGTATTTTGAAAATAAATGCAAACTTATCGACAAAAAAAATAAATTTTTCTATTAAATAATATTTTATTTTTTAACATTATATAATATACTTTATGTATATATACATTAAGAAACAATAGTTTTTCCAAATATACGAGACATGTTGGTGTGGCGAAAAAAGTCAGTTATCTCAATACCACAAAAATGGATATACCGCACTTTGAAAATGCACTCTTCATATCTATATATATTTATATATATATATATATATATATATATATATATATATATATATATATATATATATATATATATATATATATATATATATATATATATATATATATATATATATATATATATATATATATATATATATATATATATATATATATATATATAATTTTCGTAAAAACTAATTTTTTATAAATATTTTTATTATTTTTGTTTAAATTTTATGTATTATATTTTACATTTTTATATATACATATATTTACAAAAGAGATTATTTACATTAAAATAACTAACCCTATCCCTAATTCTAACCCTAACCCTAGGCCTGACCTTGCTGCCTGGCCAAACCATATATATAAATAAATATATATATATATATATATATATATATATATATATATATATATATATATATATATATATATATATATATATATATATATATATATATATATATATATATATATATATATATATATATATATATTCGTATCCCTATATTGCGCCTTGTATATTTAAAGAAACTCAGTTTATTTTACTTGTTTTTACAGTGTTAATTAAAAGAAACATAGCCATTTTTAATATATTTGTAAAGTATAACATTAAAACGAGGCAAAAGCGCAAAAACAACCGCTGGTTTCATAAAATCTAAAAGATATTGCAAAAAGTTTAAAGCCTGCTTTAATTTCGTGATGTTAAAAATATTGTTCATACGCTTTTGAAAATTTATTGAATAATATGAAAGGTATGCTTTTGATTTTTTTATCATAAGTTCTTATAAGATTAGGCATTAGAATTGTCTATTTTTATTTGAGTCATTGTACTTTGCTCTTTAGATACAGCTTAAATTTAGTTTGTTTCTTTAAAGCAACAACATCTGTTTAGCTATAATAATCAAGTAAATAATTTATTTATTTCATTTTAGATAAATGTTAGAAATTTCTATAGCAATAGCAGAAAATTGACACAAGTTATACGAGATCTACTAGCCTCTGATGTTTCAGAGGAAAGTGACTTTTCAAGTTACAGCAAAGACGAGATGCTTGATTTAATTGAAATTGAAGAAGAGGAACAAATCTTAGATAGCAGTAGTGATAATGAAAAAGCTGCTCTCGTAGAACATACCAAAAAAAACAATAAGGCCAAAGATAAGTTGGTTTGGAAAAAGCAAAATCCAAATACTATTACCAAATTAGAATTGGAGTTTGAAGCATTGGAGTATGAAGATGATCCTGACAATGACGAGCCAGTATATTTTTTTAGGAAATTTATCACAAATGAACTACTTGATGTAATTGTAAAATTGTAAAATATGTTGTTCAAAGCAATCCAAATGACCCTTTGAAAATAACAAGAGCAGAGTTGGAACAGTCTGTTGGGATATTGTTTGCTACAAGCTTAATGAAAATGCCTAGCACTCGAATGTACTAGAGTAAAGAATTATACTTTAACAAAGTTGCAGATGTTATGACTTTAAAACGCTTTAAAAAAATTAAAAGCGAATTGCATTGCAGTGATAATTTAAGCCGCCAAGATAATTGTTCCGATAAACTATACAAAATTCGTTCAGTGATTGACTATTTAAAATATAAATTTGTTCAGCTAAGACCATATGAACAACTCTGCTTTGATAAACAAATTGTTCCATTCAAAGGAAAGTCAAATTTAAAGCAACATAACCCAAAAAACCCAAAAAGTGGGGTTATAAGCTGTATGTTCTATCTGGAACTGACGGTTTGGTTCATAATTTTGAAATATATACAGGATCTATTGGCACGTGTCCAAATCAACCAGATCTTAAAGCTTCTGGAAATATTGTTTTAATCCTTCTGCAAAATATACCTCGAAATAGATGGCATAAACTATATTTTGACAACTGGTACACAAGTTTACCCCTTGTAAAGCTACTACATACTCAAGGAATTGCATGCTTAGGAACAGCGCGTTCAAATTGTCTGTTAAAATGTAAAATGACATCTGATAAGGATATGAAAAAGGATGGTATAGGCTCAGTTGAATTGTGGACTGCAGATTCTGATGGAGTAGAACTACGTGCCATAAAATGGTATGATAATTGTGGTGTAATTTTGCTTTCTTCATATGAGAGCATCAATCCCTCCACAGAAGTCGAGCGCTTTGATAAAAAGATAAACAAAAAAATTAAAGTAAAATGTCCTTATGTTGTACGCACATACAACAAGTTTATGGGTGGTGTAGACCTCCTAGATTCATTGATGGGTCTTTATAGAATCCAGATAAGATCTAAAAAATGGTACCATAAGTTGTTGTTTCATTTTTTTGATATGGTCATTGTTCAAGCTTGGATTTTATACTGTAGATGTGTTTCTGGCACTACTAAGATCTTGAAACTGCGTGAATTTAAAATGCAAATTTCAAATTGTTTATTGCAACAAGGTAAAGCTGGTCCTTCAAAAAGAGGACGTCCATCATCATCAAATGTTGAACAGGAATTAACAACAAAAAGATCACGTGGTCCAGTAGCTTCCGTCCCAGTATTTGCCATTCGAACAGATGGTTTGCATCACTGAACAAACTTTATGCCTCATGGGAATAAGGGACGTTGCAAAAATGGCGATTGCCAAATGATAACCAGAGTTATTTGTAAAAAGTGCTAAGTTAATTTGTGTTTTGTTAATTTGTTTTGTTAATGTGCTAAGTTAATTTCAATAGCTGAGTTTCAGTGGACCTATATTTGCATTTTTACAGGACAACGGCAATTTTCCTCATCGGTTGTTTAGTAAACCATAAGAGACAGCATCCCAATGTGGAATCAACAGTTCCCAAAAAAATCAGGTAAATCAATATTGATGATTACTATTATTTTGATGGTACTTTCAAATTAATTGATCGCAGCAACAAAACATTACAAATTTATATGCATCTTATTGTTAAGCACCAAGAATATGAAATCTGCATTCAAGCTCATTACTCATCCTGGAAATCTGGAATAGATTTAACAAGGAGTGCTGCAAATTTTTGGTTAGAGAAATCGTTTGAAAAAACGAAAATAAGTAATATATTTACCATCATTGAAGATGGCACTATCGATATGTCCGGTACAAAAACTTTTGGTTTTAGTTTTTTGCATTACGGTAATAATTAGCGTTTGGAGGTTAGAGAAAGGTTATCTAAGCTAGAAAACTTTAAATATAAGAAGGGAGGTAATAAAGCAAAGTTGATATTGAGTTTGTCAAGAAAAAATGAGCATTATATTGAAAATTGTCATAATCAAGTCTAATACATTGACACTAATACACCAGATATTTACAGTAGATTTTGAACTTTGTTTTAAGAGAGTAATCCACAAACTAAGTTTGTTCTTTGCTCTGCCCACAGTTTAAAATATGGTTGTGATTCGCTGTTGTATTATTTGCTTCTGTAAAGTTCTTTTTTGGAAATACTAAAAAACCCTACTAATTAATGCGCTGTCGTCCATTTGGTTAAAAAATCACGAGAAGATAGGGCTAGCATTATATATATATATATATATATATATATATATATATATATAATATATATATATATATATATATATATATTATATATATATATATATATATATTATATATATATATATATATATATATATATATATATATATATATATATATATATATATATATATATATATTTTACGCGACGGAGCTCATGGATTGACGCTGTCAAGCCGCTTGCAAATAGGCAAAAAGAGATCTTGAAAGCATTACATCGTCTAAAAGAGTATACCTTCTAGGTAAAGGTAATAATGAAGTGCATCATCTGTTTAAATCTTTAACTTGATGAAATCATGTCTGTCATTATTTTTTAACAAACAGAACATATTTTTATTGAAATCGACTACCTACTAATGTTGTTAATGCTATATCTGTGAAATTTTTAAAACTAAACTTGCCATATGGATTTTAAATAATGTAACTCATTGCAGAGTGATAAAACAACTTAG
>NC_061170.1:22299311-22331811 GCF_022113875.1 Hydra vulgaris | reverse complement strand
GCATTAAAAGACGTCTAGATCAAAGCTAAAAGACGTCTTTTCTGAGACCTGTTTATAAATATGTCATTATGACTTCTTTTTGACGGCTTTGTCATTACGCGTTAAGTAGATGTCGTATATTCAAAGTAAAAACATAGTTTTTATTATTTTCAATAATTTGTTCAAGTTTTAAGTGTAAATTACTTTAAATTAAATTACTTTTTTACACAATTGCTAAAATTGTTGTCACAGGAATCACTAAAATAATTGCTATAATAATAATATATCTTTTTTTTATTAATAATTATTTTGCTTTTTTAATAGATAGTTGACTGATCATGATAATAAGTGAAAATGGCAAGAATAATATATAAGTTAAATATCAGTACTTTTAGTTTTTATACACCCACAAGCCATAAAATGAGTCAAGTATGCGGTCAAAAATTAGCTACTAACAGGTATAAAAATTTTTTCATAACTAAAGGTTAGTTGTAAATGTTTCAAATACTGTTTTGATATATATTTGTTATTGTTTTTTATTATTTTCATCTTTCATGCATCAACCGTTGGTGGTGATTACAGCAATATTATTTTGATTGCTGGTTCCTATGTATATTTTGTATATACGAACTTATAACAATAAATGATGTTATAAATACGATGAATATACACCACATACTACGCGAAAATGTTACGTCATGTACTTAAATTTATCTTGATAAAAACGTCTAACATACGTCTAAAACGCGTTTTTATAAAGACGTCTTCATTTAGACGTCTTTTAGCCTTATGATCTAGACGTCTACAAGTGCGCCTTTTAGACCTCCTTAAAGACATCTTTAAAACGGCTTTTAAACGTCTTTGTGCTTACTGGGAAATTTTAAACTAGTTTATAAACGTTATACACTGATTTTAAAACTTAATATTTTTTAAACGGGTACTAAAATAGACGCAATTATATTGTATATAATTTATAAAAGAAATGTTTAAAAAACCACAAAATTTTATCAAAAAAAAAATATATATATATATAAAAAAACGACAATTAGAAAGAAATTTTTCGGTAATAGAGATTGTATTATGCAAGTGTAAAAAGCAATATGTAACTTAAAATGTCCAAAATCTTCTTGCATAACGTTATGTACAATTATCTTTAAATGTCAATGTAAGTATTATTAACAGAAGATAAGTTGAGTTTAGGAATGTTAAGAAATTTTGCAATAGTAAAAAATAAAAATATATTACTTTATTTCTCAAGTAGAAAATTTGAATCTGTAATAACCAATACCTTACCGCTGTATAAAGTCAAAGTTTACAAGATTTATGCAGTAGATATTTGGTTTAGTTGACATTTTAGTAGCTTAGAAATTTTATATTTAGTTATATTTTATATTTGATTCAATAAAAACATGTATTACTATTATCATTTTTTATAATTATTTAAAGTTAAGTGTTTACTAAAGAATATTTTATCAGCCTCATTTAAAAAAAGTTCTAATAGTGTACTAGATTCTTTATAAAACAATAGGTTTAGTATTGCACTCTACATAAAAAATAAGATGGTAATAACCCTACAAATGCATATAAAATTATTATAGCTTTAAATTTCAAAATACATCGAGAGAAATATCATGCAGTTGTTATTTAAGTTAGAAATACTTTTGTTTTGTGCTGACGTTAATCATTTACGTAAATCTGCAGTAAAGAAAAAAGTTATTTTTAATAGAAAAGAAGAATTTTAAATTCAGACTTTTTCTTTCTTAATAGTTAAGCCGGGTTTAAGTAAGTTCATAAAAAAGTATGCGGATAAATTAATTTTTTTTCTATGCTCTAAGAGCAATTATTGAAGCTATATCAACTATTTTTAAGCTATATGAATTATTTTTCTATCGTTTATTGAAAAATATTGAAGAAAATAAGGAATAAGTATAGGTATGGAAAATGTAGAAGAAATATACCAAGCTCAACATTTTATGGCTCCGGAATACTTGGCTCATGTAATTGCACAAAGATTAATCAGATATTTTAGTTGATCCGATTAATATATGCCACTAACTGGTTAATATATGCCACACACTCAAAAGTTATCAACTTACAATTTCATTTACTCTAATAATATAATTAGTTGAAAAAAAAACTTACCAAAATAAAAAAAGCAATAAGATTTTTCATTTTTCTTCTAATTTTGTTGTTAATGAAGTTTGTTTTTGACATTTCAACAAGTGTTAAGTAAATATTATTGTTTGCTCGACTACACACATAAATTTTGTTTATTTTTATTTTTATACTGACTAATAAATAAGTAGTGATTGTAATTAAATTCAAATATAATTTGAACATATTTTGCAGCTGTAGCAACTATAAACGATCTCTATCGTTATTGGTAATTCAGTAATATATAAGAAAACATCAATACACAATGAATCTAAATTTAACATGCAATTGGTGTGATAAATAAAAACATTTATATTTAAACAATCAATTTATTGACTGAAATAAAACCACAAAACTTTTAATAAAGTTAATACTTTTATAAAAAAATTTAATAAAAAATCGCAAAAATGAAACTTTTTTTTTTTGTATTTTTTAAATTCTAAAATCTCTTTAAAACTTAGTTTTAAGTTTTTTTAAACCTTTAATGCAATAAATATATTTTCTGTAGAACTTACCAATGCAATTATTAGTAATTTGTCTAGCCAAGAAAAAAATTCCGGAATTTCGTTGCCGGCTTTCCTTATAGTTAACGACCAACGACATACAGATGAACAGTTTAGTTTATTTTTGGAAAATGTTTAAAATTCAAAACGTATTAGTTTAAATGCATACCCTATTAAAAAAATATTTTAAAAAAGTATTTAAATTACTAGAGCATCCGAAATTTTGTCATTTTCAAAGCGAATAATTTAAAAAGTTAGAAAAAGAGCATGTTAATGAAATGTTATTTCGGAATTTTACAAATCCAAACTGACTGTTCTGTAACTCGAAAGAGATATTCAACCCAAGAAAGACCAAACTGATGGTGTCAAATTAATTGATTTGTTTACAGCAAAAATAATACCAACCATATCTACTCTTATAGAAAAACTAGATAGTGCTACGACAAAAAAGTCTGATAAAAGCAGCATTGAAGGAATATTTAAAGAAAGAACTGAAGACATAAAAAGATTATTTAATAATATACTGCATGCTATTGTCACTTTATTCATAACTAGTTTTTTTAGTTTAAAAAAATATGTACAAACGACTATGTGTAAAGAATATGTACAAAAGGATATGTATATTTAATTGTTACAACAAGAAGAACAATACAAAAAATACTTGTGGAATTATAACAGATTAAAAACTTTACATAAATTTAATGGTACGCCATTAGATGATTGGCTTACTCATCTACAAATAAAAAACTTTGTCGCCTAAAATTTAATATAACAAAAAATAATTAGCAAAGTAGCCTTATGGCCTTTATTAGAAAAAAAAAAAAAAATCTTGTAATGAGTTTGAAGATTTTATCGGCATCTTTGTTAAAATCAACCTAAACGCGAACTTTTTTTAAACAACTGTGTTGTAATATTTTAAGAAAACAAACTGTGGTTTGCTAACGGGTATAACCTTCAACAAAAAAAGTCTATAAAAAGAAGATCAATACTTTGCATTAAATACACAAAATGTCACGGCAAAAAACCATTACTTTAGCCGTTTTACGAACGCATTCAAAATAAAAAATGTTTTAATATCTTTAAAGTTGATTTAAATACATGATTATTTTTTACTACAAATATTTTTTTTTGTTATGACTCCTTATCACGCGGTGGATTTTTTTTTTTTTACAAACAAATGTAAAACAAAATGTTTTAATAGTTTTAAAGTGTATTTAAGTTGATATTTTTTTAACAATAAGTGTTTTGTAATTAACCCCTAACACGCAGTTGATCAACTACTGGAAGAGGTACTGCATGCATGTAAATGGTGTCGCGGTCTCTTTCTTTCCTTTCCATATCTTTTTTAAACCATAAATAACGAGCCCACTTGTAAAGCGTTTGATATGTTTTTTGGAGTTATAAAACTTGTGTTATAAAACTAAATTGTGTCCACGTCTTTTTACATGTATTTTCGTTTTATTTTACTAGCTTTCTTTTCTCTTTAACTTTTTTTTAATAGCCATACTGAGTTAGAATCCATCAAAATAGAAACAAGTTCATCAAATGACATATTAAATTCTGGAGCTTTATCTTTATTTATAAAGTGAACAAGCACGTTATAATTTAAACGAGTCGCTTTGATTTGATTAGTGGTTGTCCATTAATTACGTCAACAAAATAGGGGGAGGGGAGTCTGAACTTGTTTGACAATTGTTGACACGAGGGAGGGGAAAGATCAATTAAAGTTGACGTCAACTATATTTTTTTTTTTTGAGTTTTATTGCTTAAATAACGGAATATTAGGCTGAGTTTGTAAAGTAATTTCTTTGTATATTATAATAAATTAATAATATTCCAACTTGTCTTGAATTATTTAAAACATAGCGTTTTTTAAAGTATTTTTTGAACTGATAAAAATGATGCACCTGTTGACTCTGGCTTGAGCATTTCATAAATAAACATTATTAAAAACAAGTTTTAAAAAATTAACCAACAACAGGTATTCCTCCCATCAAATCTCCAAGAAAGAAATTTCCCAATTACCAACTAACGAATTATAAGCGCGTTGTTTTACTTTTTTTTTTTTTTTTATTAACAAAATGAAATCTTCTCCTACGCACAAATACTATGCGAGAAAGATGATTATCTGGCTCTATTTTGTTACTTTATATTTTTATCTAGAAAATATTTGTGTCACCCTGACATTACCTTACTTAACCTTGCTTAATGTTTTTTTCTGAGAAGGCTTACTTATTATTTATAAACAATATCTATAGTACAATCGCATTTAAACCTTACTTGCTTATTTACGTAGTTTAATCCTAAACCTTACTTAATCTGAAACTTTTTAAGCTTTCTTTCTGAAGTTTCTTTCTTTCAATGCTTTCTAGAAATACGTGATTATGCACTAAGCTACGTCGACGTGGTGTGTTTGCTATTGTTTGAAGAGAATTGTTTTTTTTATACAAATACAGCTTGTTTAATAGCACAAATCAAAAAGAAATTTTTCTTTGATTGAACTTTTCATAAAAATTATAAAAAATAAACTAGTTCTGAAAGTTATTCACGAAGGTTGTAATTAAAGATAAAATTGGGAAAAAAGAAATCACTGTCATCTACGACAATGATAACAAGTTGCCATAAAACACATATAGAGACCCGAGTGTTTTTGGGAAACATTTAGCTTTATTAAATTGCAACGAAGTTACAAACAATCATCAATTTTTTTTAATATAAATAGTTACTTTATTTTTGTAACTATTTGTATAAAAACTTAACTATTTTTTTTTAGATCAGTAAATGGAAAATTAAAAAAAAAATAAACGCCCCCTCCTCCAAAAAAAAAAGAAGAAATAGTAAATTAAATTGTTTCCAAAAGAAACATTAAACTTATTTGTATAATTTTTGTAGTTTTTTAAAATATATTTAGAATATAATATCTTACTCAATGCATTCTTTGATGCGCATAATTCTCATCTGTTAAGCGCCATCTTTTAACTATTTTACCTGCTGTCCTAATTAACAATTTGAAGCATTATTATCATATCTTTTTTTTGTTTTGATTTGACAATATAATAATTTTTTACAATTGTTAGGAAGGGATGGCTCATGATTGTTTGTGTAGTCGTCCCAGTAAGCACAAGACGCACTTTAGACACTTATAGACGTCTAAAACTAGTCTAGGTTAAGACGCACTTTTATAGACGTTTTAAAGACATCATTTAGACGTCTTTCGTTAATGCGTTTTTAAAATGACCTTTAAAAGGCGTCTTTTTTAAAGATAAAAAGACGTCTAGAAGACGTCAATTTTTAAGACATCTCCTAGACGTTTTTAATAAATGCGATTTTAACATGACATTTAAAATGCATCTTTTTAAAGTTTAAAAATACGTTTAAAAGACGCGTAATAAATAGTCGAAAATACGCATTAAAAGACGTCTAAATTAAAGCTAAAAGACGTCTTTTCTGAGACCTGTTTATAAATATGTCATTATGACTTCTTTTTGACGGCTTTATCATTACGCGTTAAGTAGATGTTGTATATTCAAAGTAAAAACATAGTTTTTATTATTTTCAATAACTTGGTCAAGTTTTAAGTGTAAATTACTTTAAATTAAATTTACACAATTGCTAAAATTGTTGTCACAATTGCTAAAATTGTTGTCACTTTTTTACACAATTGCTAAAATTGTTGTCACAGGAATCACTAAAATAATTGCTATAATAATAATATATCTTTTTTTTATTAATAATTATTTTGCTTTTTTAATAGATAGTTGACTGATCATGATAATAAGTGAAAATGGCAAGAATAATATATAAGTTAAATATCAGTACTTTTAGTTTTTATACACCCACAAGCCATATAATAAGTCAAGTATGCGGTCAAAAATTAGCTATTAAAACGCATGTTAAAAAGTTTTAAATAATGTTTTCATTTATATTTGTTATTGTTATTTATTATTTTCATCTCTGATGCATAAACCGTTGGTGGTGATTACAGCAATATTATTTTGATTGCTGGTTCTTATGTATATTTTGTATATACGAAATTATAACAATATACGATGTTATAAATACAATGAATATATACCACATACTACGCGAAAATGTTACGTCATGTACTTAAATTTATCTTGAAAAAAACGTCTAACATACGTCTAAACCGCGTTTTTATAAAGACGTCTTCATTTAGACGTCTTTAAGCCTTATGATCTAGACGTCTACAAGTGCGCCTTTTAGACCTCCTTAAAGACATCTTTAAAACGTCTTTTAAACGTCTTTGTGCTAACTGGGGTTGAACTTTTCGAAAAAATACATTTTGTTCTTGGCGTAAATCTTGTACACGCATTTTTTTTTTTATGTATAAAATGAAAAAGTTTTTCATTAACAACTTTTTTTAAATAACCATATTTTATTATATTAAATTTTTTTTATACTATTTTATATAAAAAGTATTTGTTTTAATATACAGTTTTTTGAAATGTTTTTACTATTGTTTTCTAGAAACTAACTTATAAAAAATTTCTAAATCAGACATAAGAAAAATAATTGGAAATACACAAACAGCCTTTCTGGAGAACAACAGCTGAATATTTAGGCTTTCGTTCGTATGAAATTGCCTAAATTGATCATAATTATATTCGTTTATACGATAAATTATTACAAGTACTGGTTTTATTTTTTCATCAACGAAGAAAGTGTAGAACTTCTATTGCAACATTTAAAAAAGTGGACAATGTATGAAGAAAATAAAATAATACAAAACTGCAAAAACAAATTATTAATGAATATTTTGAATAAAATTTTATTTGAATATAAAAAATAAATGTTTTATTTGTTGCTAAAATTTTTTTTTTTTTTTATTGTACTAATATATTAGAGTTTTATTTGCTTTATAATCGATCTTTTAGAAACAATGCATTACAATATAATAGATAAAGCAGAAGAGAAACTCAAGGCTGAATTATAAATGTTAGTTTATTTACGTAGAATCCTAACTTTTTTGAATCTCACGTACACCAAATTAACAAAAAATATGAGCATATCAGAAATTCTACTCCTAGATCCGAAAATTAGAATAAAATTTTAGAGAAGGAAAAAGAAAACTATTTACAATATCTATATAAAAACTTTCGAGATTATTTTTTTTTAGTTAAAAGATTGAATAAATTTAATCGAGGCCCTCTTCTTGAAAACCTGAAATGGTCAACAAAAATGAACCAAGAAAACGAAAATGAACTTGAAAAGACAAGGAAAAAAATGACACAAGCAAAAAAACTAAAAAAATAAAATAAATAGAAAAAAAGTCGAGCTACAAAATTCGCTATATAAGCCCAAAGTCAAATTTTAATTTAAATAGCATAAACATAAAAGACGAAAAAGAAGAATTTAATTATGTATCAGACACTTAAGATTTTTAATAATTTTTTTTTTTCACTTTAATTTAATATTTACTGAATTTATGTTTTTTACTTTTTAATTTTGTTTCTGAATAAATATTTCTAAATTAAATGTTGTTTTCTTATTTGAAATATAGTTTTGGTTTTAAATTTGGTTTTGTTAGCAAAAAGAAAGAAAAGGTTAGATTAGATTAGATTAAAATTTATTAGAACAGTGATACATGTTCTAAAGGACACGCAGGTCCATATAATATGAAGGACTCTGACAACGTGCCCTACAATCACATAATACAAATGCTAGATAATTTAAAATATATATTACAAATATATATAAGACCATAGTTATAAAACAAAAACCAGTTAGCCGGAACAGTATTTTTCAAAGTCAATAGAGTTATTTTTAATTTTGAAGCTCTTTATATTTTTGGCATTCACGACGTCAGACGGCAAGTTATTCCAAATATTAACAACCCTGAGTGAGAAGAGTGTTTGTAGACATCGAGTTTACATTTTAGTTTGCGTAATTTATAATTATGTCCTCGAGTGTAAATATAGTTGTTAAATAAAAAGAAACTTGATTTAATTAGGCAAACTAAAATGTTCAAAATTTTGTAACATGTAATCATGTCTTGCTTAAGAATTTCTAGTAGTTCCAAACCAAGAATACTAAGTCTACTTGAATATGAAACATAAGAAATAAGAAATTCTCTTGGTAAAACGTTTTTGTACTCTTTCCACTGTATTGTTCATTTTAGTGCGATTTGGCGACCAAACCGGAGAGCAATATTCTAAGATCGGTCTTATATAAGTAGTGTAGGCTTTAACGATAACACGTGGATCACGACTTTTAAAACACTTGAGGATTAGATATCCTTGAACGTTTGATGCACGGACGATATTTGAAATATGATTACTGTAACTTAAGTAAGAATCCATGGTCACACCAAGATCTTTTGGGTTTGTAGACCAAGTTAAAATATGATCGCCTAATTGATATCTTTACAAAATGAAGTATGTAATATGTAATTTATATCTTTACAAAATGAAGTAGGTGCTATTCTATGAGTAAAGCACTTATTATTGGCTATTTTTAATTGGCATTTTATAATTTTGGATGTTATACAACTGAAGAGTATTGGAACATCTTTTCTAATCATCTTCATTTTATATATTTTGGATGAGGTACAGAGTCAAATGCGTTTTGAAAGTGAATGTAAACCACGTCAGTAATTAAATTTCTGTATAAAACTTTATTCCAGTCATTAGTTGACTTTAGAAGATTTGTGCACGTAGATCTTTTGGATAAAAAGCCGTGTTGATTAGGTGTTATTAGATTATTTATATTAAGATAATCAGCGATACTTGAACTAACAATACTTTCCATGACACGACAGCTAGTACATGTGAAAGAGATAGGTCTATTATTGGTAGCATCTGAAGTAGATCCTTTTTCAAAAATAGGGGAAACCGTAGCTTGAAGCCACTGTTTTCGTAACAAGCTTGACGTAAAACTTGATTCAAATATATATGAAAGCGGCATACATATTATATGTGCTAACTGTTTTAAAAGTATATTTGTTATACCGTCTGGTCCAAATGATGTGCTAGGTTTTAAATTTTTAAGTTTTTGATAAACTATCTTTGCTGAAAAATCTACGAAATTCATCTTAATATGTTCACTAACAAAGGTATTTATATTAGACAAAATGCCGTCATCTATGGTAAAAACACTTCCAAAGTGTTTGTTAAACACTTCCACGATTTCAACATTGGTAGTAGTAAAGTTGCTATTTGTTTTTAGAGGATATATTTTTTTGGGGTTGCTTAGATTTTTATTTACATAACTAAAAAACTTACTTAAGTTATTTTCTTTGACCAGTTTTAGTTCCACATTTTTGTGGTGTGTGGATATGGCTTTTTTACATTTTGATGCATATTGGATAAATGCTTTTTTGTGCAAGGTGGTCTTTGTGATTGACCATCTTTTCCATAGAAAAGATTTGCGAATTAGCATTTTATAAATATATTTTGGATAAGAACGACTTTTTTTCTTATGATATATTGTTCTGATTGGAACAAAACGATCAATACCTTTACGAAGATGATTAGAAAAGATGTTCCAATACTCTTCAGTTGTAAAAACAAAATAAAAATCGAAGTCCTAACTTATTTTTGATAAATAAGAATTAAAAGCAATTATATCTGTATTTTTGAAGTCGTAAAAGATTCAGAGCTTGTTTCGGGCTGATAATAATTAAAGGTGTTTATATAAAAAAAGACTGAGTTATGGACTGAGTTAATCTCTATAAATTCTAACAGTTTAAACATCCTAAATGTTAAGAACCACATCATTTTCTTTCAAAAAATAACAGGAAGTCTTTTTTTTAATATTTAAAAGAAAATTGCCTTTTTTTTTTTTTTTTTATTTCGCTTTTTTATTCTTTAATATCAATTTTAATAAATTTTGCCCGTATGTTACCACATGTTTGAAAAAAATGAAACTATTTTTTTTAAACTTTTTCTATACCCAAATACTTATATATACTAATACTGAAGTGAATTAATAAAACTGTTTATAACATATTTAAATCGCAAGTTTAATTTTTGCCATAATTAAATTAAAAAAAAAAAAAAACATTTTTAAGTTTACGAATGCGATTTAGAAAACTATTTTGTAGTTTATTTTCAATTGCGTCAAATTCCTCATAATCATACTTTAAAAAGGCCATTGAAAAAAGAAGTACATTTTATCAATAGAAGCGACATGCAATAATTTTACGTGTATTTAAAATATAGTCTTTTAAACAGTACTTTTGATAAACTCATTTCTGGTTATAACGTAAAATTCGGTTTTAAAAACTATTCAAGTGATCAGCAATTAAAACAATATATTTTTCAAAATAAACTGATGTTGCATGAATACATTAAAGATTAAATATATTCATTATTTTGATACTTGTATTTTTTATACCATTCACTTGTTTTTAATATTATTAATCCAGCAAGCATATAACGTTATTACAAGGGTTTTTCAACGTTAAGAAATGGTTCATATTTGGATGGAAATTAACGATCTAAATTTCAACTTTATTTCAACGTTAGTTTAACGTTAAAAAAAAAAAAAAAGTTGAAATTTCAACATTGATTTTCAACAAAAAACAAGCATTGGATTAACGTTGACAAATAAACGCTGAAATAAGGATGAAATTACGTTGAAATGTAGATACGAGAGTATACCGAAGCAAATGTACTAATAATTCGGAGTTAAAATAAAATTTAATATTTCACATATATTTCAAATTTAATATTTCGCAAAGATTAAAAATTTAATATTTCACATAGATAAAATTTAATATTTCGCATAGAAAAGTTCTTTAAAAACATTTAATTAAAGTATTAATGTAATAAAAGTAAAAACATTAAAAAATTTTTTTGCTATGAAAATATAAATAACTTTACAAAAATTTATAGGAATTTGCAGTATACACAAATTTTGCATATTTAATATAAAAATGCAAAATTTGTATACTACAAATTCATATAACTTTTTATATGAATTCGGAATAAATTTTTAATATGAAAATAAATTAAAGTCTTTATAATTCTAATAACACTTTGATTGTATATTTTGCGTATATATATATATATATATATATATATATATATATATATATAATATATATATATATATTATAATTATGAAACTGTAGTGTAGACCAGTATATTTTGGTTTATATAGTCAAACGATAATGTTATTTGTTTAAATGAAATTCCATCAAGTTGATTACAGAATGGTTTTGGCCGTTGTCCGAATCGAAATGTGAAATTTGCAGTAAAAAATTGCAATAAAGTACAACAGTTGGTTAGTATAAGTTTAAACTAAAATGTGATGAAACTGCAGGCATTATAACCTATTATATATAAATGATTATTAGATATATTTATAAGAGCAGTATTAAAAACCATTTAATCTTTATCAAATCTTATGTAAAGTATTTATTGTATTATTTTTGTTAGGAAAAGGTATAATAACATCAGGTAAAGTAAAAACTTATACACTGGATTGCAGGCGTTAACATAACTCTAAAGTAGGTTGGTATTTTCATTTTACCGTTGTTTTTTTTTATATTTTGTTGCAATATTAAAATAAAATAAAGATGGCTTGCACAGTAGAACAGAACATAAATGTAAAGCTTTAGTTAAAAAAGCAAAAAATAGACTAGTTAATGTAGGCTTTAATATTATAGGACCTAAAGTATACCAAAAAAGTCGTTTTTAAAGATATCTACTTTGTTTTGTCATGTTCATATAATGCTCATCCAGAGAGATGAGCCAGATGGAGTTTAAATTTAGTAAACATTCTAGTTATTTAATGCATAAACATCCTAGCTTTTTAATGCATGTCATTATATAAACATTATGAAAGTAACACCGAATGTAAATCATGACTTTTTTAATAAACTTTTATTACTCTGCCATCAAAGATAATTGTCTTAGATTTGTCAATATTAAATCACTCATGACAACTTTCTGCTAATTATTTTTTATTTATGCATAATATAATCTAAATCATCAAGTTGATATTAATGACAATTTGTTAAACAAATTTCTTATTTTTTCGTTTTATTAATTTATTTAATAATATTAATAATATTATAATTGTTTATTTACTTTAATTCTATTAATTATTTATTAGTTTCTATTTATAGTATTCATAAAAAAGTTAGCACATATAAAAAAAGAGAAAGTTATTAAAATCTATATACACTACTGGTGCTTGATTTACGGGTACTTTTTTTTTTCCCCTGTTAATCACAATTTTTATTTCTCTATTTTTACTATAATTTTCATATATGTTATTTTTTTTCTTTTTTTATTTTATTTCAGTTTTTATTTGTTCATTTTTAAATTTATTATTTCAGTAAAAAAATTTATTTTTTATAAATATTTTTATTTAATTATTATCTGTTATACTTTATATTTTTATATATATATTTACAAAAACGATTATTTACATTAATATAACTATATATATTAACCTTAGCCCTAACCCTAACCCTAAGCCTGACCTTGATGCCTGGCCAAACCAAACCCTCTGTCAATGTAGCAGCACTCTCTTGCGAGTCAGGCTATAAAATAGTCGATGTATGTACTTTTCGCTTTGCATAAAAACTATTTACGGGGACATTTTTTTTACAAACAAAAACGCTACTTACGAGGACAAAAAATTATAGGGTACACTAAAATATCCTCGTTAATGCTAATGTCCTCGTAAGTATCTATTTTAATGTAAAATCTGTTCTCGAACATGCTACTATATGGATATATATGTATATATATATATATATATATATATATATATATATATATATATATATATATATATATATATATATATATATATATATATATATATATATATATATATATATATATATATATATATATATATATATATATATATATATATATATACATATACATATATATGTATTTTTACATATATATGTATAATTATATACATATATGTATACACAAACACAGTTAATTGCAGATATCTAAACCCTCCAGGAGACTAAGGAAATTGGTTCTACTAAACGAATGTTTGACTTAAGCAATGTATAACTACCTAAAAGGTTTTTGCCATGTGTGTATACACGTTGATGTATGACGTTAATGTATAATGTATATTTATTTAAATAGGTTGATATTTCGGTCAATAATTAAGTAAATTTGGAATGGATCAGTTATTAATTGTTTTATTTCTCACTATTGATCACTTAATGTTCACATTCGCTTGTGAATAATGTAAAGTATAATAATACTTTTAAAATGTACAAATGTACCTTTAATTTATCAAGTGTACACTTAGTTTAAAGTGATTTTTGTTTAGATGCAATCATCTGAAGTTCTTAAATAAAAAGACACAATGCAAAAAGAATTTAAACTGTTTGAACTTTGCACCATATTGATTGGATCGTGAGAAATGGGCATCAAATCAAAATGAGTCTGATGACAGCAGGCGAGAAAAATACATGTGAATTTGACATTGGTGTTGAAGATAAAAATATCATGATTTTATCAAGATCGTTTTGAAAGTAATTTTTATTTTGTAAAATGTTTTGTTTTAAAAATGTATAAATTATTTGTTTGGTTTTATTTACTTTCAATAATGGATTTTCAATTTCTAAAATTTATTTAACTGCGTTAAAAAAATGGTACAGGGCAGATTTATTATAAAACTATAACAGCAGTTAGTACTTTAATATAAAATAAATTATTAATACTCTTAATAACAATGAATTAAAGCTGTAAAAATTGAGAACATGAGGTATAGTATAATAGCATAAGATATTGTACTATGACAGCTATTATAAGTTTATGAAACCTATTGTTTCTTTTTTTACTCATAACAACACAATATTGTACAAAAAATATATGTTTTTTCAGATTAAAAGAGTCAAGGCGCAATAAGTTGTATTTTGAGGTTTACAAACTCATTTATAAGATGGTTGAATCAATTTTAATCTAATGTTGATTTTTTAACATTGATCTAACGTTTTTTTTTTTTTTTTTAACGTTGAATTGTGTTTCCATTCCAACCAAAAATCAACCATTTTTCAACTATAAATCTCAACGGTTTTATTAATGTTGATTTAACGCTGATTGTGCTTGCTGGGTAACTTTTTTTTTGTATTATTTGTTTCTTTACTCAACTTGACAGAAGTTTTTAGACAAGTATAAAAATGAACGTCAAAAAAAAATTAAGATTAATCCCAACATTTTCTTTTGGTTCGGCTGATCATCTAACAAAAGACAATGTTAGAAAAATGAATATTTTTATAAAACTTTCTGAAAAAATAGCTGAAAAAATAAAAAAATGGGACAGACTTTATGACCTATATAAAACAAAATAATGTTTTTATTGAAGAGCAATGGTACGAAACACTCGAAAGGAAATGAAACGCCATTATTGAATTTCTTAATGGTCGAAAAGATTTGTATGACGAACTTAATAATAGAATCGAAATGCCATCCAAGAGTGAAGCAAATATAAATCAAGAACAACCACATTTTCACAATTATTTTTTACTTCAGCCAATTCCGATTCAGGTATTCTTTCCACTAAATATTAAATGAGACTCGTCAATATTGAAAGTTATCCTTCCTCGAGAAGTCAAGAAGCCATTTGCCATTTCATTAGAAGAAAGTCTCTAAAATCATGTTTAGAGATATTTTTTTTGTTTAATAGATTCTCTCGAATAGTAGCAAAGTAATTGTTAAAAATATTAGCAATTGTGGTTGGATCAGAGATAACTTCATGATAATTTTTAGACTAAAAGAGTTATTGTATATATTAGGTCTAATGTTGATAATTTCTTTTATTTCTTTACAAGTTTTCTTAATGCTGACCAGGTTGTTGTTAAAAAAGGAAATATAATACATTTTTTTTTATTGTTTAAGTAAGTTGCTTATTTAATTTCTACTTGCAAAAAGCAACCCGTAATACGGGTTTTGGTCGGTCTGTTACATAATTAATTTATAGTGGCTGTTTTCCACAATTTAATGTTGCAAAACCTTAACTAATACCCTTTTAGAAAATCGCCTTCAGCTTAAAAAAACTAATCCATCTGTAAAATTAACATAAAAAGTATGAGGAGGTAAAATAATTAGCAAACTACTACTTAACATTTACAATTACTACTTAACATTATTTGAGTAATTAACAAATGGCATAGTTTATAACAGTGTAAGGCAGAACCAATTTCATCGACCTTCCTAAGTTTAACACAATACGTTTTTAGTTACTGACACAAAATAATAACACTTGGTCATGCTTTAAATTGACGAAAGTACCAACGAAATCCTTGAAATAATTTTTATAACACGAACCATTAAGATTAAAATAAAGTTAAAAAGAATAAATTATTTTATACAGGAGTTATCAATTTTTTGGTATCCCCTTGATTAATTTTTCTTTTAAAAAGAAAATTGTTAACTTAAAAATGTTTAATGACAAACATGGGTATAATAAACTTTGAAAAAATATGTAAACTTAATGCATTAATGCATCATATGACAAACCTAAAAAAAAATTATAACAGAAAAATAGACATAAAAATTTGTAAACCAAGCTGACCCGACCCGGGTCTTGTTAAGTCTGTTCAACACAGACCATTTCTATATTATTTGTTTGGTCTCTTTATTTCGTTAATTTTTAGTAAACGGTATTTTGCCACCATTTACTAAAAATTCCTTTGTAACTCGAAATTTAATTTTCTTAAATCTTTTGACTCTAATAACGAAGTTCCTCCCCTCTTTTTGTTTTAATGGTGACCAGGTAAATAAAACAAAATAATAAAATATAAAACAATGATCTACATATATAAGAATGTTTTCTTTCTTTCCTCAAAAGTGTTGCAAATACAGACTAAGCTAACTAATTAGTTAAACACTTAAATAAAACTTGAGTAACTCGATATTAATGCAAAACTACAATATTCTCTACGATATAAACGCAAAACTACAATATTCTCCATGTTTTTAAAGGTTTTTAGCTACGACCCCCCATTTACAAAGGTCCCCTTAAAATACGTACAACAAATTATTAGGCATAAAATAGATAAAATATAAAATTAACTAATAGCATATATTTATATCTTTTTAACTAAGAAAAATTTACAATAAAAAGAAATCAGGTTTTTTTTTGTTTTATAAATCTTATAAATGCGTCATAACGTAATTCTAAAAAAAAAAAGGTAATGAAATTATGATATCATAATTACAAAGAAGAACAAAAACAAAAACCACTACGCAATTACCGAAAATTGATTTACCTATTTATAGTAACCTATTTTAAAATCGCAGTTAAAGATTTATCGAAAATGTAATTAAAAAATCTGTTTCGAAGTACAAAAGCATTAACAATACTAAAAAAAATCAAACTAAAATATAAATTGTTGTCTTGGCTTTTATAGTTTAAACATATATACAACTGTAAACAAATATGACTTTATAACACATATAAACACATTTTACAACTACTGAATGATAGATATATTTATCAAAAACTATGAAAAAAAATAAATAATGATAAATAAAGTTATATATACAAAATGTGCTCACAACCTTTAACAGTAAATTTTCGAAATGAAAATCTCAAGACTATAAATTAAGAACATTAAAAAAAATAACAATATTTATGTTACATTTTTTTACCTACTATAACTTGAATAAGTTGTTTATCAATTTTGAAAAACAAACTATTAAATGTTCTAGTTCTTGAAAATGCAACATATAGTTTACCATGAGAGAAACACGGTTTTTGAGATATTTCTTTTGTCTATATTTTTTAAATTTCGCGTTACGTAATATATAGACGATCCCTAAAATAAAATACTTGAAACTAAAAAGATTTTATTTATTACAATAACCAATAACAACCAAGGGACAATTTTAAAAATTATATCTTTAAATAGCAAATTATCAATCGCAGTATTAAAAAATACGCAAGAGCTAAGTAATTACATGAGTTTATTCTATTTTCTCTCTATACTAATTCTTATTTAAGTCTTAAGAGAGATAGAAAGTGTTTTAAAAACAGAACGTTAGAAAAAGTAAAAAAGTCATGCAATAATTAACAGTAACTGGTTTTATTATGCTACCAATAAACAAAATTATACTTACCTTAACTAAAAGTTAACTTCCAGCATTTCTTAATTAAGTTCCAGCTTCTCTTTAACTGTTGACAAATGATTTATATTGTAAATTTCACATCATATTAAATTTACAAAATTAAAAACATGTTTCAACAGTAAGCAAAATAATCAAGTGATGAAGACAACTAAAAAAAAATGAACACAATTATGTTTAAGATTACAAATAAAAAAAAAAAAATCATTAAAAATTGAAACTGTTATTACTTGTTACTATAAATGGTAAAATTCATACATTAAAATTAAAATATTAAAAATAGTAAAATTCATACTTTAAAATTAAAATACTAAAAATAGTAAAATTCATACTTTAAAATTTATATTTTAAAGTGTCTAATGTAAAATCAAATAATACTTTAAAGTTTATATTTTAATGTGTCTAATGTAAAATCAAATAATAGACATCAACACTGCTTGACACTAAATTCTGGCAAAAAAGTTTTCTGTTCATCAAGCAAAATTTCATATATTTCAACGACAATTAATTTTATCACGCCTAGATCTATGTCTTTCATATGACAACAATTTTAAGTCACCTATAACCATTTACACTAATAACTTCATCGAGCCTAATATTATACATCTGTTATAATTAAATATATTACCAGTGAATATACTACTGTTACAACTGAATAAATGAACGCTTTATATTTTTACAACTGAAAAATATAAAACAAAATTTTTGACATTATTTTAATTTAACAAAGAATTTAGACTACAATGCAAAGTTATTTTTACCTTTAGGCACAATCTTAATGCACAAAAATAATAAATGCTGAATCTTGTATAAAAAATGAAAAATATGTTTATATATTCAAATTTTTTCTATTCTTTTTAATTTTTTCTATGAGATAATATTTATATAGATTTAGAGAAATATAAAATATTCTGATATATAGGCACATTTATGTATATAAACTTACCTCAAAAATTACAGTCAGTTTTTCATATTAAATACATAAAATATACATCTAATATAAAATAAAAAAAAACATTAAACTTACTCAAATCAGTAACATTTAGTTCTTTCCAATTGCACTAAAAAATAAAATAAATCTTGCTTTGCTAAGTTGCCTAGTTCTTAAGCATCTGAAAACAAATAAGTAAAAAACCAAGAACAAACAAACATTTTTTTATTAAAACTACTCTATTTAAACAAATTAAATTAAACAGAGAACAACTTTAATTCTCTTTGAAAGCTGAAAAACTTTTTATTTCAAACTTGCTTGCAGACCTTGCTTATAAAACCACTTTAATAAGAAAAGCATCAAAAAAGCCTAGAAGCTACTTAAAAATGGTATATGTAACATTGAACTTTGAATGATGACTGGAGTAGATATATATTTTTAAAAAATTCAAAATGATTTGTTCTTCTGTAGCAAATAAAACCACTATAAATCTGAAATTAAAAATGTAACAAATTAATAAATACAAAGAAAAACATCATATATGAATTTAAAATCAATGTACCTGATAGAGATCAGCTGTTGTGACACCTGAGAGTAGTAGTTGCTAAATATTGTTTTTTCATGATAAACAAAATGTATTTATAGCAAAATGGTCTTGAATGAATTTTAGTAAATAAATAAAAGCAGTGAGTTCTAGTAATGAAACTACCTATTAATCATTTTTAACAGCTGACACCATTGTAAAGATAAGCAAAAGGTAACAACATTACGCAAAAATTATTAAAGATAATGCAATGTGTTTTTAGAATAGTTATATTAAAGGCTAGGCAACACTTAGACCTAAAGTAGTAACATCGCTTGACTGGTAAGGTTGTTAAATCTTGCTCTACACGTTTGCCAAGTAACTCCACTTTGAAATCATGGAAATAACAATATATAGACATATATACTAATTATAAAACACAATATGTTTTTTTAATGTTACTTAGCATATAAAAACACCCCATTTAACAATCTTGCACAAATTAGATATAATACATTTCATACTATTATAAAAACACATTTATATAAACTCATTTATAAAACAACTATATAACATATATCACCCCATACATGTATTTATCATAAAATTTTAAACTTTGAGCATAATATACATGCAAACTTATATGCAATCTTGTAACAACTATAAAACAACATTTATTAGCATCAATTATTTTTAATGTAAAAAAGAATGCAGACTACAATGTACAAAATTGTTGACTACAATGTTGTACATTGTAGTCAACAATGTTGTACATTGTTGACTACAATGTACAACATTATATAAAATATATATATTATATATATATAGATGTAGAGAAATATAAAATGGACTGAAATAAATCGAAAATCTTAATTTATGTATGAGAAAATAACTTGAACTTACTAAAAAAAGCGATGAGCTCCTCTTAACTGCTCTAAAAAATGAAACTAAAACTGCTTAAAATGTTTTAAAAAGACTAACGACCAAACTGAAACAGTTTTCTTAAAAAAGAAACATTGTACTAAAAAAACTATTTTACCAGCTAATTTAGTTCTAACTTATTCTAAAAAATGAAAAATAAATACATATTTAGATACCTTAAAATGAAGAATAACACAACACCCTTTTGACAACTTCCAGAAGAATTTTTTTTTATTTTTCTATTCTCAATTATTTTTGCTAAGAGAAAATACATATAGATATACATATATATATAAATAATAAACTAACAGTTATTTAAATTTTTATTTTCAAAAAATAAACAACATTAATTCTTCTTGAAAATAAGTGTGTCAGCTCTAATTTGCTTGCTGATTTTACTCGAATGACCGCGTGGAATATATATCTGCGCTTAGAAAATTCTAGAAGCAAAGAAATAGTGTATTTTACATAATGCAGAACAGTAATTAACAAAACGAACAATAGGCGTAACAATGCGTAACTATGCCCACTAATAATAATAACAATATTCATTCGGCTATTCATTATAGGCGGATATAACCTAAATTTATCAAAGAGCAGATTCTTGTATTAATATTTTTTGACTTGAGAAATTTTTTTATAAATGATATTTTTGGTTGAGATTGATTTAAGAATTCATGCAGTTATCCATGGTTTAGATTTAACTTTATTGTTATTATTTTTTTTTTTTGTTAAAACTTTGTAGGGAGCATGTCTGTCTAGAACTTTTTCAAATGTTTATAAAAAACACAGCATTGATTTATTTATATCGTCGTCTTTTATTTATACCTCCCTATATATACTAGATATATCTTGCATAAAGGTGTCAGTATGAAAGTTTTTGAAGCATCTTCTAAAAGTTTTTATTTTCTTTTTTTTTTGGAATAATCAAAAAGTAATACTGATAAACTGGGTTATGTGGTCTGGAATATAAATTATTGGATTGCTAAAGATTGTTTCAGGAGAATAGGAGTTAATAAAAATATTATCAATATTTTTATTAACTCCTATTCTCCCGAAGCTTTGGTTTTTGAAGTTATATGTGTTGAAAGATTAATAGTTGTGAGAAACGAGCAAGAACATAATGTTTGAAGATAGTTAGAAACAATAAGAGATTCTCGATAATTTATTTAGTCAATCTTAAAATCACCCATTAAGATAATTTTTTTTTTTATAATTTAACTTTTCAAGTAATAGTGTTAAATGGTTTGCAATGATTTCTTTTGAATTTAAAGTTAGGTGACGATATATGCACCCAATTAAAGTATTGGTCTTAATAGGGTTGATATTCTCAACAAAAACTGATTCGAGAAATTTTGAGGTATATATTGTATGATCATCACGAGCTACATACTTAAGATTAGAGCTTAGATAAACAAGAGCCTTAACTTTTTGATTCAGTAGGGTAATGTTTAAAGTTAAATACATTTATGGTAATATAAGTTATATTTGAGTCTTTTATATTTAAATTTGATTCAATAATTCCTATCACCGTAGGTAAAGTGTGACGAGTACCAATAAGGCTACGGAGATTGTGGATATGTTGTGGTATGAGAGCATTATTGAAATGAAGATATATATCAGATTTTAAATATTAGAAATATTGAGATGAAGATATACAGTACTGTGAATATGTTTTAGACCACTTACATTTTCTCAAAAAATCCAAGAGAATTCTTCCTTAATATTTAAGTTTCGAATTCTATATTATAAAATTATTAAAACACATATATTTCACACAAAATATGGAACAATAACAAACTTTTTAATGTCACACTTCATAAAAAAACCCTTAATATTGACTATGTCCTCCTTTTGCCTTAATCACTACCAATATTTGCCGGGAAATATATTCATACAAATTTGTTATAAAATCCTGCGGTATGTTGTGCCATTCTCTTTGAAGTACTTGAAAACATTTTTCAGCCTTTCGGGGAGCATGTTCGACCTTTTTCCTGTCCAAGTAATCCCAAATATGCTCGATTATATTAAAATCTGGACTCTGGGGAGGCCAGGTCATTATTTCCAGTATTCCTTCTTCTGCCATTTCATTTAAATAATTTTTTGCCATTCGGGAACAATGTTTTGGGTCTTTATCCTGCTGCAGAATAAAATTATGGCCCATTAGTCTCATTCCGGATGGTATAGCATGCTGTCTTAGAATATCCACATAACGTTCCTCGGTGAGTCGTCCCTTTATTTTGATCAGATCACCTACCCCAGATGAAGATAAAACAGCCCTAAACTTGTAAAGAGCCTCCTTCGTGTTTAATAGTAGGGTTTAAACACTCAGGCTGATAGGCTTCTCCTATTCTTCTTCGAACATATTGACGTCTTTTCGTTCCAAAAATTTCAAATTTGGACTCATCAGTGTACAGAACCTGATTAAACATTTCCTGGGTCCAATCTTTGTGTTGTTTTGCATATTTAAGTCGTTTTTCTCTATTGCCACGCCGTAATAAAGGTTTTCGAATAGCAACGCAGCCTCGTAATCCTGATTTGAGTAGGTGTCGTCGAATACAAGAAGAGCTAACATTTTTCCCAGTTGCTGTGTTAATGTCCTTTGCCAATTCGGTGGATGTTTTTTTCCTATTTCTTAAAGAAAGGGTTTTTAAATATTTATCGTAATCTTTTGTTAGCTTAGGAGGTCTGCCACTTTTCTTTCTATTTCCAAGGGAGCCAGTTTTTTCTAAACTTTTTAATGATTTCTCTAATAGCAGTCTTCGAATATCCTGTTTTGGAAGAAATTTGGCGCAGCGAATAACCTTCTTCATGAAGCACAATAACTTTCTGTCTCTCTATTAAAGATATTTTACCCATAGCAACACTTAATTAATCTAAAAATGTAAACCAATAACTTTATTTAAATATTTTTAACTATTTGTTTAACTGTATTCATAAAAAATAACAACTTTTTAAAAAATGTACCAAAACCGATCATTATTGTATTAAATTCACTCTATGACTACATTTTATACTGTTAAAAACTTAAATGAACGAATATGAACCTGAACCAGTAAGAAAAAAATCGAAAATATTATTTTTATGTACTATTTAGATGAACGCTTGGTCTGCAGTTATAATGACAATTATCGTTTTAATAAATAAACAAACATATCCCTCATGTTCCTCATAAATTTTTGTTTATTTATTCAAGATAATATGTTCTTTCAACCTTTCTTAAATATTACTCAACTTAAGTAAGCTTAAAAAAAAAAAAAAATACTCAGGAAAATTGAAAATACAACTAATTATATAAGTGGTCTAAAACATATTCACAGTACTGTATATCAGATTTTAAATATTAGCAATGTTGAGATGAAGCAATATTGAGATAAAGATATATATCAGGTTTTAAATATTAGCAATGTTGAGATGAAGCAAATTTTGAGATGAAGATATATATCAAGATTTAAAGAACTATTGAATTCCGTAAAATCAAGATGTATTAAACTGTATACATTATTTGAATTTCCATAAAGACTTTTTAGGCGATCAGGAGATTCAAGAGATTTCAAAAACTTTGTTGGAAGATTCTTGCATTAAAGTGCAGCCTTAGGTTTTTAAGTGGAAAGGGTAATAAAATGTATATTTTTGGAAATACAGTCAGAGCAATACCATTCTAATGAGTCATTGGAGATATGCTTATAATAGTCATTGGAGATATATATATATATATATATATATATACATATATATATATATATATATATATATATATATATATATATATATATATATATATATATATATATATATATATATATATATATATATATATATATATATATATATATATATATATATTATATATATATATATAGCTAATAAGAGTGAGTATAGTCTTATATAAGAAATCTTACTGTTTTGGACATAGATCAGGGGTACCAGGATATCAAAGTTTTATGTAATTTAATAATCAATTTACCTACTTTAAGCCTAATAAAAACAATAATAATAATAATAAAAAACAAAAAAAAAAAAAAAAAAAAAAAAAAAAAAAAATCATAGTTTTGTTAATATTTAATAATCTTCATAATGTGAACCTCGTTTAGTTGAATCAGATGATGGAAATCTTTGTATGTTTAAATTAGATTCAATTTAACACCGGTTCAAATTATATGAATAACGCTGTAGTCTTGATTTAATATAATCCGTTATTATAACAATGTCTGCTATATCTGTTAATAAAAAGGTGATTGAAATAATTACTAATAATAAAATTTTAAAATAAGTAAAAGGTTGTTTTTTTTTATCAAGAAAACACATCTGTTTGCTGCGGCAACTTTGATTCATCATAGATCAAATAAAGTTCAAAAAAATTCCTGTTTATAAAAACGACGACGCTTCAATAGAACCTTTTTATGTTTTAGGTGCTCCAAGAAGTTCTTACGGTATTAGCACATTGCAATACTTCATAACATTATCACGCAAGAGCATTTAAAAGACTGTTCACGTCTTAATCATTATCGATTTTATTAAATTCGATATTATAAAAACCAAATGATGCCAAAATATATAACAAAATATATAAATAACCAAAATATATTCTAAAATCAAATTGTAATGATAAAAAACATTGTTTTTGCATCAAATATGCATAATTAATGAAAACGTCCTAATTGTGATGCTTTATTGACAAATACCTAGAGACCTAAGTGATGCTTTATTGACAAATACCTAGAGACCTATCTCAATACTTTGCCGTTTTTGTGAGGGGTAAGGTAAAATTTGAATATACAATTACTTTGAAAAAAATAATACTTTATATCATAAACAACTTGGTTTTAGAAAAAAATGATATCACATAGCATAAAATAATTGATTATATTAACTATTTTTTTATAAATCTACAAAAACTTTCATTGCGTAGTTATTGTGACCAAAAAGGATTTGGTCACAATAACTACGCAATAAAAGTTTTTGTAGATTTATAAAAGTATTCGACGTTTTTGATCAACAAATCTCTTTTTATAAACTGCAACACAACAGAATATTGAATTTAAAATTAAAATGGTTTCTGCCTTATCTTCAGAATTATAAAAATATGTTAAATATGATTTTACTAGCTGGCAGTAAAAATAATTAGTTGCGGTGTCTTCAATGCCCAATACCATATGGCATAGGACGTACTAAGTCCGACGGACGTCAAATGACCATTCTAGGCATCAATTAGACTTCTTAAAACGTCCAATACGCACTAGGATGCATAGTCCTGTTATTTCTCGTATATGCAATTTCTCGTATAAATAATATAAATATCTATATATTCTCCAAATTCTAAAACTTTTATATTTTTACGGACGATACTCGTATTTTATAAAATATTACTTTTGGTAATATTTTATAAAATCCTTTTGGTAATATTTTAAAAATTCTTTTCTTTCCTGTAACCCGAAACTTATAAATAAATAAACCCAAGTTATATTTTGATTATTTTGTTGTCCAATCCAAAACATATTTTGTACATTTTGCATTTCAAAGAAGTTATAGTACCCTAAAAAAATTTAAAACTGATATTTATAAGTATTAATTTAAAATTTTTATTTTATTAAAAAAAGTTATAATTTTTCCTTATTTAAGGTACAAAATGCTTATTAAAATAATTTATATATATATATATATATATATATATATATATATCTATATATATATATATATATATCTATATATATATATATATATATATATATATATATATATATATATATATATATATATATATATATATATATATATATATACATATATATATATATATATATATATATATATATATATATATATATATATATATATATATATATATATATATATATATATATATATATATATATATATATATATATATATATATATATATATATATATATATATATATATATATATTTATATATATATATATATATATATATATATATTTAATATGTAAGTTGATTTTAATAAAAAGACAGCGTATATTTTTAAATATATTTTGATGTAAAAATATATCAACGATATTTTCGCTGACCTATTGTGGTCAGCGTCATCAGGTAATAATAAAAAACGTTACAAAATAACATAAAAACAAACCGTTTAAAAAGAAGACATTAAAAAGCGTCAAATATAAAAACCAATAAAATATAATAATGACGTCAGTTAAATTTTTGTCAAAATGGGTCCCCAAGTTCTTGTTTTAACCTTATCCCCGTCATCTCGATTTAGAACACCTTCCCCAATACCTATCTCACATAGAACTTTCGCTTGGTTTATCTCCAGAGATTCTTTAATTTTTCGTATCTTGTATTCTTGAACGACTGCCAAGGTCTTAGGATTTAGCCAATCAAAGTTACCACGGCATGTTTTGGAATGTTCCATGGCTCCTGAACTCGACCATTTTTGATTTTTGCAAGCTCTTTGGTGTTCTGCACTTCTTGAAATGATTTTCTTTTTGGTCTCACCAATATATATATATTTCCGCATGAGCATTTAAGTTGGTAAACCCCCGGATTTGAGTTCGGAGGTAGTTTAGTTTTGTTGTTGCATAATATATTACTTAAACTAGGAGCTGAAGTAAATATAACTCTGAAGTTTTGTTTTTTAAATTCTCTTCGGAGTTTTGGGCCAATAATAGGTATCCAAGGTAGTTTAACAAACTTTTGATCTAACTGTTTAGATGTAGTATTTTTTGAAATGCCGTCTAAATAGTTTTTGGTTATTTTAATAAGATTATTTTTATTATAGCCGTTTTCAAAAAATATATTTATGAGGAAATCAATTTCTTGTGAGAGATATTTTTGAGAGCAGATTTGTTTTGCTCGACATAAAAAACCTTTAAAGACGCCAATGGTTATGCTCGGGTTGATGTTGGAGTTTGGTTTTATTTGAACATTTGTTAACGCATCCTTACGGTGTATTTGAAACTCATAAAATTCATTCATTGTGTTTGTAATACAAATATCTAAAAATTAAGTTGTTTTCTTTTGTTTTCAAGTTCAACGGTATATTTTATGGAGGGGTTTTGTTCATTTAAAGCTTTAAGAAATAATTCTTGCTTTTCTTTTGAATCGAAGCGAGCATGGCTATCATCCACATATCTTTTATAAGTTATTGGTTGGAATGAATTAATAAAGGCTGTATCAAGTGCTCTTTTTTCTATATTTTGCAAAAATGCTTCAGCTATGACTACCATCAATGATAAACCAATTGGACCTTTTTATTTTATCTTCGTATAAAAAGTAACATATGCTTAACGATAGTTCAATAATTGGTGTATATCTATGAGAGTTAATTTAGTCCTAGTTTTTAAATCTTCAAGATCATCGTTCAATATGTTAATAATAACAGGAATTGCTTCATTGATCGGTACGGATGGATATAAATTAATTACATCGAAAGAAACCTGAATTTCATTAGGGTCTATTTTCCATTCTTTAGCATCGTTGACAAAGTTTCTTGAATTAATTAGTCGAGTTATGTTTTTGTTTAATGTTGGTTGGACAATTTTAACCAGATACTCAGATGTTCCTTAAGGAGATGTGTTAATAGTGGAAACAACAGGACGCATTGGGTAATTTTTTTCCGGTTTGTGTGCTTTAACCATTCCATAGATTCTAGGTGGAGCGCAATCTGATGGATACATTTTAAAATAAGTAGCATTGTCTAACTTACCTTGTTTTCTTAATTTACATAATAGTTTTTGAAATTTAGTAGTGAATGTGGGTGTTGGGTCGTAATCAATAATTTTACTATTTTTTATTTGTTCTTATAATTTCGCTTTTGCTTCATTTTCGCATAATAAAGCAAAACCTGTTCCTTTGTCAAACGGATATATCTTTAGATGTGAATATTTTTTCAGGTTTTGTAAAGAAAGGCGTTGTTGTTTTGTTAAATTATCTTTTATTTTTAACTTTAAAGAACTGGTTAGATTTTTGTCGAAGAATCTCTGCTTGTGTTTGTTTATTTTGTTGTTCGAGTTCCAAGGCGCAAGTTTCAATATTAGTGATTATGTCCATATAAGGGATGTTCTTTTGTATTGGGACAAATTTTGGACCAAGATTAAGTAGTTCAGTAGTTGCTTTATCAAGATTAATATTTGTTAAATTTAGTATAGCTGGTTTTAAAATTCGGTTAGGACGAGTTTTTTCAAAATTGATTTTATAACTGATGTCATTTTTCAATTTATAGAATTTTTCTTTCATTTTAGTTTTTTTTAAAGAATAATGGTAGTTCTTAGATTTGTTCGTTACATTATTAATTATCTCATAGTCATTAGATCTTATTTGAGATTGAAGATATAAATTTAATTCTTCAGTACTTCAGCTCCTAGTTTAAGTAATATATTATGCAACAACAAAACTAAACTACCTCAGAACTCAAATCCGGGGGTTTACCAACTTAAATGCTCATGCGGAAATATATATATTGGTGAGACCAAAAAGAAAATCATTTCAAGAAGTGCAGAACACCAAAGAGCTTGCAAAAATCAAAAATGGTCGAGTTCAGGAGCCACGGAACATTCTATAACATGCCGTGGTAACTTTGATTGGTTAAATCCTAAGACCTTGGCGTTGTTCAACAACACAGGTTACGAAAAATTAGAGAATCCCCGGAGATTAACAAAGCAAAAAATTGTTATGAGAAAGGTATTTGGGAAGGTGTTCTAAATTAAGATGACGGGATATAGTCAAAACACAAACATGGGGACTCCTTTTTACAAAAACTTAACTGACGGCATTATTATATAATTTAATTAGTATTTATATTTGACGAATATTATTGTCTTCTTTTTAAACGGTTTGTTTTATGTTATTTTGTAACGTTTTATTATTACCTGATGACGCTGACCACAATAGGTCAACCAAATATCTTTAATATAATTTTACATCAAAATATATTTAAAAATATACGCTGCCTTTTTATTAAAATCAACTTACATATTATATATATATATATATATATATATATATATATATATATATATATATATATATATATATATATATATATATATATATATAAATATATCGTATAACAAGAAATGACTTTTAATATATATATATATATATATATATATATATATATATATATATATATATATATATATATATATATATATATATATATATATATATATATATATATATAATTGTATTCTATTTATTTATGAATATAAAGAAACAGTTAAAAAATATGTTTGTAAGTGTAAACTTATTGCACCCCAAATTTTGCCACCTATTTATCCTTGAGTTTAGAAACAACTACGGAATGGCTGCATTTGTATTTATAAATATATTAGTTATAATTTCTCAGGTACAAACAATTACAAAATAAATGAGTAATATATTAACATAACAAAAATAAATAATAACCAATAAATTTTATACAAATCCTTATAAAATAAATATCATTGAATAACTCAAAAAAAACGAATAGTTGCAGGAACTTTTAATAACGGGGAGCACAAAAATGGTAAAATATTAAAAACAAAAACAAAAACAAAAAAATATCAAAAGTTAAAAGTTTACTTAAGCAAAAAACAATCTACAAAGTATTATTTAATTTTAATTTTTATTTTTAACAAAGTATTTAAACTAAAATTATCAAGATAATACGATTTCTGACGAAAATGTGCCACGTAGTAGTCCTTAGATCGAATGTCTTTTCTTTGCAAAAATAATACTACATCAGAAACTTTAAGCAACATTTCTTAATAATAAAAGCACATATTTTAAACTAATGATATAAATGACTACGGTTGATGTCTGAAAAAAAGAAAAACACCCAATTATTTTATCCTATGCTTTGATTAACTTCCTGCTCTAAATAAAAAAGAAGTATATTTAAAATTATATATTATAAGTATATTTAGGGGATATAAGTATATTTATATATATATATATATATATATATATATATATATATATATATATATATATATATATATATATATATATATATATATATATATATATATATATATATATATATGTATATATATAGATATATACATATATATATATATATATATATATATATATATATATATATATATATATATATATATATATATATATATATATATATATATATATATATATATATATATATATATATATATATATATATATATATATATATAATATATATATAATATATATATATGAAGTATATATATATTATTCCCATTTAGTTTAGTAAAAGTGTAGTAGGTACCTTGAAAAATTTTTCATAAAATTATATATATATATATATATATATATATATATATATATATATATATATATATATATATATATATATATATATATATATGTATATATATATATATATATATATATATATATATATATATATATATGTATATATATATATATATATATATATATATATATATATATATATATATATATATATATATATGTATATATATACATATATATATATATATATATATATATATATATATATATATATATATATATATATATATATATATATATATATATATATATATATATATATATATATATATATATATATATATATATATTTATATATATACCTTGTGCTTTTCCATCAAAAGAAAATATTTTAGGGGGAAGGATTCATACATTGAAAAGTTTTTTTTTATATTAATCGATGCTCCATTATTTTTATCAAACAACTTTAATAAGCGGATAATAAAACTCTAAAAAGACACAAACTAAAAATAATGGGTCGAGAAGCTTGTTATTTTTGTCAACATAAAAAAAAAATAATTGCTAAATTTATTTTCTACGTCTTACCATCTTCACAACGCATGATTTTTGTATATGGAGAATGCGTTATTATAATAAAGATAACAATGAGAAGAGAGAGAAATAGAGAAAGACGTAATTTTGGAACAAACGTCTTTGTGACATCCATAATAGGGTAAAGTAGTCTAATACCACCGGCGGGTTAAACCGCTTTCTCATTTTTTAATGTTGGTCTAAAGAGTGTTTTGTGGAGCAATTAAGGAAATATTGTCAAAACTTTTTAGATAAATCATTTTTTAGTTATAAAACTTTTTTTAAACAAAATAAATAACCATTCTACATAAAAAGATGATATCTTGCCAATATCGCCAGACTGAAATGGGCTAATAACGCCACATGTTTATTTTGATTTTCATTATTGAGGTATTGTGTATATGTGTTGTAATTGCACTCGAAACTTGTAATTTAATGTTTTTGCTCTCAAATTTACTTTAAAGTACTGTAATTTAATGTTAAAGTTTGTTGAAGAAATGTTAGAGTTGTTGAAAGAAATGTTAATAATGTTAAAAGAAATGTTGAAGTTGAAAAAAATGCAACGAAAAACGTAAATTTAAAAAATTTTTAAAAATATTATTTAAATTGCTGCACTAATTGCATTAGATAACGCAAAGATGATTGTTTAGGGAATTCCTTTTCCTCTTAAATGTGATTTTGTTGTTATAATTTCACAACCTTATTATCTTGTTGATTTAAACTTAAAGACTTTTATAAACACTTTCCTTTTCATTTGACAAATGCAATATTGATTTTTCAAGTAATTTAAAAAATTTGTAAAAACAATTGTCAACTATTATTTATTTTTTTATTTAGAATTTCTAAACCTAAAACAAGTACTTTTAGAGCAAAATGGAAAAACAGAGAATTTAAAACAGGCGCTATATTCTGAACTGGAAATCCAGTTGCAGCAGGAATGGGAGATTATTACATTCCTTAAGAAACTCTCAGAGACTGGTCATATATTATATATATATATATATATATATTATATATATATATATATATATATATATATATATATATATATATATATATATATATATACATATATATATATATATATATATATATATATATATATATAATATATATATATATATATATATATATATATATTATATATATATTATATATTATATGTATTACATATATTATATATATTACATATATATATATATATATATTTATAAATATGTGTATATATATATTTATATATATATATATATATATATATGTATATATATAATATATATATATATATATATATATATTTATATATATATATATATATATATATATATATATATATATATATATTTTCCGTTTCCACCCGATATATATATTATATATATATATACACACACCACACAGATATATATATATATATATATATATATATATATATATATATATATATATATATATATATATATATATATATATATATATATATATATATGTATATATATATATATATATATATATATATATATATATATATATATATATATATATATATATATATATATATATATATATATATATATATATATATATTTATATATATATATATATATATATATATATATATATATATT
>NC_061170.1:22246641-22298311 GCF_022113875.1 Hydra vulgaris | reverse complement strand
ATTTTTACTTATATTGTTTGTTGGCAGCTTTTTATAGACATTTGATATTATAACCAAACTTTAAAATATTTTCAAAAAAATGGACTACCATCAATTTGATAAATAAAGAAGAGCAAAACTAATATTATTATTATAACAAAAAAAAAAAAAAAAGTAATTTTTTATAAGTTTGTTGAATTTTATTGAACTTAATTACATTTATTGATGAATTTTTTAGACACTATTCAAATTAATAAATTAATATTTAATTTTACCATAACATTCTTTTACTTCAGTGCTGTTACCTAAACACTGATTAATAGGATCTGAAGTATTACACTCCCTCGTTCTGTTCATATACCCCTTAGTAGAATCGCAACTTGAATAATTGCTCCATTGACTCCAAAAAACTAAAAAAATAATTTTTTCTATATATATATACTTAAATATTTTTGTCATATATGTAATAAATTTATTGAAATATCTATAAAATATATATTAATTAATGTATAAAATGTTTAATTTGAAATAGTTTACAAAATAAAGATTCATACTTATTATTTTGCTGAATATTTTTTTTTGACACATGTAAAGCTAATACATATATATACATATATAATATATATATATATATATATATATATATATATATATATATATATATATATATATATATTATATATATATATATATATATATATATATATATATATATATATATATATATATATATATATATATATATATATATATATATATATATATATATATATATATATATATATATATATATATATATATGGTAGATATCACTGTCTTTTAAAAATTAAATAAACTTTTACTATAAACTCTTAATGGAAATAAAATATTAAATCATTATGAACTAAATTAAAAAAAAAAATGATCTCTTTTAGATTTTAACATATTTTTGCTGATTATATTAAAGTTATAATACAACATAAATTTATAATAGAAAAATAATAAGCTTGTTAGAAAAAAAATTAATTAAAAAAAAAAATTATTAGGATAAAAAAAAAAAAATTGCTACATTTAACATCAATTTTAAAGTGGTACACCACCAAATAATCTAAAATGTTCAAATTTAGAAAAAAACAGATGAATTTAATATTAATAAAAGTTTTATTAATTTAGAATGCTATTTTATACTTCATTTTACATTGCCTTGATAACTTTGGCTCGAATTTATCGAAAAACATTCATTTTAATGGATCCATTCAAAACACGATAACTTGAAATAAATAACACAAAGTTGATGATATTTTTTACATATGTTCTAGACATGTAAGGTAAGGTATTGACATTTGGGTTTTAAAATATTCCAAGTACATAAAAAATTATATCAATTTTTTTACATCAAGTAAAAAAAAAAAAAACTTTTTAAGACCTTAAAATTTAAAAAAAAAATGATTGAAGCAGAATTTAAAAATTTCGAAATGTCATTCTCTAGAGAATAGTATAATAAACATTTCCTGAAAATTTGGAATGATTAGCACTTCTGCTTCTCAAGATATCATGTTTACAATCAGCAATGTTTCACAAAAGATGAAAACGGAGAAAAACGCAAAAGAAGATTAAATATTCTTATCATTCCTATATAATTTATTTTTAGTTAGTTAACTTTTTAAAAAATTAAAAGATATATTGGAAATAAGCTTTTTATATTACTAATCTACAAAAAATTGTCTATCAAATGAGCGAAATATCAAAAATTTACTTTTTTTTTCAATTTTCAGAAAATATTTGGTGTTGTACCACCTTAAATAAACGTTGATGCTCAACGAATGTTTGCACTTAAGCCACTAAATATTTTTAAAAAACTTTTATTTTTCATATTAACAATATATTAACAATGCTATAGGTAATTTTTGAAACTTATTTGATTTTGTTAATTAATATTACTATATGTATAATAATAACTAGCTGTCATGACCGGTAAAATAACGGGTCTTTGTAAATTCATATCATAGCGCCCTTTTCGATACTTTATTACTTACTTCAATAATTTGTAGTGAGCTGTAGAAAAATAGTTATATCAATAAAAAAAAAACTATACTCATTGTTTTTATTATAAAGCAATGAAAAAATATAAACTTCTATTATAATAAATCTTAATAAAGTTTAAATGTTACGGTAACCGTTGCGTCAATCGCCGACTGGATGTTAATACCTGTCTGAATACCAGCTCGAAATGCGAACACAAAAAAGGTAAAAAAAAGTGTCACCCGACCAGACCCGTAAAACTGGTCTTCGTAAGTCTGTTTCACACCGACTTATTCTTTATATGAATATTATCTATACATTTTCTTTATATGAATATTATATCAACACTATCAAAAGTTTAGTCTGTAAAACATGCAAAATATTAAAATGATTTGCTACTGTGACGGTGTTGAGATTATCCATTTCAAAAAAAGTTTTTTTTAACAGTTACAGTTTTGTTAATACTTTAAAGCAGTAAATAATTTTCAAATTAATCAACAATTATCACTAAAATGAGGCGTGCCTAATAAGTGCTTACAATAAATTTGTAAATAAACTTGTTCTTTGCTTATTGATTTGTCGTTATCTGGTCATAAAAACACTTATGTTTTTAATTAAAAGAATTGCATTTTTAATAAAAGTAAACATTTTACAGATTTTTTTAATTTTGTTTATAATTTTACCTTTATTATCTCGTGATGGTAGAGCTACTTTTCATGTTTAACTGGCAATATTTTGTATTAAAAACATTTTAAATTTAGTTGTTGTTTTAATTCTTTCAGTTCTATTTCAGTGTTTTAATTTTTTTCAGATCTACTTTAGTGCTCTACCAACTTTCATAAGTTGACTTTGGCCACTGTTAAAATATAGTTTTAACTTATTAAAATTTAATTATTTAAAATTTACTTTGTTGATCATTAGCTAATAGTTTAAAAAAAAAATAGTTTATTGCAATCAAGATAAGAATAACTTTTAATTTTAACCAATTTACAAAATTTGTTTTCACTGATAGCTTATATGATTTTTTTCTTTTTATTTTGTGCAACTGTTTTTCTAATTAATTCCTTTTCTTTTTAGATTGTAACCATTTTTAACAATTATATAGTAAAAATATCAGCAGCAAACAAATTGATTTGTAGTATTAATATGTTATGTTTATACTTTTTTTATTATATCATTTTTTTTTTTATCTTGTATATATCTTACAATGCTTTTTCAGCATATTGCAGTTCAAATAAAGAACCCACATCTCACAAGGCACATAAGTTGTGGGTCTAAATTTAGGTCAAAAGCTCACTCTTTCTCAATTTACTTTGTTCTTTTCATAATAAGTAGTGCTGATCCAATAAAAAATATTATATTAGAAAAGGGAGCGGGATTTTTTTTTTTTTTTGCAACAAACTCACGTTTATGCGCAATATCTCTTTGACTTAACATTTAGATGAGCATTTAATATTATTTTTTAGTTCTTTATCATAATCGTAAAAATGAGTTTTTTTTCATGACTGTGTTTTAGTGACCTAAAATCTTCTTAGTTCCATTTGTATAGTGTTAAGTACAAACGTCTGTAAGTGTATACGTCTTTAGCAATTTTTGAGTTTGCAGTTATTATATGATATTATCGCGTATATTATATCTACAAAATGAGAAAACATTAAAATTTTATTTTAAATTTTAGAAATCCTTTTTATTATATTCTTTTTTGTTTTTGTTGTAAATATATAAGCATGACTGAAATAATTTAAAAAACACTTACGCTAAGAGGAGGTTTTAAATCCTCTAAAACAACACTGATGACAGCGCACTTAACCATTGAGCTATCAATGAAATGCATTTTGCAGAAAAAACAAACATAATAAAAAGTCTTTTATAAGCTCTACGTATGCGGTGTGTACGTAAAAGGTGCGCATGTTAAGTTTTTCGCAGTTAAAGTTTTTTTCCAGAAAAAATTATTTCTTTAAAACTATTGAAGTAAATAAGGAAAAGGTATAGAAAAATTTGGTGGGGAATATATACGTAAGTTGGTAAAGACTTCTTTTTTACATATCAGGAAAGTTCAAATATTTAAGGAAAAATTATAGAAAATTTCGGTTTTTAATAGATTTACAAAGAACCGCATCCGATCTCAGCTAATCTACAGTATTTTTGTGGTTAATCTACTTGTTTCTTGATTACGTAGGTGTAGTTAAGTTTTTTTTGTAAATAATTTTTGTTTATATATTGTTTGTTATTATATATAAATAAATTAATTTACGGTTAATAAACGTGGTTAACTTTTTTTTTTCTTTCAAAAAAATTTTTTAGTTAATGACATAAAATTGACTAGTTGGATATGTCATTAAGTAGAATGCCAAGAACATATACCGCGTATATTGTTGCTAAGAGTCATTAACAGAGAAGTAAATTGAGAACTAATCTAAATTTATATTTATTTTATTTGTAACCTAATAAATGAGGAGATAGCATATAATTCAGGTAGTTATTGCTTTCAGTTTTTATTCCATTAGTTATTTAAACTTTGATATCTCAAACCAAAATATATATATATATATACATATATATATATATATATATATATATACATATATATATATATATATATATATATACATATATATATATATATATATATATATATATATATATATATATATATATATATATATATATATATATATATATATATATATATATATATATATATATATATATATATATATATATATATATATATATAAATTTGATAGTAGTTATGGTTAAAAGCTCATCAAACAAAAGATAAAAATTCTGAGGTTTCTATCAAATTGTATGATGAGCAGCGTTCGAACGTCAACGTTCCTCTCAAATAAATTAATGACTTAAGATTCGTACAGAAGCTAAGTAGTCGAAAAAAATATTTTTATTTTTCTAAATATGTATTATTTGTACGAATATTTTAATGTTATTAAACTGATTATTTCAACAAATTTGGTTTTCTGTGTTATTATGAAATCAAGTTGCTTCATTTATCAGCATAAAAATCAATTTTCGTTTATCACGAAAAAAAATTATTTAAACTTGTTTAAAGAAAAAAAAATTGATGTAATAGTTTTAATGAACATTACGTATGAAATCATAAGCACTTGCTTATCAAATAAACTAAAATTGTTAAGATTCTTAAATATAATAATATTACGTCGGACCAACGTTAGAATTCGACGCTCGCCCAACGTCGGATGTCAACCTGGGGCCAACGTAGCCCAACAGTTGGGTGCATCATCGAGCCGACTTCCAAAATCAAATTGTGGCGACGTCAGTTTCATACCATCAGCCAACACATTTTTCGACGTCGATACGACGTTGACAATAACGTCCTAAACCACAGCTAAAAATATATGCTGGTTTTAAGTTGCTTTTCTTATTTTTATAGGTAAAATTCATGATCCTGTATAGAATAATTAAATAACTGCTAATTAGAATAAATAAATGCAATGCTAATTAAAATAAATAAATTAAAAAATAAATAAAAAATAATTGCATTGGATTTATTATAAAATTTGATATTGGATTGCGGTTGCATTTTTAAAATTTGTTGATGCTTGATTGCATTTATTCAAGTTTCTTGCGAATTTTATGTCGCCCGGACGTTTTCTGTTGTGACTTTTTCATAGTGATATTTTATTCAAACATAAACTGCTGGTTGTTTGAATTTTAAATTTCTTAAATTATCATATTGTTATGCAGACATACAATTATTTAATTTTATAAAAAGAACGCGGAGAACTGCAGAAGACTGTCAGATCTCGTCATCGAGAGCCGATCCTAATTTACAATTTCAATAAATCATAATCAAATATACTTGTATCTCTATAAAAACTTGGCAGCATAAATGCATTATATAATACATGAAATCGTTAAGCAATTTTTTTAAGTTTATTTTTAAATTAGAGGTAACACCATTCTAGTGAAAAATTAAAAAATTTTAAAACTTTTTTTTTCCAAAGAGATGCTATGCGAAATCCAACATTTGTTTTTCCAAAATTAGTTTGATAAGGTTGCCGAACTAAATTGTCATTTCACAAATTGTATTTATTTTTATCTTTCAAGGTATATAAATTGTGTAAAGAAATTGGGGAGGAAATTTATTTTACATTTGTACATAAAACAAAGAATATTAAAAACTTGGACCTGATATTTTTTAAAAATATTATTTTAGATAAAAGAGGCCGGGCATGAGTAAATCTGTCTTCAAAATTTATAAGACTAGCAACATGCTTCTGCTGACGAAAAAAAGGTTCCAGTTTACTTTTATTGGCACAACACCAAGCATTACTTGCATAATTTAAATGACAATGAATAAAAGAAAAATATTATTTTGTTAAATTATGTATATTTAAAGCACTTCTAGCCTTATACATTGTTCCTATACTTTTAGCGATTTTGTTGTACGAAAAATTAGTGTGATATTTCCATCTAAGGTTTTCATCAACGTGGACACCTAAAAAGTTATTTATTATTTCTCTTTTCATTTCGATTTTTTCTATAAAAAGTAAGAGCAAATTAGGAGGCTGTTGTTTCTTTTTAGAAGTCGGACGAAAGAGCGACTATTTTGTTTTATCCGCATTTAGTGACAATTTATTCATTTTGAACCATTCATAAATTTTCGCTAATTCAATGTTTATAGTTTAAAATAATGTTAAAATATTTCTATGCAACAAAAAGAGACTTGTGTCATCAGCAAACATGACGGTAGTTAAATATGATGCTTTTGGGAGATCATTGATGTAGATTAAAAAAAAGCAGTGGTCCGAGCGTAAGTCTTAAAGAACTTCATAGGTTATACTTAATAAATTAGTTGTACCAGTTTCATTACAAACAAACCTTTTTTTCTTGTTTTTTAAATGATAAATCTATGAAAATTCCTGATATATTGGGACTTCTCAAAAGATTCAGCTATACTGCAAGTAATTTGGAGTACTGCGTGTTCTGTCGAGTTACTTTTTTTTGAACCCACATTGATTGATAATAGTATATTATTTAAGGAAAGGTAACTATAAATAACGATATATATAAATTTTAATATATAAAACTTTAGAAAAAAACAGAAAGAACAGAAGTTGAGCAATAACTTGTAACTATGGTTGGATTGCCTTTCTTGAAAATTGGAACAACTTTAGTATTTTTAAATGATCTGGAAATATTCCCTTTTTGATTAAACTAGAAAAAACCTTAAATAGTACATCTTTTAAGAGTTCATAGGAGTTGATGACAACGTTACTATAAGTTTCATTGTGACTAACGGATTTATTTATTTGAGGCATTTTAAAAGATTTTTCAAGTTCCTAAAAGGAAAGTTCCAATATTGTCAACTTCAACATAAAATGTTAAGGTTGACGATATCGAAAAACCAAAAGCATCTACTTTGTTAATCAAATAGGGAATTTTTTTAGCTAAATTTGGACGTACTGATACAAAAATATATGTTTAATTCATCACATATCCCAGTTAGATCAGTGGAAAAATCATTGTTAATTTTTAAAGTTTTGGGTAGAGTGCACGTTTTTGTTATCCGCGTGCCTGTAATTTCTCTTATTATCTTCCAGGTGCATTTTGAGTTATTCATGTTTATTTCAAGTAAATTTGAGCAGTGCAATTTTTTTAAATTTTTCCTTTTTCTTTCAAATATTTTGGCATAGTTTTTGTAAAGAATTTTACTTTACCTTGTTTTGTTTTTCAAAAATTTGATGTATAATTCTTGCTTAATTTTAGAGGGTTTTCTGAAATCTTTTGTGATCCATGGAGAAATTATGCTTTGGGTTTTTTTTTTACAATAGATTTTGGAAAATTAACGTCATAATCAAAGTTGTTAGAGATATCACTTTTAACTATAACTTTTTTTAGTTATTTATTAAAAATATTGGTTGTTACTATATTGTCTAATGAGGTAGTTGATGTAGTAGTTGTTCTTGTTGGTTTACTAGTTATAGAAAATGCGCCATATTCTAACACATTGATAAAAAAAAATTTTAATTATAATTGCTATGCTATTGAAATCAATCCAAATTAATATCACCCAACAAGTAGTATAATTTCTTATCATGAATGCTTTTACTTAAAATATCATTTAAAAACATATTGAAGTTTTCAGTTTGACAATTTGAAATATAACTCTAATAAAAGACAAGAAGACTACATGAAACAGACTTTTGTCAATTCTTCAACGCATCTATTTATTAAAAAATTGTATACAAAAGGCTATATTAGATACAAGTCTAAAGGTAGGTGATTATTTGACTTATCTAATAATGATATAAAAATCTGCTATCATTAATGCTAGTCTGTCGGTGAAAACTCTCAAGGAAATGCTGTTGTTTAAAAACGGAGGAATACGTAGTGATTTTTTGCAAAGAGCGTTTATTTTTTATGACTATTGAGTTTACCATTAAAGAATCAGAAAGCGCTTAATCTGCGTCCAGTCTTTTTGCAACAAAAATAAGAAGTAGAATCAGCAATGAAACTTCAGATGTACTCCGATTCTTTAAAACGAATTTAAAAAATAATAAAAAATTAACAAATTTTTATTTTATTAAAACTTTACTTTAACAATATGTTAAAATCTTTCAAGAACAGAAATTTTGGTTTATATTTAGTTTATATTTGATTATATGGAGGGAAATATTCGTTTTATGTTAATATAATTATAAGAATTATACTCATATAACTATAAGAATTATACTCATATAATTATAAGAATTATACTCATATAATTATAAGAATTATACTCATATGATTATAAGAATTCTACTTTTATAACTATAAGAATTATACTCATATAATTATATGGAGTGCACTTTTATCCTTAGTTATAATTATAAGATATGCCCTTTGGCTAGAAATATTTGTTTTATACTAAGCGTTTATTTATTTATAACATAACACAGCTATATTGGGATAATTTGTACATTTTACAGGTATGAAGAACAAAATGAATGTTTCGTAATTTATTTAGATAAAAAGAGTGCCTGTGAACATGTCACGTGAAAGTAATGTTATAAATAATACTAAGGAATTATAGTATCCGGAACATTATTAGACAAAAATTAACATAAACTAAAAAAAAGAAAAGCGAAGAGTTATTCTGGAAGCTGTATGTTCGTAAATATGTAATTGTTGATGTTGTTGGTATTTTTTTCTGTATGTTTTGTCAGGTGAATTAATTTACCTAGAGTGATTGTAGCTGTCAGGAACATAGTCATTGCTCAACAGTCTACGCTGAAATAATTACTTTTTGTGATGAATGCAATGCACTGAACTGCACTGAGAAGGGAACTTTTTAAAGAAGCATAACAAGTTAACCTTGAAATAAACTTACTTGTCTAAATGTTAAATGAAGATTATCAAGATAAATGTAAATTTAAAAAAAAAAAAAAAATTAAATTTTGTATTACATTTTTAAACTTAACTATGATTAATAACTTTTTTTCTCAAACTGTTTATATTACTTTAAAATGTTACCATAACATTCTTGTACTTCATAGCTGTTACCAGAACACTGATCTCTAGTATTAAATCTGATACACCTTCTTGTTCTCATCATATTTCCCTGAGAAGCATTGCAACTTGTCCAATTGCTCCATTGTGCCCAATAAACTAAAAATAATATCTTATTTCACTTAAATAATTCTGTGATAACAGTAACAAGTTTATAAAAGTATTTAACAAAATGTTTACCTAGCTTTGTTTAAATTGTTTTAATGGACAATATTCTGAAAAACATTTCATTTTAAAAAGATTTATTATTAAGTCAAAATAACATAACTTTATTTATATTATACCTATAGCTTTATCTGCTATTCCGTTTTTAGCAATTAATATAACCTCATGCTAAGTTTTTTTTTTCCAATATTTGAGAAAATTTGTAAAAAGTCATTTTCAAATATTTCTCAAAAAAAAAAAAGGTCCAGGTAATTTCAAGTGTTTTAGTGCGTCTTAGTTCTATAAATGAATATAAACCAAGAGTTCTCAAATTCCCTAGAGTTAACACTTGAAATTGTAATAAATAACTTTATTATAATTTCAAGTGTTACCTCTAAGGTTAACGTTAAACGAAGCAATTAAAAACACTTTTTAATTGCTTCGTATATGATTTTTTTTAATGATTTTTTTTTTAAGTTTATAGGAATTGAGCTGCTTTGTATTTAAGTTTTATAGAATAATGTTTTTAAGCCAATACATTTTTTTTACCAAGTTTTAATACTTTTCATACCTAATATACTGTTATTTTTTTAAATCTATAACAATTCCTTTACAATTCAATATAACTTTACTACATTATATAAAACAATTTCAAGCAACAAATCATTTGATTTAAGTTGTTATGGCTATTAAGGCATATTATGGCTACTATGAGTCATAACTATGGCTACTATAAGTAGTAAAAGATGAGCCAACAATTTTTATTTTTCAATGTTTCTTTTATAAAACATGAATTGGTTACTGTATACTTATAATTCTTATATAAAGCATGAATTGATTACAATATACTTATAATACCTTAAATTGTCACTATGGCAACCCCAATTTGCACAAGTACGTAAGACCAACGTCAAAACAACGTTTAAAAGTGTTGCATAATTTTTTAAATTAAGTGCTAAAATTGAACCAATGTCGGGCCAACGTCGGAATACAACTGGTTTTTTTTATTTTAAAATACGTATAGTGTGTAACCAGTTTTAATTTTAAAACGATTTTGGCCATTTTTAAAAGGTGTCATAGCGCAACTTTTTTATTTAAGAATTATTTTGCTATGAACTAATAATTGAAACAAACTATTAAATAGACCATAACTTATATATTCTTTAATAAATGTATTTTATGCATATGGAATTTACGCAACTTTGAACTGTTGCTCTCTAAATGAATAAATACCTTAAAGCGAATCTTGTAACTATTGAGGACATTATAAAGTTGTCGTTAAGTTAGGCAGAGTACAATGCAGGAGAAACAAATGATGGTGAAAACAATGATAATAATAACGGCTAGCTGAGATAACCCAGTAAAAATACGGGTATTTGTATATCTATTCCAAACCGAACTTTTCTATACTTTTTCCTTTTATATCCTACCCTTCGAGGTTCCGTAAAATACAAATCTTCACCAATTTAATATCTATTTATAGCCGAGAAGTTTTGACCTATTCCTTATTTACATCAATATCTTTTAGTAAAACAATTTTTTCTAAAAAATAAATTTTAGACCAAAAAACTTAACATGCGCACCTTATCGGCATACGTAGAGCTTATAATAGGCTTATAATAAGGTTTGTTTTTTTGCTAAATGCATGTCATTGATAGCGCAGAGGTTGAATGCGCTGTCATCAGTATTGTTTTGGAGGGTTCAAGACCTTATTTTAGCGTAATAAATTTTGAAATTTTTTCAATCTTGCTTATATATTCATAGCAAAAAAAAGTATATATATATATATATATATAGAAAAAAAGAAAATTTAAAACAAAATTTTCTAGTTTTCACATTTTATAAATATATAGACATACGCGATTATTCCATAAAACGCCTGCAAATTCAACATAAAGACGTTAACACATTTAAAAATTTCTACGTAACGCTATACAAATGAAATTTAGAAGATCTAAGAGCATTAAACCAAAGTTAAAGAGAAAATGTATTCTTATGATTAAGAACTAAAACAATAATATTAAACGCTTATCTAAAAGATAAGCCAAAATGATTTTTGGCATTGACGTCAATTTGTGGCAAAATAAACCTTTATGCGTCAAGTTTTCTTTTGCATTTTTTTATTAATTTTTATTTTGTTGCATACAAATGCCTTAAAATATATAAAACTGGTACAGATATATCATTTTCACAGATAAGAGGTTGTATTTATTACAATAGTAATAAATAAATAGTTTTGGGGCCATCTGTAAAGAACGAAGCTAATTTTTAACTCCCCCCCCCACCTTTGTAATCGGACGTCCTTTTTCCTTACACCCCCTTGAAAAGGACGTCCTAAAATTCTGCCCATTCCCCCTACCAGTTCAAACCCCCTAAAATATTATTTCATCTTGCCATGATGTTTGAATCTTCTGCTACACCTTTGTAAAGTAAAATTAAAAATAATCTCATACATTATCTTTTTAAAAACACATGCTTACATAGTTTTTCATGTTAATTAAAGTAAAATAAAAAAGATATAAAGTGACGTCCTTTTCAAATAAACTCCCCTTTTCTTCTGGTTCTTTTTTTTCCTTTTTATCTTCCCCCCCCCCCACATCCTCCCTGTTTGGATGACGTCTTTTATGAATATCTCATTCTGTCATTATTAGAATATATCCCACAAAAATGTATTCCATTTATCTTTAATAGATAGAGTTTTTATAAAAAATTAAAATAAAATCTTATTTCTATTATTTTTAAAGGTCTTAGATGACCTAACTTTAGAAATTAGAAATTATTAAGAGAGGAGCAAATCTAAAGTTGAAGTTTCATATTTTTCACTCAAAAGTGACAGTATGTTTCGTGCTTTTTTAATCTTGTCAATTTTTTTTTAATATAATAACATAACTGCAAAAAACTCAAACAAAACAGCTTGAGCAAAAAAAGAATTGTAATTAATAGAAGATTTTATTTATTTTACATACGATCCTTAATAAATCTAATAGCATATATGTTTATATATACATTGTTTGTATAGAAATGGTTAATCGCAACAAAGTTAAAAAAAAAATTAGTTTGTATTAAAATTAAAATATGATTTATATTGCTTTTCTTTGCAAAAACCAACGCACTATGATAAAGTTTTTAGGTGCTATAATAAAATTATAGCACTTATAAAACTACACTATATAAAACTGCAATTACTATATTTACTAAAATAAAATTTATCAAAGTTATACAATTTTAAAACAATTATTTACAATTTTTTTTCTTTAGTGACTTTAGTTGAGAGCATTTAAATTTTGCGCCATTTTATCTCATTTTAACATATTCGTTGTATCATCCATATTGCAGTCGTTTTTCAAAACGCCTTAAAGTTAATAATATCATTTTTGACATTTTTCAAAATAAGCAAGTTAATGTTGGCAAACATTATTGAATACTTATTTTTAAAGAGTTCTGCAAAAATTCATATAAATTATTCGTTTCGAAAAACGTTTAACAAAGAGTTAATTTTTAATAAATTTTTTTTTAATTGCGTTTTTCTCGAAGTACGTAATAAGCATATAAGGTGGATAACCATATCATAGCAATAATAATAATAATAATAACAATAATAATAATAGCAATAATAATAATAATAATAATAATAATAATAATAATGATAATAATAATAATAATAATAATAATAATAGCAATAATAATAATAATAATAATAATAATAATAATAATAATAATAATAATAATAGCAATAATAATAATAATAATAATAATAATAATAATAATAATAATAATAACAATAATAAGCATATAAGGTGGATAATAAGGTGTAGAACTACAAAAAAAAATTTTTTTTTAATGAAAAAATGAATTTTTTGATATTTAAGTGATAGAATTGTTTAATGATCCATTAACTCTGGTCAAACTAATTTTATCTTTTACTCATTTTGAAAATTAATATATTTTGGATAGTTTGTTGGTTAGAATAAAAAAACGTCATTAGCAACGACCATAGCAACAACATTTTTTTTTTGTAAAGTCTTCATTAACTAGCTTTTCTTTACAATCAACTGCATAAAAATTTAAACATTCTATGGTTTATTGTGCCAGCTTGGTTTGCAAGTGTTTAATTAAAGTCATCATGCCAAACTATTTATAAGTTAATAATAAGTAGCATTTCATACAACATGCTTTGTTTGCATTTCAACAAAAGATAGTATCCATCTACATATATATTATATGCATATATATAAATAGCGATAGGAAATAAAAAGAACAATGAACGAAAAAGAAAAAGAAAATTTAATGGGTTTTCGAAAAATAGTCTTAAGAACAAGAGTCAAACACCATCTCAACTTGTTCAAGTTCTAAAAAGCTCAAATTTAGATAGTGAAAACAGTTTCTACATTCTTTTTAACTTTAAAATTCTGAAAGATATTATTGAGAAATTATGTCCAAATTGTGAAAGTAACATGTTTATTAATGATGATTCCAAACTTAGAATGGGGTTTTCTTACAAATTAATTATTAGTTGCAAAAAATGTAAATATGAGTTTAACAGATACACTTCAAATGTTCTTTATAAAACTAATTCAAAGCAAGAAAGAGATTTATTTGACGTGTTGTAATAGTTTTTCGTGATAAAAGTTATAATAGCTTTTCATGAAATAGGTAAAGGACATGAAGCTATTAAAGATTTTTCTTGTATAATCTGTATGTCATGTATAAACAAAAATGCGTTCAATAATGCAATGAAAACAATATCAAAAGCTAACCATTCAGCTGGATTACAATCTATGAAAAATGCTGTAGATAAAATTAAAAATAGTTCAACAAATAAAGCATCTACTTGAGAAGCTTTAAATAAAGTTTTTATTGATGGCACGTGTCAAAAACGAGGCCATAGTTCTTTAAATGGAGTAGTAACAGCTTTGAACAAAGGAAGTTGTATTGACTTTGCAGTGCTTAGTAAATATTGCAGAGGATGCCAAATATAGAAAAACAGCATGGATTATCCTATGAATCACTGTTGGAAAGCTAATCATAAGTGTCATCTGAATCATAACAAATCTTAATGAGCTATAGAAAGTGCTAGTGCAGTTGAAATATTTTCTAGATCTGTAGATAACTATGGGATAATTTAAAAATACTATTTGGGTGATGGTGATTCTTCATCATTTAATGATGTTGCTAATAGTAAGCCATATAGTAAATATGGCGTTGAACTGCAAAAAATTAAATGTGTTGGGCATATACAAAAGCGCGTGGGAAATTGTTTAAGAGAGCAAAGAAAGCAAAATATTTGTGGAAAAAAAGTAACAGGTGTTGGATACCTCACCAATAATTCTATAAGCACTATTTTCGTAATGGTGATAAGAGAAACTGCAAACAATTAAAGTTTAAACAATGATGAAAAAGTATACCAAATGAATAAAAGTATAAGAGCTGTTCTAAACCATTGGAACAATTTTCCACACAAAATGCGGCCTCATATCCTATGTCCTAGAGGATTAATTAATTGGTGTAGGTAGAAGAATTGTGAAGAAGGAATTGATAATTACAAGCCTAAAGTAAATGTTTCTTTGTGGATTTATGATATTATAAAGAAAGATTTTGATGAATTATCTAATGATTCTCTTCTTAAAAAAAGCATTAATGGAGAGACACAAAATTGCAATGAAAGACTTAATAACAAAATATGGTCTCGATGTCCAAAAAATATTTTTGTTATAAGGTTTTTGCTTGAAGTAGGTGTTAATTATGCAATACTTTATTGTAATAATGGTTCATACGGTCTTAACAGAGTTTTTAAATTTCATAATATAAAGTTTGACTTGAAAAACTTATTGGCATTTCAATTAAAAGATGCAAAGCGTTCTAAAAACATGCCTAAAAAAGATGATGTCAATTATAAAAAGAAGAGAAAAGTTAAAAGCAGTAAAAAAAAGGTTGGGATAATAATATAAAAGAAACTTCATCATAAAAACCTTATTTATCTGGTGGATTTTAAATTTTTTATGCTTTTGTATTTTATTTTTCTTATTTTCTCTGAATTGCATTTTAACGATACTTAGTTTTACAAGCAACATGATATCTTAATATTGGGTCAAGCAATATACTTCAAATTTTTAGGAGTTATTTGAAATACCTAAATAAAGGGAATGAATTTATAAAAATTTTCGAAAGGCATTGATATTTTGCCTTTTTAGTGTTTTGACATAGTTCTACCCCATGAAAATATTGCAAAAAGCAAAAAATTTTAACCCTATACAGGTCAGGGTTGCCGTATGGCAACAAATAGTTTAATATTACTTAAATTGTATAATTGCTTATCTAGCCCCGTTGTTTTTGATGTAATACGGTATTTAGACTATGCTAACGCAATTAGTAAACAAAGATGGCAGTTTAATGGTATTTTTCATGAGAACTACAGCCTAGATATTTGCTACATTTTTTGGAATGAAATAGATATCTATTTTAGGCCATAAGTGGTGTCAGAACTTTTAGTTTAATATATATTTAATATTTATAGTAAATGTTAATTATAAGCTTTAACTGTATGATGTATAACTTCATAAAAAATATTTTATTGCCGAACGCCAACTTTGTCCATATATATATATATATATATATATATATATATATATATATATATATATATATATATATATATATATATATATATATATATATATATATATATATATATATATATATATATATATATATATATATATATATACACACATATATATATACACACATATATATATATATATATATATATATATATATATATATATATATATATATATATATATATATATATATATATATATACCGATAAAAAGATTATCAACTAATTCAGATTTAATTGAAAGACGAGGTTGCAAATTTCAGGTACCAACAGCCCAAAGTGATATACGATTTGATGAATTTTGACACTAGCCTAATCCTCAAATGAACAAAACAAATGTCAATTGTGCAAGAAAACTGTTCGTATGTTTTGTTTAAAGTACAAAGTTTGTTTAAGTTTAAGCAATGAAAGTAATTGTTCTTATAAGTTTCAAAGAAAGTAGGAACTTGTTTTGGAAAATAATTTTAAAGTAAACTTGTGATGATTTATTTTAATATATTTGTAGTTAAAAAATAAAAGGAGTAAAAGTTTCTCATTGTCAAAAGAAAGTTTTAAATTCTTTTCTAGCTACGGTCTTTTTTTTTTTTTTTTATTCTCCCAGCAGCATCTTCTTGAGTAGCAGGATTTTCTTATTTATTTAATATATATATATATATATTTTAAACTTTGTTTTCTTTTTTTTAAGCCATCCGCACTTATTAGGACTAACTACCTGAGCACATTTATAACATAAGTGTCTCAAGCAACAAATTTTTACTCCCGATGATGATTTTTTTTTTTTTTTTTTTTTTTTTTGATGTTATATAAAATTTTAGCCTTCTGAAAATCTTTTTTTTTGTTGGCATAACAATTTTTACTTTGTCTTTTTTTTTTTGGAATTGTTGGCATAACAATTTTTACTGCTTCACTTGATTGATGTTTCAGAAAGCTAAGCTGGTAAAGAATATGTTTCGGTCATTCAGTAAACCTGCGCTCGATTTTAATTTTAAAAGGTTTTTGAAATTTTTGACTTCCAACTCATGTTTTGAGACCCAAACTTTGCAAAGTGTATGGCCTGTTGTCAACTATCTGGAATGATTAACTGGCTCAATTTCATGTAAAGCCAAGTCAGCAATTATATTTTCACTTTTAACAGCAGAGACTATTATATACCCATAAAACTGATCGGAAGATAAATTTTCGATTACTCCATCCTTTAGAGTAATAAACGGATTTCCGATATCAATTTTTCAGAGAGTAGATTAATTCTCAGAGCTGTTGCGTCGTTTATTAATTTTCAAATGCTGCCTCTTCATTTGATGCTGCTTAGAGTCTCTCCATCAAGAGTTGTTGTCAGGTGACACAGAGGACGTTTATTAGTATGGAGTGTGCAAACCAGCCAGTTTACCTTTTTTCCAAACTTTACTTCCAACCAATGCATTGCTCAGCCTAACCACCTTGTGTTAACACTAGTAGAATCACCAACTATCGCTGTTAAGCTTTTAATAGCACCTTTACTTTTCGAAAATTTTTATACATTCTGAGCAATTACTTCAGCGTGTTTCGTATGTTTTGGAACTTTTTTAGGTGTGAAATGTTTCTCTTTGATTATAGCAGGATAGTATTTAGACACACCTTTGGCTAGTAATTGAAATTTAGTATTATAAATTCTGCCATTAAAAAAAAACACAATAATGGTAGACCTGCTTTGATTATTAAACTTACTAGAAAGAGACTGAAATTTTTATCTTGAGCTCTCTTGACTTTGCTGTGGTCAATAACCAACTTAGTATCATATTTTTTAACTATTTCTGTGTCCATTTATGCTGCCATTGCAATTGCAGCTGTTTCCCATGAGTCTGTTCCATTCCGTATGCTTGCTAACGCTATTTTGGAAATACTTTCATAATTCTTTTTTCCTCGTAAATGTTCCTGATCTTCATTCTGTTGACACATTAGATTGAGTTCAGTATTGCTGTTTGTTGTGAATCATTCATTACTAAATAGGTCATCTGTTTCGCTAAATTCAAATTCACAGTTTTTTTCCTGACTTCTAATTGTTTGTTGCAGTTCTTAAGACGCTTTTTGCTTTAGCTATGGATAAAATAATTAAATTTTCATTAATTGATGTTTGGTAAAATATTGTAAATAAAAATAGTTTTATAAATATACTTTTTATTTGTCATTTCCTTATATATGGAAAATATAAATAGTCGTATGTAAAAAATTCATTTTGAATATAATTAGATTTTGTTATTTTTAAGTTAAAACAGTCAGATATATTTATAACATAACTTAAATTAATGTAATTTTGGAGTTTAACTATTGTTTCTTTGATAACTAATTACTAATTAAAAACATAACTAATTCAAAAAGTCTTCGTTTTTCTTTAATCTTCTTTCTCTAACTTTATGTAGCTTTTTGTTTTCTTTCAAGCCAGCTAATCCAAAATGATGCGGACCAGTTGTCCCTTTTTTAGTCTCTTTGCCCAAATACAAAAACTAACTCTTTCTTAGAAATCCTTTTCTTCTTTTCGCACGTGCAGTTAATATGGGCTTCATTGTTACATTCTGAAAAACAATTTTTTTCTTGACAAGTAAAAATTTGACAATTACAATTCAGTATATCAAACAATTTATCATGTTTTGGCAAAAATCTAACTTTATTCTTTAAGCTTGCTTTTCCCTTAACAACAAAGTGGGCTGCGTTCCATTCATTCACCAATGTTGCAGTAATATAATGTTTAATATGTGTTACAGGATATACAAATAAAGCTTTTGCGTGGATTCATTTACTAATCAACTTTGAGTAAACATCGTTCATTTGTGATTTTATCGGATAATTTCTTTTGTTTATTTCTTGCAAAAACAAACGATATCTATGAACACCTTTAAGCGTTGGTAACTCTGTTGCAAGAACATCAGTTTCAGAACCTAAATATTCCAAAAGTTGTTGTCTGCTTTTTTTTTAGTTCTTGAGGATATTAACTCTGGTATGATTAAATAGCAAAGTTCATAATTTGCAAACTTTTTGTGTCAATTTTTTAATTTTTAAAATTATAATTCTTTTAAACAATTAACATACAAATTATATGTTCGACATTTATAAATTGGCAACTTTATATACGTTTGATGTCATATAGAATTCAACGTGAGTAGGTGTAAACAATTACTTGCGCATAAAAATGCGAGGACGCAAAACAGTATTTGTGGTTTGGGTCAAAGCTAATTACAAAAGATTGACTATAAATATGCAATTTTAAAACACACTTCCCAGTAGCTTAACATAAATTATTTTTATTATTTTTTTTAGTTTTAATGTTAAAAAAATTTTTCTATATACCGGGTTTTTGGAAAAACATTTTTTTCAAAAATTCATGAAGTATGACACAACCTACTTTACATGCTTGCGCTAAAAGTTTAATGTTTTTTTTTTTTTTTTTTTTTTTTTGTATGTATTTAGGTGCTCCCAGAAGTCCTTACGGTCTTATCATAGAGCACCGCGGGAGAGCATTTAACAGGAAGTTCGCGCCTCCTTCCGTACCAATGTCGCTTGTTGGGCTAGAACTGGCGTCGAACCTCGGACCTCTGGGTTCTGAGCCAGAACTCTAACCACTGCGCCACGGCTGTTGTGTGATATTAAAACAACAAGATTTTGTTAAGAGTTTAATTATTTGTGAATTTGGCACGAGCTCCATTTTTGAACACTTTATCTAAATGTCTTTTGTGAGGGACCTTTTCAAAAACTTTTCTTAAGTCAAGCAAGATTGTATCAACATGGTATTTGTTTGAAACTAATTCAGATGCAAAATCAAGTGTTTTCAAGAGATTTGTAACACAAGCTTGATCTTTAATAAAACCATTATCTTGCGTGTCACTGATGTTAGAGAGATCGGTCTGTAATTAGGGAAACCTGTTTTATTTCTTCTTTGAAAAAGTGGTGTAAAATTGGCACAAGACCATTAGTTAAGAATAATTCCAGAATCAAGTAACAGTTGAAACAGAAATACATGTGGTAAGTACTGAGCTCAAGCACTTTATTTTAATAAACGTGAATGTCCTCCATCTAATTAAACTAGAATTAGTTGTGTCTAAATAAAGTTAAATATTTTCAACAGTAGTTGCGTTTATTTTTATTTATCTTTATTTATATTCATTATATATATGAATATATATAAATATATATATATATATATATATATATATATATATATATATATATATATATATATATATATATATATATATATATATATATATATATATATATATATATATTTTATTTATTAATTTATAAGATCTGAAATAACAGCTTTGGTGCCAAAGTTGAAGCTTGGTACTTGATCATTATAATTTTTTTGCACAATTACTGAACTAAATTGGTTGTTAAGTATGTTTGCCGTTTCGGTTTTATTAGTAACACTTTGTTTTGTAGCATTATCTAAGCTTGGTACTTGATCATTATAATTTTTTTGCACAAATACTGAACTTAATTGGTTGTTAAGTATGTTTGCAGTTTCAATTTTATTAGTAACACTTTGTTTTCTAAGATCGGTGAGATGTCATTTTTGACATTTTTTTTTCTGTCGAAGTATGCAAACAAGCGTTTTGGATATTTGTTAGTAAATAAATGTTCAAATATTCAAATCATGTCCTTTTTTGTGTTTCCAGCGCTTTTTTGACGTGGTATAACCACTATATAAAAAATTGGTCTTTTTTTATTGATTGGATAGGATTTTTTACTTTAAGTGTAATAGCATAACTTTTTATATTGGTCTAAGAATGTTGAGAAGCATTGATTGATAGACTTCTAGGAAAAAAAAGCTTTCCAATTAACAATTTGGATGGATTCAGACACATATGGGTATATTTACTTCAATTATAGTTATATTTATGACTGGATGTTTTGCATAATAAATCATTTTCTAGATAATAGTTGCAATAAATAATTGTGTTAGCTTGCTTTGTTAAAGCAAGCGAAGCAGAGTTGGTTATACGACTAATTCTCTCAGAAGATTCGAATATTTCATAATTTAGAGAGTTATTAAATGAGGTCTTAGCGTTTATAAAAGTTGGAAAAGTAATTGGTTTTAAAAGTACTTCATCATGAAACATGTCAATAAATTTTTTACATGGGCTAGTTTTGCTACCATTATAGCATTATTTTGCTAGTATTTTATTATTAATTGCAGAATTTGGAAAAATAAGGTTGCTGTTGTAGTTTTAGTTTTTTTAGAGTTGTTTAAATACAGCAGAAAATGATTGATTCGTTGTTGGAGTTAAAAGAGCACCAGATCTGTTCAGAAGCAATAATTTTTAGGTCAATATTAAGAGATGTGCTTTCAACTTTAGATGAAATAAGGTTTTTAATGACATAGAGTGCTACTCCACCTCCAACATATTGTAAATTTTTATTTGAATTATATAGATGATATTCTTCGAAAATGCAAATGGAATCATGACGAAACCATGTTTCAGTTATATGATATGCGGCTTTTTATTTTTGACACGTAATTGTATTTCAGAGAACTTGACTGTTAAAGGAGGTCGAGTTGGTATATTTGCATTTAAGTTGCTTATAAAATAAATTTTTATCATTTAGTTGAGACTAATTGCTGTTGGTTTGGAGATTTAAATGTTACTTTTTAATGATGAGGAATTTGCAGATGCATTTTTGAGTGTGTTCTATGCTTTTTTATCGGAAAAGAAGTCTTTACAAAAGCTTTCAATGAAAACGGTCTTTTATTTTAGTTAAATTTTATTTTAGTTAAATTTGCTAATTTTTTCAAGTTCATTTATTACTTTTTTTAACTTTTGATTCGGGTAAGTTTGTTCAGCTGGTGTGCGATCTTTTCCTATGAAAATGTTTTTGCGGCAATGTATTTGCAAGATTGTTAAATAATATCATATCATAACGTATAACTTAATTTTTTAATTGAAAAGCTAGATAAGCTGGATAAAACTCGGATATATTTTATGCAAAATAAATGAAGTTTTATGCAAAGTAGATGATCTCGATTTTTGCTTTTATGACTAATTCTACTTGAGCAGTATCCTTGTCTATAATTTCATCAGTATTTGCAATCTTTTTTTATAGGACCCTAACTAAACAATATTTTTTGCTTTATTCACGTGTAATTTTCCATATATTATAACTGCTTGCAAAAATGAAGCATTTGCAGATTAGCCAATTTTTATTAAAAAATTGGCTTTACTATAATTTAATTGTGATAATAATGTATTGACGCAAATGGATTTAGGTTTTTTATTTTCCTCCTCAAGTGACTTTACCTTTTGAATAAGATTGTTAATAACGTTGCAAACTTCACTAACCAAGGTATCAATGCATTTTGTAATACCTAAGGCTTTTCCATCACAAAATGGGTAATTCCCTTTTTTAAGACATTTAAGTGTTTTATTTTTGATAAAATCTATATTATTGATATTAGAGGGTTACCACTTCAAATCAGTGGATTACCTTCAGTAGTGAATACTTTTTTTATATAACGAACTTTATTAGCACAAATAGAACTGTTAGTTTTTAATGTTTTTTCTATATATATATATATATATATATATATATATATATATATATATATATATATATATATATATATATATATATATATATATATATATATATATATATATATATATATATATATATATATATACATCAATTCAATTCAAGTATCAATTCAAGTCAACATTGATGACTTACGATTGTTTAAAAGCAGCATTGGACAATTTTGGCCAATATTAAGTTTAATAAAAAATGTGGAAAACAATGTTCCACACAATAAAACCCCATTTTTAATCAGTCTTTTTTATAGTAGGTCTAAACCAAAAGATCGTCATGAGTTTCTAAAAATGTTTGTTAATGAAAGAATTGCTTTATTTGATTCTGGTATTAGTATTAATGGTAAATTATGTAAGTTTGCTATATCAGCTTTTATATGATCATTAACAGAAGAAAATAATGGACATAAAGCCTATTAAAAAATGTAAGGCAATATTTAATGGCCTAAACTTGATTTTTTTTAAATTTTTTATAATATATTTCAATATATATATTATTGATGCTTTTTCTATTTTTTTTTTTTTTTTAAGATAATAGCTGTGGCAAGTAAAAGTGGCCAGACTTTAAAGTAGGCTGTCCGGAGAATGTCCTTTGTGTTATTCACTAATAACCTTTGCTGTAAACTTAACTGAACTTGTATTACCAGAAATGACAATGAAAGTAACTTTGTAAAACAAATTAACTAACACTTGTTTGAAAGAAGTTTTTATTTGGAGGGGGTTATTACTCTACTTTATTAATTACTTGTGTCTAGTTTAGTAATTACTAATCTATTTGTTATCAAATAGTTAATATTTAAATAAAATTTATTTATTTATTAACTACATATAAATAAAAAGTTAATAAATAGATAAATAAAATTTGTTAATAAATAGCTTTAAAAAAAATTCAAAATGTTTCTGAAATTACATTAAAGAAAATATTTTTTGTTTACCTGCTGGATTGTTAAAAGTCTTAAATTAATTCTTAGGAGCTGTAAAAAGAAGTCCCGCAACAACTTCAGCTACTAAATCAGGTTTTTAAAATAAGATTCTATGTTTTTTGCGTGGTGCATTAGACCGAAATTGCGAACAAAAAGTTAGACAAGACCAAAAAAACCAAACAGGCCAAGCAAAAAGTGGTGCCTACATCAAATTTTCCAATGCCATTAAATAATGAGGCATTTCTTAGTTAAGAAGATGAATACTATTGTTAAGTAAAATAAACATTTTTATTTACAAATTTATTATCTTTATTTCACCATACTTAATATATTTTAAAATATTTTAATTTTTAAACTCACTAGAGTAAATTTTTTGTTCAAAGGGGATTACTGTTTCCATATTTTACATATTCATTCCCTTTTACAATAACCTCTTGTATATGAGATTGTGGATGAGAATTTAAACCGTTATATTAAATATTACCAGTGAATAAAGTAAGATTAATTTTATTATTTTAATATTATTTGTTTCAGTTTTATTTTTTAAAGAAATCTAAAACATAAGTTCTGGAGTCTGTCTACTGTTTAATTTATGTTTGATTATACTAAATTTAATTAATTATAAACTTTAAAATATAAAGTTATTGATGGAAATCTAAATTAACTTGGTATTTAACCGGTGAAGCAGATGAATAAAGTCAAGGACTGCTTCAACAATTCCGTTCAAACATGCTTGTAAATTAATGTTACGTTTATGATTTAATATTATTTCATTACAGGAAACCATTTTCAACCAGGGTTTTATTTCATAAATGTTGACCATGATCCAAATATTGCCATGGGTTTAAGATAGTTGTTTGATTTGCAAACTGGATTTAAATCATATTTTCTTTAAATATATTTATTTGTTCTTTATACGCTTACAAATAATTTATTTAAAAAATTTGTATATTTATTTACTAAACCATATTATTTCAGTCTATTCTTTGACTTTTTATATTTATTGAATGTGCAAACTATATTTTAGTGAATCAAATTATATTTTTATTGATGTGTTCTGTCTCTGATTCTTTCTTTTTCAAATGTGCATTTGTGTCTTAGGCTTATGGTTTGCAAAAGGGTTACGATTGCCCTTATGCTGATGTGGGTTTTACAGTTTTACTTTCAACCTAGCATTTACGTATCTCATTTTTAAATACTATTTTATTTGTAACCTAAAATTAAAATTTATAATAATTTTTTTAATGAAGCAACATTTTTTTTTTATTGCTCATAAACCCATCAAGCATTTTTGAGGTTACTGTATATGAAGTTTTATTTTTTAAAAAAAGCACGCGATATGACTTTATTTTTATATAGCTTTTTTTTAAAGTTATTTCCATAGCTTTTCAAATTAAGCAATGTTTTTATTGTTTTTATGTTTTAAATTATGCTTAAATAATAAATTTAAATTTATATTTACTCAATGCAGATACACTTAAAATCTGAAGTTATTTGTCCATGACTAGTGACCGGACTATTTCAAACGAAAACGTTTTTAAGGGCTGAGAAGTTTAGTTTATTATCTTTGTTGTAATAGATCTAAACTTGACTGTTTTAATATTTTCATTATATATCATTGCCTGCTTTTAAGGTGAAAGTTGAAAGTCTACAGACTGCAATGTAAATCAATTTACATTATATGGTTTCCTGAATATATTTAGTTTTTAATTGAAATGAGAATAAACTGAACTTATAGATTTGTTTAAAATAAACTATTTTATATTTTAAACGTTCGCTAAACAATAATCTATAGATGCAAATATATTTTATATTATGTTTTAGTTAAAAAAAATTATTGTTTCTTTAATATTCATGTTGTAATTGTAAGTTGCAATCTTAAAATGATTTTTATTATAACTTCTGATTAGTCTTTTTGTTCGACGAGCTTAAGCCTTGCCACGTATAACCTAATGGTTTACGTTTGGGGTAGTATTTTTTGGTAGTAGGAGAATTTTAGTATAATAAATTCATATTTTGTCTATAAATCTATGCAACCTAAGTCAAAAGGTATTTGATGTGCCTTCCGGGCATCGGCACGATTTGCATTTTTTTATGAGTAAAAATTGAGCTGAAAGATGTAAAAAGTTTTGCTAACAATAAGTGGTTCTGTTCAAATAAAAATACAAAAATAATTATATGTTTATTAATGGATTCAAATCTTAGTCAAAATTTATTACAGATTGTATGCTATTTCGCTGTGGCTTTAGCATCAGTTAACCGCTGACGGACCGTTGTTCAAACGTTGTCAATTAGCCGCCATCAATCCGCTGTCGAACCGCCTTCAGTTTTCCGCTAACGGACAGATGTAAATACGGTGTGCAAACCAACGCGGCAACGCAGCGGGTGGCCGACGTTGGCACGGCATAAGTGCCGACTGCAGTTCGTTGTATATATATATATATATATATATATATATATATATATATATATATATATATATATATATATATATATTTATGTATGTTTTTGTATATACGTTTTGAAATTGTAATAAATAAGTCTATATTAAATATTTTTGGATTTTACCGTGCTCTTGGACATATTTTCCAACAATAATTATATCGTCGAGGTAAGCAAAAATGTTTTCCGGTTTATTAGTCTAAATAAATTCATCCATAACCCGCCTAAAAATTGGTACAGCATTTGTGCAACCAAAAGGTAAACGTTTGAACTTGTGTAGTTTGCTATTAGATTCGAATGCATTTAGCTCGTTATCTTAAGTTCGTATTTTTACCTTATAAAAAAACCGATGTAGGTCAATTGTGCTAAGTACTTATGAGCAGCTATCTTTAGTATCAAACTGTCAATTTGGGCTGTTGGATAGGAATTGAATTGAGTGTGTAGATTGATTTTTTTCGAATAACCAATCACGAGACGATTTTTGTTTTCTTATTTTACGACAAAAGATTGCGCACGCTTAAGATTACGGCTCTCTTGAATTATATCTTGCTTTAACATACGGCTTATCTCGTCATTTATAAAGAAGATGTTTTGGGGAAACCGTCGTGATGTTGTAGTGACTGGTTTAATTTTGTCAATATCAACTTCAGGTATCAATTCATTTGTAGTACACTTCATGCTGTTTTTCGCCAGACAAAATTTTGGGCGCTCTTTATTTCCATTAAAGTTTATAGTAATTGAGATATGTTGTGTTAACACGTCCATTACGGTAAATAGCAGTGATACCAAGTTGTCTACAATGAGGAATAACAATGAGCCTTGGTAAATACTTTTAACTTTTAATGTCATAATCTGCCAAAGATACTTTCTAGGTAGATCGAGTATCATTAAAAAGGCTCCAATATTGAACAAGCTCTGATTTAAAAAATTTTTAATTGGAGCCAGCATCTATTAGTGCCTGTGTTATGAATTTGTTGAAATCTGTTTATTAAAAATTAGGGAAATGGAACTTTGTTCTGTAATTATAATGATATATGGTACTGAATTTATTAAGTGTTTCCACTGTTCACTGCATTCTACTTTGGCAGCTGCTTCTTTTTCAACTGTCGCGTGTTTTCTTTCAGCGTTTGTTATTGTTCTTGAGAAGAAGGCCACGAGTCTGACTAATTGAAGTAGCGTTCCTCCCAGTGTTGCGTCAGTGTCATCTGTTGCAATAGTTAGCGGAATTTGATGTCTGGGGAGGCTAGAAAAGCTTTTACAAGTTTAACTTTAACTTGTTTAAATTGCTTCTTTTGCCTGTGGGGCAGAAGAAGCATTTAAAAAGTTTATTAAAAAACTTTAAGCCCATCGTTGGAAATTTGTCTCTTGTTCAAGTAAGTGGTAGAGTAAACTCGGTATAATTGTGTATCAACTTTGCGTAGTAGACAAAAAACAGTTATACGGTTTAATTCTTAAAGGTATTATATATATATATATATATATATATATATATATATATATATATATATATATATATATATATATATATATATATATATATATATATATATATATATATACATTATAAAAACATAATACAAACATGTTAAAGTTTGCATATCTTTAAATATGCAGTTTTAATTTTTTTCACTATAGTAAATGCATAAACAAATTGAATTACAAGAAGAAGTGATAATAAAAGAATCAAAAAAGATTGAATCTTAAAAGGAAATAATTACGACAAGAAATCGCACTATTGGTTGTTTCGAGAGCACAGGTACAGAATACTTTATTTCAATTTTTGTGCTAAAGAAACTAGTAGTTGAACTTTCACTACAACTGTTTTCAAACTTTAGATAATTATTTTTTATGTAATAAGTTATTTTAGGAAGATATCTAAGTTTAATCAAAATTTACATAAAATTGACCTGTAAGTAAAATAGTTTTTGTGTAAAATGTGTAAAAAATACACCAAAAATGTATATTTTAGGTGTTTACATAAATTGTAAATAGATTTTTCTGCATTACTTTAGAGGGTCTATTTTATCAAAACCTTATGGGTAAAATTGATAGAGATATAAATGAAGTTTATGCAGAAAGTTGCAATCAGAAAAATAATTTGTCTATTAGTAATGTTTACTAATGACTGTCATGTATATATTTGTTATGACAAAAATATACATGAGAGTGGCAATGGAGGAGATAATTTTTCTAATCAAGTTAATAATAATCAAAATGAGAGTGGTTTTAATGAACGTTTTTTTAAATCAGACTAACAAAGATTTTTTTTTCAGTTATGTTAATAATTCGATTTCTACTAATTTTAAATATAAAAGATTTTTGATGCTAATTAACTTGTTTGTTTGCAGTAAAATACTGAATTTATTATTCTATAATTTTTTGTTAAGTTGCAATTTGAAAAAAAAGTAGAATTTTGTTATTTCCATGTTTATGCAGGTAATATACTTCACATTGATTTTATTATTTTTTACCTTTATTGTTTGTAGCATTATGTACATATATTTTACATACTTTTAATTTTTACAAATATAGATTATACTTATGTTGTGCAAAATACTTTTACTGATATGTGCATTATTTTTTGTTATTTTTAGTGTTGATTTAGAAAAAAGAAGGTTTTTAGAAAAAAGAAACAACAAAAAGTTCAAAAAATTCTTGACAAAGTTGTTAACTATTGCTATTCAGAGTGGTAGCCCTCTCATTAAATACAGAATATTAGACTAAACACTTAATTAACCATTTGTGATAATGAGCAAACCTTATTCAACTAACCAATTTGCAGCTCTAGCAGCCAACTAACCTGGCTTATGTTAGCTGCTTCTCTAAAGCTTGATGCTAGTATATTGAAACATATAGTCACAATCAGCATCCTTTTCACCTGCGTATCTGCATTTGAAAACAATGGTTTTACTTTAAAAGCGAATCTCTCTCGAGCCAAGCTCAGGGTCTCACGGTGTGACACCAGCTGACAAGAGCAGTGTTTTTTTTCTTTTTGTTTTTGTTTTTTTAACATGTTTATTTTACAAATACAAAGTATTTACAATTGGCCAACCACCGTTTGGCAATTAAAGATATACAAATATAAATGTCGTAAACATAAAGTCTAAAATAAATAAGAGATAAATCTAAAATATTGTTACATTAAAATTTGAGACATGATAAAAATAAATACAAAGTACACTATAGAATAAAAATTATCCAAGAAATAAACCTTCTATATTCTCTCAATTAAAATAATATATATATATATATATATATATATATATATATATATATATATATATATATATATATATATATATATATATATATATATATATATAAAAATATATATATATATATATATATATATATATATATATATATATATATATATATATATATATATATATATATATATATATATATATATATATATATAAAAGTATGATAAAAACAAGATTTGTATAAGGTTGAAGAAAATAATTAATTGTTTGTAGTTATAGGAAGCTCGCAGAAGACTAGGGTCAGCCTTGTCATCGAGTACCTTTTAGACGTATAATACACAAAAAAATCAGTTGTATACGTGGTAAATATGTATGTGGTACATTTGTGCCTTAAAGTTAATAATGTTACTATCTCCTTTTAGTATTATTTTTATTGTTTCCTTGAAAAGTTACATTTTTTGTTTTTATTAGGGTTGTTTTATATTATTTTTATTTTTAAGTTTAAAATTGGAGTTTAAAAAAACTCCTTGTAGTTGTTGAACTTAATTATTGTAGATTTTAACTTTGTTTTCAGGGACTGTTTGTTGTTTAAATTTATTAGCGACTCCTTTCTAGAAATTATTTTGTTAAATAAATAGGGACCATGATGTTTTATTGAAAATTTTGAGAGTTTAAATTTTTCAAAGGGTATCTTAAAGTTTCCCGTTGCTCTTGTATTGTATTTTTACGTTGTTTTCAAAAAAGTGTGCTGTAAAATGTTCTGGAACCAGACTTAGTTTATATTTAAACATAAAAAGTATATTTTGATAAATATTAATTTGAAAAATATTTAAAACGTTCATTTGCTCTAGTAGCATGAGTAATTTTTTTTTGTGTTGAACACTAGTCTTGAGGCGTGCTTTTGACGCAGATAAAGCGGTTTTAATTTAGTTATCTGAGTACTGCCCCATGCTATATTGGCATACATAAGATAGCTATGTATGAATAAAAAATAAATGAGTATTAGACTTTTTTGTGTCAAGAAAGCTCTTGCCTTATAAAGTAAACCTATGTTCTTTGATATTTTTGTATTTATATAGTTGATGTGGGGCTTCCAAGAGATGTGTTTATCAATTTGAACACCTAAAAACTTTGTATTTTGAGCTCTTTCGATGATTATATTTTCTATATTAATTGTCGGTAGGTTAAGGGGAAGCTTTTTAATTTGTTGAGTAGAGTGGAATATAATATATTTAGATTTATTTATATTGAGTTATTGTTTGATTTAAGCCATATATTATATTTTTTTAGTTCATTATTGGTTTTTTTAAATAAGTCTTCAATAGTCTTTGATGAGAAAATAAATTTGTATCATCGGCAAACATTATAGTTTTGAAAATATTAGAGGCATATGGGAGATCTTATATGTAAATAAGAAACAAAAGCGTCAAGCGTTGTTCGAAACCAATAAAGCTATTATCACTGCAGTCAATAAAAATACCATAATTGTAGATCCAAAACCTAAAATTGCTTTTGTTGTCGGCCTTTCCAAAATTTTCTAAAAATAGTCAGAGGCAAAATTTAGTCCAATGTATGCTAGAAAAACATAACTATAATTTTGCTTTTTTAGTGGTTAATCATTTCACAATTTATCATTAAAAAAATTCAATAATACCTTTAGTTTAACTAAAATAGCAACTGAACCAAATAAATTGATTTTCATTAAGTTTGACTTGAATGAGTACCGCAATGATCTCTTAATTGATGCAAAACGACTCGCATCATTAGATGAATTCAAATCTGTATACATTCGTTCAGATCAATCATCTCTCAAACAAGAAACGTTTAAAACGTTATACCAAACATGCAGAATAATTAGCATAAGATTTTTTTGACAAATCTTTTTGATTTGTTGTCCACAGCAACAAAATCAAATACATTGATACATCTTAAACTGTTAAAATTAACGGAAGAGTTAGAAACCTATTTCTCAAATAGAAATCAGCAACTAAAACCGTTCAGCCGCTTATTAGTTCTGTATCCTTCAACAAGATTAGCTCTTTTTTTAATTATTATTTTTGTTAGTTGCCCAAAGAAGGTCTTACCGGGTTATCAATGAGCACCGCGGATGAGCATTTAATAGGAAGTTTACACCTCCGTCCTAATCGATGTCGCAAAACTTGCGAAAAGGTAGAATTTGAACCACGGATCCTTTGAGTCAGAGGCAAGTGCACTTTCACTGCGCTACGGCTGCTCATGCTCTTCATTAATATTACCTCATTTTTTGTGTTTTTACACCAATGCAAACATCCTCAATCGAATTAAATTTGTCAAACTCACCTTACTTGACAACTTTATTGAAACTATTTTCATCACTGTAAAATGGTGCAACAACTAACTTTTTTTTACAATTTACATTCTCTAGTTTTCATGCAGTTCAATAATAAATGGGATTTATAAAAAAGTTCAATATTAAATGGGATTTATACTGGCAATGTAATGAAGATAAAGAGGTCACTGTTTTAAACAATTCATGTGATAAGCGCTGAAAAGTTTTCTTTTTAAAATGGAAAGCAAATTTATGTAACTTTCTGCAAATAGAAGTAGTTCAATAACCTTTATTCAATAGTTTTAAAACAGCGATTGCTTTAAAACTGCTTGATGATTTTAAAAGTGCTGAATGAGCAGCACTAGATCGTTTAAGCTATCATAGTGTGCCTGATAGGACACTTAATGGTTCTGCCAGTAAACTGCTTTTACTGCTAACTATATATAGATAAACGTAAAAAAAAATATTTTTTTTATCAGCCAACTTATGACAAATTATCTTTTTTTTAACAAAATGATTTATGCGTTATAAAAGAATGTTACAAAAACTGGTGTTATAAAAAAAAAACTTTAATGTTTGTTTTGTTCATATTTCTAATGTTAACAAAGAATTTTTTTTCTAGTAAAGTAAAGTTAAAAATTGAAATAAAGTCGTTATAGTTTTACACAATAGATAATTCCGATGACCAAGTGCAATTAAATAATATGTAACAAAAGAAGCGCTGAAAGTTAAAATCAACCGAATTGAATCTAAGATATATGAAATATTAAAATAATAATTAGGATAACTACACCTGAAAATATCTAAATTATAAATTTAAAATTTATTTATTTTTGCTTAAATTAATGAAATTTTGTTTATTTTTATCTATATAAATAAAATTTAATTTTGTCAAAATAGATTATTAAATAAAAAATATTTAATAATCTATTTTGCCTAAAATATATACTTTTTAATTCCGTTAAATTACGCCATAAGAAAACAATATGCAAATTTTTTTAGCGTAGGTAAGAATTATTTGATTTATTTGATTAATCCATAAAAAGTTAACTGTTTAAAAATCAATTTTTTTAATGTACCTGAATTTTTTATGATTGTATATGTATATATATATATATATATATATATATATATATATATATATATATATATATATATATATATATATATATATATATATATATATATATATATATATATATATATATATATATATGTATACATATATATATATATATATATATATATATATATATATATATATATATATACATACATATATATATATATATATATATATATATATATATATATATATATATATATATATATATATATATATATATATATATATATATATATATATATATATATATATATATATATATATATATATATATATATATATATATATATATATATATATATGTTCGTAGAACTTCCTGGTATGGGATTGAGATTCTGTACTACATGGTTTCCAAAAAAAAGTTAATATGAAAAAGTAAATTTTGAGTCAGAAGTGTTAGATGAATTTTTTAAAGAAACAAAAATTTTTTAACAAGCTATTGCAGTAAAATGCAGAAGTCAGTATAAATGGCAACGAAAATATTTTTTTTTTACATACGGAAAAGTCTAATAAAAAAAATACAATAAATCAAATCTCAATTGACCAAGCAAAAACTAATTAGTAAAATTCTGGATTTAAAAGACAAGAAAAAAGAGTTTAGAGTTTTAATTTAATAGGTTAGGAAAATTTTAGCCAGGAACAATGTTATTGGAGAGGACTGTATTAAAAACTAATTAGAAAAAAATTTACAAATGAAGTTGAGATAAAATCACGTTGCCTATATCGTTTTAATAAATTGTTAATTAAAGAGTTTAACTGGAGTGGCTAAGTGGTAAAAAAAACATGACAATACACATTAGTATATATATATATATAGGATTTAACTTATTTTAACTTCAGCAAATTTATACCTAGGTCATTACCTTGATTATAAATTAATATTATTTCTATAAAGAAAAATTTAATTTTTTTTTAAAAAAATCAAAGCTGAAAAAACTTTTGTAAATAACAATTAAAAAAATTTTGCCTTACTTATGCAATTAGTTAACTCAAAATTATGTCCATCACATTTCTTCTTACAATTGCTTGATTTATTCATAATTCCATAAAAAGTAGAACAAGTAGAATTAATATTGACTTTTGCCAGTAATGCTAAATGAAAACTAAATTAAAGGAATAAAAAAAAAATGAATATAACAATATATATTAAATATATTGTTTCATTTTTCATTCAGTTTCAAAGGCTATAAATAATATAATATAAAGTGTTTTAAAATAGGAATGTTTTGAAAACAAAAGACGGTTATGAATAATAGTGATAAAGTATCTATCTACATCTGTCGATTGGTTCTAACAAAATAATTTAAATATATTTATCCATATAGTATTACTTTCGGGAACAGATTTTACATTAAAATGGGTACTTACGAAGACAATAGCAGTAACGGGGACATTTTAGTGTACTCGATAATCTTTTGTCCTCGTAAGTAGCGTTTTTTTTTTGTAAAAAAAATGTCCCGTAAATAGTTTCTATGCAAACCGAAAAGTACATACATCGACTGACAAATAGCCTGACTCGCAAGGGAGTGCTGGTACATCGGCTGAGGTTTTGGTTTGGCCAGGCAGCAAGGTCAGGCTTAGGGTTAGAGTTAGGGTTAGTTATATTAAGATGGTCCTATACTAATAAAACCAAAATTTTAAAAATTCATTCATATTTTATGATTTTCATATAAGAAATAGTATTTTAAATTTAAAGCACAGTAAAGAAAAATAAAATAAAAAAATTTTTTTTTGGTTTAAATTGGACCCTTAATTTTTGGTTTTAATTGGACCCTTAATATGGACTACGCGCTGCGATAAACAGCCTGTAAACTAATAATGGTATGATCATAAATTTTTCACAGCTTTTTAATATCAGATGATTACACTCACCCTGCAAAGATCAAACAATTTAACAAACTATTGAAGCTTTTGTAAGAAAACCAGTTAAAGGCCTAAAAAAAGCCCCAAAAATGCTTAGAACCTAGACCTTATTTTTAGAATTAGTTCACTAACATTAATTATTTTGGTAATGTGAATGTGCATATATATAATAAACAACTCCTGAAAATTTCAACACAATCAAACAAACCAATCTCAAGATATTTATCGCAGCGTGCAAAAAACTCATATATTGAGAAAAACAATAATAAAGATTTTTAATATAAAAAAAAAATTTTAATATAAAAAAGGTCAAAAAATTATTGAAAACAAAACGACTTGAGCATTACTAAAAACACAGAAAAAAGAAAAATATGAAAACTCTAATAATTGAAAAAAATTTACCAAAATTATTCAATCAATGAAAAAAAGCTTGAATATAAAAAGATAATAAACAATAACTTCGTTAATAAGTACAATAACTGCCTTAAAATAAATTTAATTAAAAAAGTAACAAAAAACTAATATCTAAAAAACTCCTGCTTCATAAGATACACCTTCACTTTCATTTACTATATCTGTAAAACCTTTTCGCTCTGCACGAAGCAGCTTTCTCTTTTGTTTTATTGTGTTAAGCAACTTTTTTTCCATCATCTTTATTCTTTCTTGGTCTATTTTGGTTCAGTACTGAGGCAAATGTACCTGGTGTAACATTTAAATATTCAAATATGTTTAATATACCTTTTGACTATAGATTTCATAAAACAATCTACAATTCCAGAAACTTCCATAGATCCAACAGAAACTTCGTGATTATTTAAACAATCATGGGTTTCCAAAAAATTTTCATAAATTTTTTGCATATTTTTGAAAGAACTTGATAGTCAACACATTTCACTGAGTCACTAGCAATAACAGTAACAACACCATTAAGTGAGGAATGACTCCTTTTTTGCCAAGTTCCATTACAGGAAACAACAACATCAGCTATTACATTAATATCAAAACCATTTGGTTGGATATCGTTGTTAAGAAATCAAAATTCATTTACTGCATTATTCATTTTCACATCAGCTACAATTTAATATATGATATGAATTTTATCTTGAACATCATTAGATGCTTTTATGTTCATTGGAGGAGTTAAGTTCATTAAACCACAAAATTTTTCCAAACCAGAATGACTTTTTTTTATCTCTCTCATTGCAACAACAAATCTACAATTTATTTCAAATAGTGACATTCCTGGACTTTCCTTTTCAATCTCTATGCTAGAATAAAAAGACTGATTCCAATCGCATGAAGGTGTTGCACAAGAAATATTTAAAAACACTGCCAAGCCTTTCTTTTTTGATAAATCAGTTGAGATTTTAATTGAATTGTTATGGCATTAAGGACAATGTCCAATTAAAGTAACAATTGATTTTAAAATGTCTATGTCAATAACTATAAAGTATGAAAGCAAATTAATTGAATCATTAATTTTTGCATTACTTTTTTTACTGCTATGTGATAAATTTTTTAAAAACGTTGATGTCAAGATTTTTAATTGAGTTAAGTTAGTGATTTCCGATTAAGAAATTAAATTAATGCTAATTGTTGATGCTGAGGAAAATTGATTTCCTTTAAAGTTTTTTTTTTTTTGAAAATCCTGTTACCGCCTGCTTTCCTTCTCAATTTTGAATCACGTTTAATTTTTTCCATATTAAAAACAAGCACAAAGCAAATAAAGTATAACACGAGGCTGATAGTTTTTCTATAAGTAATATATGTAAATATAGTAATTGTACTTAAAGGTCATGGCTTATTTAGAAAAATAAACATGAAACAGTTACTGTCACCAATGTCAAAAACTTATAGTAAATGGCGCAACACTCTAAAACACCTAATTTTTAATAAAAACAACCCGTTGCTAAGGCTGTTGCTAAGAAAATTATTTATTTTCACTACGAAACTTGCTATTTTAGAGCATTTTTAAATTTACTCACTATGATGATCTATATATATTTAGAATGTCGAATGTTTGGGCTTCAAGAATATGCGGTTTTTGAAAATTCGATCTTTTTGATTTTTTTCAGTATATGATCACCTTAATGTAAATAATTGTTTTTGTAAATATATACATAAATATATAAAATATAATAGATAATAATTAAATAAAAAAATAAAAATATTTGAAAAAATAAATTTTTTGAAGAAATTAATAAAGATAAAAATAAATAAATAAAAATTGGCATAAATTAAAAATTATAAAAAAAAAACATATATAAAAAATATAGTAAAAATAGAGAAATAAAAATTGCGATTAATGGGGAAAAATAAAAAAATGTACCCGTAAATATATATATATAAATATATATATATATATATATATATATATATATATATATATATATATATATATATATATATATATATATATATATATATATATATATATATATATATATATACAATTCATTTAAATAGTTATATAATTGAACTTTGATGTACTAAAAAAGATTCATCTTTTTTTTTAAGTTTTTCAAATGTCAATTCGTAATCATTTTAAATCAATTGAAGAGCCTTTACATGCAACATATTATCTTTTGCATTTGTTACTTTAACAAATTACACCCACACAAGAGTGTAGTACATGAGTTGTGATTTAAAGAAGACGTTTAATACTATTTTCTTTTTCTGATGATCGAGATTCTTAGATTCTCTTTTAAGAATGCTAAGTTTTTGATTTGCTTTGTGACAGACTTGAGTAAGATTTTTATTAATATTTTATTTGTTGTTTATCGTTATTCTATGTAGTTTGACACCATTTTCTTCCCAAATTTGATAACAATCAATATGTGCCCAGGTTGTTTCATGTTTATGTCCTGCAACGATTAGATAATTTTTTTTAGGATTAAGTTTTCAACAGTTTTTATTAGATAACATTTTTTAGGATTAAATTTACAATCAGCTTAGTATTATTTTTAAGTTTATTGAATTGAACGTCAAAATTGAAACGCCTATATCTATTATATAAAAAGTAGTGTAATCTGCAAATTTACAAACTCAGCAGTTTTTCATTAGAAAGAACATTCACTAATATATATTAAAAAGATAGTGTCAAAAATAATATATTAAAAAGATGGCGTCCTAACACCGCATCTTGCGTGACACCTCGTACTACTTTTGAATAAGAGCAATAAAATGTGTTTGCTTTTCTTCTTTGGTGTCGATTATCTGAATAGCTTTTAATAAAACTTTTGGTTAAAATGTTTCAATTTCAAAACATTCACTCATGATTTAATGAAACAAAACCCGCAGATAAGTCAGCAAAACCTTTATTAACAAGGGAAATTTTCCACTTTTCAAGTAGTGTAATAAAAGTATTTTGTGTGCTAAAATCTTTTCGATAACCAAAAGGGAAGGAGATAAACAAATTGATATGAATTTGAGATAGTAATAACCTTTAAAGCATCTTTGAAATACAGAGTAAAACAATGTTAGGTATATAGTTCTCGTATAGCAATGAATCATTTGTCTTAAAAATTCGGCGTTAAAGATGCTTTTTAAAATCCGTTTGAATAAATGTTGTTTATTACCACATCATAATTCTATATGTTTAAAAATTCTTTTTAGACATCAACCTTCACTAAGCTTCATTGTCTAAGGAATTCCATCTAGAGTATTACTTTTTCTTGGATTGAGTTTGTTAACTTCATTCTTTTTTAAAAAATTCATAAAGGGGTTATTGATTATGCAATTATGTTTTATCAGAAGAACACTTTGGTGATATTTATACTTTGCTCTTATATCTTCAATGGTTATAAGATTAGTATCAGATTCTTTAGGTTTAATATTTACGCTTTTATTAAATAATTTTTTAAAATTTTGTTGATTTAGAAAAAAGAAATGGTTTTATAGTTTTCTAGAATATTTTGTTATCAGTAAGGTTGTTTACTTTAATATTAATAAAGAACAGTTTTCGCTATTTTGTACACAACTTATTACAAAAATGTTTATGTTTTATGAATAATAACTTAACAATATCTTGCTTAGTTTTGTGATACTTTGTTTCCAACTCAAATTGTTTCATAATTGTTTTTCAAAGTTGCAAGAATCATTTCTGATTTTATCGGAGCATGCATGTTTATAATTTAAAAAAGATGATTGTTCAAAATTTTTATAGCTTAAATACTGGTTGCATTTTAACACATTTTCGAGTTCTTGTTCAAAAAGGAAATTATCGAATTTTTTATAATCTTTATATATCATTTTTTTTTTTTTTTTTGGTGTGAATGAACATTTTATAACTCTTACAATAAATTTATGAAAATCCGATAAGCCAAGAGAAAATGCTCTAGTACTATAAAAAAAAGTTAGGCTGTTCGTAATGATCAAGTCTACAGCTTGGATAATTTATATTTTTGAAACAAACGTTTACATTAACAATGTAATTTGCATTGTAATCCTTCAAAAATTCTTATTAACATTTTTCTGAGTATTGCATATTAAAACCACCAACAATAATAAAATCATCGTATTTTAGTGAATAAAAATCAATAGAAAGACCCGTGTTTAGTAAATAATAACTATCATCTTGGCTTGGAGGATGAAATATGTTGCTAATACTAACCATTTTGATTGCCTTAAACTGACTTCAAAATAAAAGCCTTCAAAGTCTTCTTTAAACTAAAATTAGGAAGTATACTTTTATGTAGGTCTTGTTTAACATATGTAACTATTCCTACTCCATTTTTGTTTTAGTTTTTCTATAAGGAATGACATAACTTTCAACCACAAACTGCAATTTTTGATATGAGGAATATAGTTTAGTTTTTTCAAATTCTAAAAATAAAAATTACTTTATATACCTGCTCTCATTATTGGTATTATATCTCCTTTAAAAGTAGTTAAGTTTAAGTGGACACATCTATAAAAGTTTATTAATAGCACACCTTTTTATTGTTTGAAAAATTTAATAGCGTCTTTTATTTGTATTTCAAAGTATGGTTAAACAGTGAAAATTATTTGCAGGTGAAAACTTTATAATAAACTTTTATTTTTTAAAGTATGTCAACTATCGTAATAAATGTGCGCAATTATTTTTCTATTTTTCTTAATTTTTAACTATGTTAAATAACTTTGTTTATATAACATAATTAAAAACACTTTGTACAAATTGTTAAACTGAGATCGAAAATTTGTGTTAAATGCTATGTTTCTCAAACAATAAAATACAAATTGTGTTTGATGACCATAAGTTTAGGGAAAAGTTAAAAAAACTCAAACGTAAAATGTGTTTGCTGAAGTGCAGAAGTGCAATTTTTATTTTAAAAAATAAGAACCACAACACATGGTTTTACATGTTTATTTATTTGGGTGGGGTTTTTTTTGTAAGTTATATATAAAGACCTTCAAACATTTATATAGTCAAATTGCGCAGGGCCTTGGTACAACAATCCTGATCGGTTTTTTTGGAGCAAGCAAACTACTGGACAAATCACCAATAAGGCAGAAATTCCTTTAAAACTTCAAACACACTATAATATTCAAAGTTATAAACAATAAAGGAGAAATGGTAAAGTTTAATATTAAATTTAACTTTTTACTTTACTTTACCTGGACTTCCGTTAGTTATTTTCACATTTCTGATATATCCAGGTTGTACATCATACCAAGGATCAGATATATATACTTTTACATTTGAAAATTCTTGAGGAACTTCGTTTACAACAATAAATATTTTTTCTTTATTTAATTGAATTGAGTAAAAGTATTTTCCTTCCAACAACTCTTGTGATATTTTTAATGAAGACCATGAGCTCAGATTCAGACTAGATGTTTCATGTAAACAATAATTAGTATTATTGTTAACAGCTGCACAAATGTGTAAACTAGACTTGCCAGGATAAGTCCACACTCCCGGAATTCTATCTCCATAATTTGACATGTCCGTTTCAACAGTCATATGAATAATATTTCTGAATTGATCATTTATAGATGTTAGATTAATTTCAAAAGACACTGAGTATTCTTTACTAAGTTTTTTTATCTTTGTAATCAGGTTTCCTTTTGACAACAAAGTCTCTTTTTCAATTATGAAATACTCTAAAATAAATATTTATAATCAACAAATGATAAAAATAACTTTGTTACTATACACATTATATATATATATATATATATATATATATATATATATATATATATATATATATATATATATATATATATATATATATATATATATATATATATATATATATATATATATATATATATATATATATATATATATATATATATATATATATAAGGGATATAACAATTTTGCAACCCTATATCCCCAAACTAAATTTAGTGGAGTTCTTGTTCAAAAATAAAAAAATAACAAGCATTTTTACTATATATGAAAAAAGTTCAACCCCAATTAAAAAATATTTATAAAAAAATTAAAAAAATTTATTTTTGCAACACAATTTCCACTACTTTACAGAAACCCATAAACATGTATATTTAAAATTTTTCTACTGTGTATTTGACAATAAGTATTTAATATTTAGTTTTTATATATACTACTCTGTTTAAATCCATTTGTTTAAGTAGAGTAATTTTAATAAATAAATGTTTGTTTACTCTTGATTTTTTACTTATTTGTTTTCAGATTCTTAAGACCTAGGCAACTTAGCGAAGCAAGAGTTATTTTATTATTTAATGTATTTGAAAAGAGCTAATGTACTTTTTAGTCACTTCAAATCAATTGTTTGCGTTTTTAAATAGAAAGGTTATTAATAATAACAATTTTAAAACAATCGAACTGTTACTAATTTGACTAAGTTTAAAATTTTGGTTTATTCAATATTGGATTTATTTTATATAAGATTTTTATTTTATGTATTTAACATGGAAAACTGACTGTAATTTATTGGCAGGTAAAGTTATATACATAAATGTGTCTATATTTCAGTATATTTTATATTTCTCTGTATCCATATAAATATTATCTTAAAAAAAAAAGTAAAAAAGAATAGAGAAAATGGTAATATAAGTATACATATATACATAAATATACTACTTTAGACTGACATTGCTTTATTTTTTATACAAGATTCTGCATTTATTATTTTTGTGCATTAAGATTGTGAAGGTAAATATAACTTTTTGCATTGTGGTCAAAATTGTTTGTTAAATTAAAAATAATATAAATAAATTTTGTTTTATTTTTTTGTCAAACAACTTCTATATATAAACTTATAAAAATATATTGAAATCAATAAATTTTAATTTGAAATATAGTCTTTGATTAGAAAAGGTCAACGAACGTAAAATTATTCGTAAATTTATTTTTCATTTATTTATTAAGTTGTAACAGTAGTTTAATCACTGGTAATATGTTTAATGATAACAGATGTATAACATTAGGCTCGAAGAAGTTATTAGTGTTAATGGTAATAAGCAACTTGTTAATTTGTTAGACATTAACGGTGTAAATGTCTAATAATTTGATTTTACAAAGTATGAGTTTTACTATTTTTAGTAACAATTATCAAAAGTTTCAAATTTAAATAATTTTAATTTCTTTTGTAATCTGAAATATAATTGTTTCCTTTTAACTTTAGTTGCCTTTTTAATGACTTGATTATTTTGCTTACTATTGAAACATGGTTTTGATTCTGTAAACTTAATATGATGTAAAATTTACTATATTGATAATTAGTCAACAGTTAGAGAGCAACTTGAACTTTAATAAGAAATGCTGGACATTAACTTTTAGTTAAGGTAAAAATATTTTTGTCTATTGGTATCATAATAAAACGAGTTACTGTTATTTATTGCGTGTTTTTTTTTTTACTTTTTTTAACATGCTGCTTCTGAAACACTTCCTCACTTTCTCTCTTAGTTAAGACTTAAATAAGAATTAGAACAGGAAAAATTGATAAAACTCATGAAGTTAAGAGCTCTTGTGTATTTTTTAATACTACAATTGATAATGACCATTTATAAGATATATATTGCGAGTTGCTTGCTATTTAAAGATACAATTCTGTAATTTTTTTAATAATAATTGTCGCTTGGTTGTTCAAATATTGTAATAAATAAATTCTTTTTAGTTTCAAGTAATTTAGTTTATAAAATATCTTATTAAGTTGTGCTGTTATTTGCCAGTGTTATTTTGTTGTGTTGTCTACCCTATTTATAATCTTTATTTTTTTTAATTATTCTGGAGACAATAATATAGTCGCTATGCACTAATGTTATTGTGTTATATTATTTTAATTATACTAACAAAATGCAAACAATACTTTTGTTATTGAATATTGTAACTTTTTTTTTTCTTTTTTTAGATATTGCAGGTTTTACTTGACTTTCCTTTTCATTACCTGCTGTGTTGTAACATTTTAAGGAGAACTTAACTCATGTTAAGGCATTCTTTTTGTGTGGTTAACTATAAGTAATAACATTGCTGTTTGGAAGTCAAACTTAAAATATTATTTAGAGATAAATTTTATTTTTTGAATAATATATCAAGTTAATAATATGCTTTTTATTGTTATTAATGACTTAGTTACTAATAATCCCCATTACGGGTTGCTTACTGCTAGTAATATATTTTTATTGTTATAATTGTTATTGGTATTATTTTTCTATCAAAACTATTGTAAAACTGAGTTACGGAAAGTAAATAGCGTGTTATTGCTGTTGCTTTATATTCTTTAATGTTTTCATCGTTTTTAATATATTTTTTTTTAAATTATCTATTTTAAACAATATTTTTTTATTTTTATTTTCCTCTTTTATCTATTTTTTAGCATTTCGTCTTTAAAAAAATACTTCCTCCATTTGCAATGTCATGGCCAAGTTGTTTGATTAAGTGAACATAAAATCATTTAAATATGTAAAAATTAGTAAAAATTATGTCCTTGGAACATCTCAAAAAAGTAAATCTGATTTTACTGGATTATCGCTAAAAAACTTTTTCAACCTGTTCAGATTACTGATATTTTAACATATAAATCTTTAAATTTTTTTTGAACAAAATACTATCCTATTTTTAATATCTAACATGCACAAACAGTAGCAAACAATACTTTACACTAACAAACTTTATCTTAGTTTAGTATGCCTAATGTTTAAAGCCCAAATAATTTTTTCCATATATTCCTAACACCCTCACCATTTTTTTCAAAAAAATGTCTCAGAAGAAATTTGTTTTATACAATTTTTTATGTTTGAAATAGTTTCAATTTTAGAACAGAAATGTATAGCGTGCAATTAAAGTATAATATAATATAACAGTAATCGAAAAATTAAGGGAATCAAACTCTAAATAACATTATTCTTCAAGTTAATGCACGAACTTAAAAATATTTTTTTACTTTAGTTAGTTTCTATTTTAAAGTATTTTCTTGTTGATGTAATTATATATTAAACTGAAATCAGATCAAGAATATCCATATATACAACACTATATTATTTCAATCTCATGAACTCAAAGTTAAAAAAAAAAGAAATCATTAAACGGCAATAAAATTGTTTTATGTTTTGTTGACAAAAAAACATAATTTTAAAATCAATATAAAAAATACTAAACAAAAGTTTCCTACAAATTCTTACCTGAATATTCCAATAATTCAGATTGGTTAACATAACACCATTCTAAATCAATACACTCTCTAGTTCTGTTTGAATATCCATTAGAACTGTTGCAATGTGACCAATCGCTCCATTGTGCCCAAAAAACTAAGGTAAGGTTAAAAGTTAAGGAAAATAACATAAAAAAATTACTTTTAAAGTTATTATAAATATAAAGTAATAAAAAATGCCCTTAATTAAAAATAAATAGCATAAGTGAAACAAGTGTATTAAGTATTTATTGTTATAGAAATTATTTTAACTGTTTAACTCTTTGACAATTTGGGACTGATATTGTATATCTTTAATAAGCTGTATATATTTAGTTCCTGATTATTATATCTCTTTATTGATTTTATTATTTATTTGATCTCTTTATTAATATGTTTTTTATTTGATCTCTATAGATATATTGTTTTAGCTACTAGAAAGGAAAATGTTTATATTAGTTTTGTTAATTTTTCTTTTAATTTTGTAAGGAAGATTTATTTTTAAAATTTTAGTTTTATTAAGTTTTTTTATTCTATTGTGCAATTTAGAGTTGTACAAAAAGAGATAAGAATTTGAACCAATTTTTCTTCTTTTTAATAAATATATTTAATGAAAGCAATGACATTAAAATGGGTGATAGGCTAGATGATGTTTTGCATTTACAAAATAATGTTAATGCTATAAGGCGTGTTGAAAATAATCATCGCAAAAATGAAAGAAACAGACTTAGGCGAGATGAAATTATTCGTCAACAAAATGTAAGAAGAGCTGGTATACAACTTGAACCCAAACATTGAAAGGGTGGTTAGGCGAGTTTAAAATGATTGTCTCAGGAATGCTCGAGATAGAGCTAGACGAGATGAAATTAATCAACTACAAAATGTTAGAAATGCTGCTCGACGAGCAGAAAATAATTTGAACCCAAATGTGGACAATGCAGTTATGCAAATTGAAAATAATCAACGCAGAAATAATAGAGATAGAGGTAGGAGAAATAAAATTAATCTTTGCCAAAATGCTAGAAATGCTGCTAGACCAGGAAGAATGTATTCTATAGCAAGAGGTAATGCTATTCCAGATTGTAATTGTTTATGAGAAGTGAATCAAGTTTGTCAGCACTGTTGTGCTAAGAAATTTCCAGGTGAAACACATTTTCTATGTTGTTATAATGGTAAGGTAGCTTTAACTCCACTTTTACCAATTACTCAAGATTTACAGGATTTACTTACAGGAGTTATGTAGATTGTAACGCTAATGGTAATTTTTGAAAACATATTCGAAATTATAATGCATGTCTTTTTTTCGTTTCTTTTAAAGCAAATGTGTTCAACCAACAAATCATGGGCCTCCATGTTTTAAAATATGTGGCCAGATTTATCATCGTGTTGGTAAATTTAGACCAGATCAAGATAATAACTAATATATTCTCAACTATATATATATATGATCAACTTGCAGCCGTAATTTTTAGAATGCAACAACGTGGTAATGATCTTTGTTTACGTAATTTAATGTTTCAATTGTAAACTATAATTACTGAACAAAGTCCATTTGCTCTTGCATTTAAAAACATGGCTGAAATAGAAGATAAAGAAATTTGTCAGCAACTATAAGAGGTTGCCTTGCTTCTGTTGTAAAAATGTATTTACTTGAAGGGGGTGATAGACGTTGCTATAATCTACCTTCACACGATGAAGTTGCAGTTGTATTTATTGGCGAAGATGGTGCTCCCCCAACTTCCAGGGAAGTTGTTTTTTACCCAAGAGGTCAGCCTTTAAAAATTGTATCAAGTATGTTAGCCAACTTAGATCCTATGATTTTTCCTTTCTTTTTTCCAAGAGGTGATGCTGGTTGGCATCATCAGTTAGTGCATGACCCTGAGCGTGTCACACTGGTTAGAAATCATGTAACGCTATCTCAGTTCTACAATTATAGACTTTCTGTTGGGAATTTTTCTGTTCATTATTTTATGGAAAGAAACTTTTTCAGCAATACACTGTAGATGCATATGTCAAAATTGAAGACCAGCGTCTTGCTTTTATCAGAAGTAATCAAAATAAACTGAGAAGCGAGCAGTATGATGCCTTACATGAACATGTTAACAAGATTGCGAACGAACGTAATGTTAGACCAGGGCGAGTAGTTGCTTTGCCATCATCTTATGTAAGAAGTCCTAGAGCTTAAAATAAAAACTTTGAAGATGCTATGGCAATTATTGAAAAGTATGGTAAACCAGATCTTTTTATTAATTTTACTTGCAATCCAAAATGGCGTGAAATAATAGAAAATTTATATCCGGGTCAGACTGAGACTGATAGATCTGATTTGGTTACTCGAGTATTTAAAATCAATTTAAATAGCCTCGTCAATGATATATTCAAACATGGTGTTTAGGAAAAGTTGTAACGCATGTTCAGGTTATTGAGTTTCAAAAGCGTGGTTTGCCGCATGCCCATATTTTACTTCATTTTGACAATGATGATAATCTTTAAACCGAACAGGATATCAATAATTTAATATGTGTAGAAATTCCAGATCCGATTGGTAATCCTGAAATTTATGATATTATTAAAACTTGCATGATTCACGGCCCATGTGGGATACTGATTCCTAATTCTCCCTACATAAAAGATGGTGTGTGCAGCAAAAAATAGCAATATCTTGGGAGGATTTGCGTACTGTTAATGGAATTGTTCTTGAAACATTTTGTGAAGCATGTGTTTTAAAAGATTTGTTGCATGATGACACTGAATTGCAGAATACTCTTTCTGAGGCAGTTTTAACGCGAATGCCTAAATTAGACAGCTGTTTTCAATTATTTTAACCTTTTGTGAACTTAACAACCCTTTGCATCTTTGGAATACATACAAAGATGATGGAGAATTTCATTCATCACCATAAGTCCCATATATATTAGCTGAACAAGCTACTCTTCGTCAAATCGAAACGGTTATTAATCAAAGTGGTAAAACACTATCAGATTATAATTTGCCTGTTGATGAATTCATAGATTTTAATCTAGAAAATTTAAATGATAATGTTTAGCAATTAATTGACGAAGCTAATAGAATGAGACTGCTTCTCAATGTCAATCAATTAAATGCAAGTAATGCTGTCCAAGCTGCATTGAACGAGTAACCAAGTGTAGAGAATCAACATTTCAGAATGTGTTTTATGGGTGTACCAGTCGGTAGTGGCTACCAAAAAATTGTAAATAACTTCTATCAGTGAAAATATTTATAACTTTTTGTTGCCGCTTTTTCTTCGGTGATTTTTTTTTTTTATAATTTTGTAATTTTTTTTTTAATGTGTAATTTTTTTTTAATAATATATTATGTTGTATATTAGATTTGTTTTGGTCTTTTTTAATTAAAATTATAATAAATTTTTCACCAATTAAACTTAAATATAGTTAAACTGGTTCATTATCCAATTATTATAATATAATAATGCAACATGCTTTCATTAAAAATAATTAATTAGTAGTTTCATTTATTAAACTCACTGCTGTAAAAATTTATTATTAGCCAAGATATTTATTTAGCTATATAAATGCAATTTTTTATTCATTAATTTGACTTTTTTATTTTTAATGTTTATAGTTTGGCTACTTAAAGTATTTTATATTTTGCTTTTTCATTGAAATATTTTAAATCTATTGTGATGTCTTATAAATTAAACTAAAGTTTGCTAAAAGCCAACATAAAATAACGTCATTAAACAAGAACTGCTGCATCATGACAACAACTGAACTCAGTTTAGTTGTTGTCATGATGCAATCACAAAATCACAACAGTTTACCGAAAGCAGGTAAATTGTTTTCCAGTTATTTTTTTTCTTTTCTTTTATGTCTACTTATCTGTTACAGTTTTTAATTTAGGTTTGACATTTGACGCATTAATGCAACATAAAAGATCAAAGTTTACACATTTTTAAAATTTGTTATACGCATGTTTGATTGTAAATTAAATTTTTTTTGTTTGAAACGTATTTGTATTCAGTTGTTTAGTTATTTATAATAAACATAGTTATTTTTAATAAATTAATTTAGTTGTGTGCATTTAATGTTTTTAAGATAACAATTTTCTTTTCTAAAGAAAAATTAATCAAGGGGATACCAAAAGATTGATAACTCCTGTATAATATAAGTTAACTTAATCTTAATAATTAGTTAAAGTTTATGTTATAAAAATTACTACAAGGATTTAGTGGATATTTTCATCAATTTAAAGCATGATGAAGTGTTATTATTTCGTGTCAGTAACTAAAAACGTATTGCGTTGAACTTAGGAATGTCGAGGAAAATATTTCTGCCATAAACTGTTATGACTTACGTCAGTAACTCAAATAATGTTAAGTAATAACTGGTAAATTATTTTACCTCATACTTTTTATGTTAATTTTACAGATGGATCAGTTTTTTCAATTTGAAGGCGTTTTTTTAAACGTGTATTAGTTAAGGTTTTGCAACATTAAATTGTGGAAAACAGCCACTATAAATTCTTTATGTAACAGACTGACTACAACCCGTATTACGGGTCGCTTTTTGTTAGTTTATATAATTACTGAATATATATGCTATAAACAATTTATATTTGTTGTTAGGTTTATTTATTCTCTAAGCACACAAGAAAAAGAAGAGAGATTAAAACCAATACTTATTTGCTAAGAATGTTGTTGTATAGACTACAGGTAAGCCTGCATTTTATATGCACATACAAACATATAGATTTCACAATTTTCTTTACTAGTATTCAGTAAGGTGCCTACTATAGTTTAATTCTGTATAAATAAAAAATAAAAACTCATTTGTGATATCTATAAACGTACGATATTTATATCTTTTGTTTGTTGTGGCAACAATTGTTAGTAAAATATAGGCTCTTAGCTGATTAAGAGAAGAAAAAAAGATTCTAAAGATAAATCTGATGTAATCTAACTAAACTTATTTGATTTTACATATATAGAATGAGAGAGGTGGATCAACTATGTTAAAAAAGTAATATTATAAGCCGGGCAGAAAGTCAAAATTTTACTTTTATATTCGCATCATTTTTCATGTCAGCTGTGTAAACTAATTTTTGGTGCTTAATGCCACCTTTTCAAAAAAGCTGACACTGTTTAAATTTAAAACGTCTGTTGCAATTAACTTAACATAGCAAATTTTATCACTTAAAAGGAGTAGCGTTATCAAGTGAAAGTTTGAAAATTTTGTAAAATAAGCATTTAAAATATAATCGTAATTCTTATTTTATGAGTCTTTAATTTTAAAAGGTCAGTAAATCAATACAGTTCAACCACTTTGCTAAAATTTTAGAAAGCACAGAGGCATTTTTTCTTATGTACTAAAAACAAAAACTTTCTTTTTTTATTAAGAAGTTGTAAAGTATGATTGTGCTTAAAAAATGAGCACAACGGCTTTTAAACTATCACCAGCCATGACTTTTCATAAATAAGATAACATGTAGCCGGTTTTGGGAAGTTAAATCTTTCATATACCTATTACACATAAATTAGAAATTGTGTAGATAATTTTAGTTTGGTCGATATTTAAAATAAAAGTATTTTAGTTTTAAAATTTACTTAACTAAATACAAGAACATTAGTGTTCTATGTTAAAAATCATACTAAATTTTGAACCTTTTTCAAGATTTTTTTCAAAATTTGATGATTTGGGATTATTTTTGACATAAAAAATAAGCTGAAATTTTTATTAAATTATGAACAAAGGGTTATTTGTATTAACAATGTTATTAAGGGTTTTTGTATTATTTGTATTAACAATGTTATTAAGGGTTATTTGTATGAACAAAGGGTTATTTTTTTTTTTTTTTTATGTTATTTATTTTTTTTTATTATTATTATTTTCAAATTTAATGGATACATGCTGAAAAAATATAATGTTAAAAGTATAAAACTAATAAGTAATTAGTTTGTAATTAATTTGCTTTTAAATCTAGAACTAGCCTAAGTGTTTTAGACCTTTATTAACTTTATTTTGTCATTGTATTTGTTTAATGACTACAGGTGGTAAAATATACGAAAAAAAATTTAAAAACACATATAATTTTAAAATCACTAATTAGCACATTGCCAATCAGTTCTTAAAAAATCTTTCTATTGTTTCCACGGCTTTTAATGGCTTTAACTTTCTATAGTTAAATAGGTCTCTATAGTTCTAGGTTTTTTGAAGTTGTACTGATTTCAACAATCACTGTGCCAGAATGAATGATAATGATGAAAACATAAAAAATGATAAAAGTTGGATTTGCACTAAAAGTTTATTTCAAAATATTCAGTAGTGAAAGAAAAAATCTTCACTGATTGCAATAAAGAGCAGCAGGTTCAAATGAGTTCCAAATAAATTTTTAAATAAAGTAAAAAAATGGATACTAAAAGGATATTATACTAAAATAGAGCATTTTTTTTTTTCAGAAAAGTAAAATGAGATTGATAGCATGGTAGAATAAGGTTTAATTTAAAAAAATTAAATTTCTTTAAACAACAAATAATTATTATCAAGCTTATCAATGCAGCATTTGTTGCTAAAAATTAAAAGATCAATAAATAATGCAAAAACCTTAATAATATCTATAAAATGGTATAAAACTTGTATTATGCAACATTATTTTATTTACTAAGAAAAAAGTTATGATTAATTTAATTTTAAATACAAAATATATTTTTATTTTTATGTTTTTATTTATATATTTTTTTTTTTATCAAATCAAACTTAAAATAACTTAAAATAAAAATTAGTTAAGTATTAAATAATAATAGCTAAATGTTATTAAAATCAATTATATAGTTCAATCATTTTTTTTGTTTTTATTTCTTTTTAAAATCAATTAGTACATATGTTTAAAAAAAAAATGTTTACTGAATAAAAACGTATAAAAAAGCAAAACGAATAAAAAAGTATAAACTAAATGCAGTTTAAAATTTTTTATTTTTTTAACAAAAACATACTTTTTTAATACATTTCTTTTTTTAAAACGGTTTATTATTTATTAAATATCAGTTTTTGAGCTGAGTATGATTCAAACTCAGTTTTTTAATCAACTTTGAACAAAAAACCATTAAAAAAAAGTAACATTTTTAAAAGAACAAAACATAAACATTATATTAACATTCTTGTTTAAATAAGTTTTATCAACAATAAGATAAAACTACATCTAAACATTAATTTGTTATGATATCAGAAAAACTTGATATTATATATATGAAGATAAATTTGTTATGATATTAGAGGTTTAAGTTAAATTTAATAACTTCTTATGATGTCTTTTTAACAATTTTTAAAAATTTCTCAAATTTATTAAATATTTTTAGGCTCTTTTTTTTAGTTTAGAATAAAGAGAATAGTTAA